>JADRCH010000185.1:2972519-3002402 GCA_019843965.1 Rhynchomys soricoides
GGTCAGCTGCACTTCCTTTGAGGAGTCAGCTGCACTTCCTGTGAGGGTTCAGCTGCCACTCTACCTCCTCACTTCCCTCTTCATGGTTCTCTGCGGTCCGCCATAAATTAGCATGAAGAAATCAAGAGGAAATGAGGAGACCAGGTATCCTGTGAGGGGTCAGCTGCACTTTCTGTCATGGCTCAGCTGCACTTCCTGCTCCCCTCCCAGGCTTACAGCCAAACCATATGTCCCTCTACTGTCTCCTACCACCCTTAGGGGACAGGTCAGGGCAGAGGCCCAAGTGGCTGGAGTGGATTGGGAAAGTATCCGGTTAATGCTGAGCCTATTCTGCCTGCCGCATTTCGGGCCTCAGGGGCGCCGGGCCTTGAGGACAGTCCCGTGAGAAAGCACACACAGGCCAGGTGTTGCTGGGACCTGAGTCGGCTCCTCTGAGGCCCTGTGGCTCATCTTCAATCAGTCTTGTTCCCAGCACAGGAGCAGAGTTAATTAAACACAGCCTTCCCTACAGCAAGGAGAGGGAGTGTCCTCCTGGAGAACAATTAGAATTTCCACTCTGCCTCCTCACTTCCCTCTTCATGGTTCTCTGCGGTCCGCCATAAATTAGCATGAAGAAATCAGGAGGAAATGAGGAGACCAGGTATCCCGCCAACAGGGTTGCGGCCTCTGTACCCTGAGAGCTGTGTGTCCAGTATAGGAGCATGCTGAGCTGCTAGCAGTAGGTGTCTCAACCTCTCCGTTTTCTTCTCCACACCAAGGAGATTTAGATGGCCTACCTGATAGGGCTCGTTAATTTCAAATGAGCAAGGGGTGGTGTCAAGGAAAGCACCTGGCCTGGTCACACCCTGGGTTTGCGTGTGTACAGGCTTAGGTATGTGGTGTGTATGCACCTGTGCATGCGTGCACACATGTGTATGCAAAACACGCTTGTGTGTACAAATATGGAGACCAAAGGTCGATGTCGGGTGCCTTCCTCAATTGCCCCCCATCTTATTTTTTGAGAGAGTCTCTCATTGAACCCAGGGCTCACTAACTGGGCAGCGAGTCCCAGGAATCCTCCTGTCTCCATCTCTCCAGAGCTGGAATTTTAGGCACATTCTGTCTTTCCTGTGGGTGCTGGGGATCCAAACTCCGGTCTTCCTGATTGCATAGCAAGCACTTTATCCCCTTAGCTGTGTCCCCAGAAACCCCCTCCTGCCTTTTTCCCCCCAAGCCAGCTAGAACCAGAGACCAGCTGGGCCAGTGCTTTGCTGTGTGACATCAGACAGATATCTTGCCTTCTCTGGGCCTCTGTGGGATGAAAGGCTGTGCCTGTGCCTGGGTGTTATGCAGGCTCTGGGAGAGCTGCAGGGCCCAGAGTGCTGTGGGGGAACTGAGAAAAGATTCTGGGCACAACTTCCTTCACTCTGCCCACCTTGTGGACTCAGAAAACTGTTTGTAAAGCCTTGCATCTGTTTGCTTGTCTGTAAAATGGTTGTGGCCCTCCTTGAGGTCTAGATGCTCAGCCCAGGGTGGTGGTTTTGGTGTCAGTGCCTACTCCTTCCCAATGGGTTGGCTGCTGCTTTGTGCAGACTGAGGCCAAAAGGTGGGGGCTGTTCAGAGAACACAGACTTTGGAAGGGACTCCCAGTGTGGTCCCCGCCCCCCTGTGGTTAAGATGGGGGTTTCTTAGTGCCTCCGTGCAGAGCTGTCAGGAGGCAACAGGATCTTCCAGAGAGGCAGATGCTTCTGGGGCTGCTCCCAGCTTTCTTCTGGGGATCCCCTTTCCCATGCCTTCCCTCACTGCCAGCTCTGGGGACCCCCTACATTAAAAAAATCAGTGGTGGAAAGCCACTGAACTGTGAAAAGATCAGCCCCGGTGTCCATAGAGCCAGGGGTGTGGCCCTGTTGGTAGAGCATTTGCCGAGCATGCACAGCACCCTGGGTTCTGTGCACACCTAATCTAAGCACTCCAAGATCAGAGGTTCAAAGTCAGCCTTGGCTACATAGTGATTTAGAGGCTAGCCAGGCCACAGAAGACTCTAAAAGTAGAGAGGAAAAACAGCAAACACTTCTCACAACCAGACATTAAACCACAGCCTTTCTGACGATCTCCCAGCAGCCTGGGAGGGAGGAGGGAGCTCAGTTTGCAGAGGAGGAGACTGGGGCTCAGGCAATTAGTCTCAGATCCTGTTGTGAGAGAGACAGGGCTGGGGTAAGAGCTTCACCGTACAGCACCCTACTCAGTGTCTGCACCTCTCCCCTCTGTCCACTGAGTTTTAACAGCAGGCGACTTTAGCTTTTTGTTAGCAAACAGACCCAGTTCCAGTGCCCTCCCTCATCTTTGCTTATTGTTAACTGCAGCCCCTGATTCTGACCATGGCAAGCCAGTGCTGCCTACACGTGGGTGTACTGAGCGCTGCTCACCTGAGTGGAGCACACTTTCTTCTGTGTGCCCGGGTGTCCCTTGAGGAGGGTTCATCCCGAGTGGAAATTCCCACTGAAACAGTGATGAAGGCTCGCACAATAAACACCTGAGTGGGTGGTGGATATTTATTTTCATGTCTGGGCTCACAAGCTGTGCGGGTTGGTGGGCTCTGCGCAGATGGCAGCATAGTAGATATGTTCACATCGCCACAGACATGTGTGCAGCTGTTACACAGCTGTATCATCACTGTCACTAGGCAATGCACACTTTTCAACTACATCTTTTCATGGAACCATGGCGAGATGGAGCTGGGTCAGTGTCAGGAACTTCACTCGACTCCCTGAGAAGGGCTAGGAAATCACCTTCCCATTGTAGGGATGAGGAAGCTGATTCCAGAGAGGGCAAGCTACTGTCTAGGCTGCAGCCCAGCACGGGGAGGGGGACGATGCTCCTTCCAACATTGCTGGGTTCTCTGGGTTTCTGGGATGATGATCTGCCTACAAGAAGATGGAGATTGGCTTGCTGTCACTTCCCAAGCTTCTCAGAGGCTCAGGTTGGGGGTTGGGTAAGGCTGTACTTGGTCCCTGCCCACAGCAATAAAATCTGGCCTTGCTCTATGACATTCATGGAAACCAGCCATGGAGCTAGTGTGATGGTCTGTGCATCAGTTTCCCATCTCATTGCTATGACAAAACACGTGAAGAAATAGCTTAAAGAAGAAAGAACTTACTTTGGCTCACACTTCAAGGATACACAGTCCATCGTGCTGGGAAGACATTGAGGTAAGACTGTAATGCGGCTAGTCACATCACATCTCTAGTCAGGAAGCAGAGACAGATGGGTGCTGGTGCTCACCTCACTGTCTCCTTTATATTTAGTCTGGGATCCCAGCCCATAGAGGGTGCCTCTCACATTCAGGGTGGGTCTTCCTTTCTCGGTTAACCTCCCTGGGAACACTCCCACAACAGAGAGAAGTACAAGACCCACTAGATGTGGCTCATGGTCTTCAACTGTAGCATAAAGTAGCCAGGTGTGGCAACCAGAACCCTAGCTGTCTCTGCTTCCTGGGTGGGACCTTAAAGACTCTAAAAGTAAAAAAGAAAAACAGCAAACACTTCTCACACACCAGACATTAAACCGCAGCCTCTCCAATGATCTCCCAGCAGCCTGGGAGGGAGGAGGGAGCTCAGTTTGCAGAGGAGGGGACTGGGGCTCAGGCTATTAGTCTCAGACCCTGTTGTGAGAGAGACAGCCAAGGACATGAAAGGACATGGTGGCAGGGCTTTTTGTCCCAGCAACACCAACAGGACCCCGGGCTGAAGTTGAGCTGAGCTGGGACGTGAAGATTCCCAGGCTCAGAGAACAGGCCATTAGAGGTACACCCCATGCCAGGACCCCAAAGGCCTTCCATTGTGGTCATGGCAGGCCTTGGAGCCACCAGCTTCTCCATGATGCATCCTCAGGTCCTGCTAGGGTCAAGTTGACCAGCCTGGCTCTAACAAAGCCATACTGTGCACCCTTCTCACTGGTCCATGAGCCTCGGCACATTCCTTTCTGCTGGTTTCCCCCTGTAGCCTGCAGGTCACACTGGATTTCCTTTAGCATAGACTGAGGGGGAATCCTCTCTTGCTGACCCAGCAATGGATCTTATGAGGTCTCCTGCAGGCAAGTGGTTCCGTTTTTCTGGTCTAGCCTGGTCTGTGCTTACCAAAAACAACATGAGCAAGATGGGGCCATTTCAGACTCTTCAATCCCAGTGGAGAGCAGACAACCTCGGCAGGGTGTTGTCTCTCTCTGTGTGTGCATGTGTGTACATGCCTGTGTTCTCCCATGTGTATACACGTGCAGAGGTCATAGATCAACACTGGTTGTCTTTCCCCATTGCTCTCAGCCCTGGTTTTTGAGACAGGGTCTCTCTTTGAGCCTGCATCTCAACTGAGCTTACACCAACTGGTTACACTGGCCAGTGAGACCTAAGGATCCTCCTGTCTCTGCCTCCCCAGCGCTGGGATTATAGGAACACACTGGCATCCCTGTCTTCTGTCCCTCTCTGCTTCCTGGCTACTCTGAGCCGAACAGCTTTCTTCCTTGGAAGCCCCTGCCCATGGCATCCCCCCTGCCATACATGGCCCCAAAGCAAGCAGAGCAGAGCCAAAGTGACAGACGGAGAACCATCTAAAACCAAGAACCAACATAAATCTTTTCTTCATTATCTTCTCTGGGGTTTTGTTACAGCAGCAAAGACTGGCTAATACAGTTACACAACAGTTCCAAATCTCAGTTTCCCCAAATGCAAATGTTAAGAGTCCCAACTTCATGAGGAATGTGAGCACTGAGGTAATGTGTTCTAGGCTCTAACATGTTAGACACATGGATGACCATGGTCCCTGAAGCCATGTGCAAGGTACAGGGCTGAATGAAGCCCCAAGCCTTTGCTGCCAGTTCCTGGCAGAGTGTGCCCAACCCTGCGCTGCCTGACGCTCCTTCTGAGTTTTTTCTTGCTGTATTTCTCACGCTTCTTCAGAGGTGGGGTCGGGCTTATCCTGCCCCAGCTGTGTGGCTTCCTTTGCATCCTCTGGCATCTCCTGGGGACTTCACCCTACCCTCAGGCCTGGAGATCAGTTTGGTCGTGGCCATGGGGGAGCTGCCATCTCCCAGGGACCTCCACCCTTCTGACCCCATTTGTGATCACATAGCCGCCACAGTGCCTGGGCAGCGCATCTGTGGTATTACTTGGTTGAGCAGAGGGATAATTAGTTATGGATCGTGTGGTCCAGGAAAGCTGAGCTCTGATCTGTCACAGCACCACACACACACCCCTCTTCCTCTGTCCTCTGTACCTTGCGCTCTGTAGGAGCCTCCACAGGCAGAACCAAACTTCACTGAGGCAGAGAGGAGACAGAGGCTCTGGAAGCATGTGGCCTGGTGGTTAACACACCTGTGTCCCTCACCGGCTGTGTGACCTGGGCAGGTCACCAACCCTCTCTGAGCCTGGCTTTCCGTTGTTTTGACCATGTGACATGACCCCATGTGTCCATTTGGATCAGGGTGGAAACCTTTTCTGGCAAGAAATGTAGACACCTTGTCCACCTTCCTATCATGGTGTGGCAGATGGATAAGTGCTCAGGAGACGTTTGTTGAGTGAATACAAGAAGACAGAGGCCGTGCAATGTGAGTCCCAGTCACCACTGCCAATGGGGAAGAACGGCTTTGCTAGGATGGTCTGACTGGCCAGAGTCTCAGATCTTTCCTTTGCCCAGCTTGTGTGTGTGTATATGTGAGTGTGTGCGTGCATGTGAGAGAGAGAGGGGGGGGGATAGGTGCCAACAGAAAGATAGTCAGATAAAATGAGCAGAAGATGGGACAGCAGTGGTCAGTGAACAGACAGACAGGTGAGTGGCAGTGGTGTCCTGGACACCTGTCCATCCTTGCTGCCCCTCCCCTTCCTCCCTTTCCCTCCTCCCTCCTTCTTCTCTGTTGTCCATTGGAGAGCCAACTGCTGGAAGTAGAGGCTGGTGTGGACCCAGCACCTTAGGAAGCTGCATCTTAGGGAGACTTCAGAGTATCAGGGCCATGGCACCCAGGTCAGTGAGGGACAAGGAAGCAACATGGCTGGAAGAGAGAGACAGACAAAGGCCAGAGCTGGCCGTGGATGTGATGTGAGTCTCTCCTGGTCACTTTCTGACCTGTGACCTGGGATGAGCCCTGCCTGTAGTGGTGGCCCAGAGGCCAGCGGATGCCTGTGGCTGCTGGGGGTGACGCTCAGGCTGTGGGAGTGGATGGCTCAGTGCCTCAGGAGGGGAAGGTGAGGGACAAAGGTCACCTGTCCACGGCAAGGGAGGAGGTGTCACACGAACGGGGGACCAACACCACAGTTGTAGCGGTGTCAGTATATAACCTGCCTCAGTACTGGGGATCAGGATTCCCCACATCACAGCCAGCCCCCCCCCATATTCAGCCACAGAGAGCTGGTGCCGAGCATGGCCCCTTGTCACCGTCACTCTGCAAAGCCATCTTGACGTCTGCATGCAGATCAGCTGTAAAATTTCAGAACTTAATGCGAATAAAAACTCAGGGCGTCGGAAACAGTTGTGACATTTTAATGATAGGGACAGCGGCAGAGTGATAAGCCAGGCTCCAGTGACTGGCAGCTTTACTCTGCAAAAGCCCTCCAGTCCAGGGCTCCAGCTACAGTAGGTGTGCCTGGGGAGTGGGAGCGACAGGAGGCACTGAACTGTGAGAGTCTGTCTACCCCTCACTCATACAGCTAACTAGATTTAGCTCCTGCCTCAGTTTCCTCATCTTGAAAATGGGACAATAACAGCTTGAAGAAGTGAAAGAGTGAATTATCAAGTTAGTGAATGAATAAACACATCCTGCACCCTGAACTGTGTAAGCATGTGGATACAGTAGTCATTGCTCGCTGTCATCCCGCAGACCAAGCGACAAACACTCAGGTGACAGTCTAAAGCCGAAGCTCCCCAGGACACACTGTGAAGCTGGCCTCTGCCAGGCTCTGTTGCCAGGGTGAAATCCCGGAAGGAGCTCAGGGCCATCCCTGAGGAGATGTGTGGCTGGCTGGCTCTGCAGCTCACCCTTCCCAACGCTGGAGCACACTCCTTGCAGCCTCTCCATCCTGTTCCAGTGCAGGTGCCTCTGGCAGTTTTATTGAATTCATTTGGGTTTGAATGTCTGAGCTGAAGGGGGTGAGGGACCACAGGGACAGGTGATGGACCCTCAGGGGCAGGGGTGAGGGGAAGAGGGCTGCTTGAGGCAATAGGTTATTCTCTGCCATCAGCTGTCCCTAAGACCTTGCCTTTGTAGTCAATGCCTTCCTTCCTCGTCAATGCCTTCCTTCCTCCAGCCTCACACAGTAGACTGAAGCACACAAGAGGGCTATGGTTCAAGATAGGGTCTCCCAGTGTAGTCCAGGCTAGCCCTCAACTCAAGATCTTCCTGTCTCAATCTCCCAAGTGCTTAGTTATAGGCACCGAGTTCTCTGGTCTGAAGACCACACTGGGATAACCCCTGTGTGTGTTGTGGGTTGGGCAGACTGAGCTTGGGTAAGAGATTAACAAGGACACCCTGGAGCTGGAGAAATGGCTCAGTGGTTAAGAACACTGTCTGCTCTTGCAGATGACCCAGGTTTGATTCCCCACAGCCACATGGTACTTTGCAACCATCCATAACTCCAGTTCCAGGGGATCCAGTGACCTCTTCTGGTCTCAAAAGGCACCACGCACACACACATAGTACACATACATATATGCAGGCAAAGTGCTTAGCACACATAAAAAATAAATCCAAGTTTAAAAAGTTAGGAAAGCCACTTAGAATTGGATTGCTTGGAGAGCCACCGTGACCTCCTACGGGCCAGTGGGGACAGAGACAGAGACCAAGGAGAGAGAAACGTCAGGCTGTGACATCCCTTCTTGATTGTCCTGGTGTCCCCAGGGCTGAGTTCCAGATAAACTCTTTGGTTCCTTCCGCAGCATCTGCTTACCTGCCCTTCCTTGATATCTCCCTGAATTATGGGGCTTTGAACAGCCTGCTGTAAGACTTTCCAAGAACAGAGGTGGGTGGAGTTCACACAGACGGGGCCAGGAAAAGCCACGAGCTTAATGAGCCACACCCTGTACGTACCTCTCAGAAGGTTGTGTCTTTCTCCTGCAGCAGGGCAGATGGCAGACTTCTTCCTCAGAGTAACCCTGCTTCTGCTCAGTGACAGAAAGAGAACCCATAGACCCATACAAGGAGCCCTTCACCAAGAGGAGAGAAGGATCTGGAGTCTGAACCACACTGTGTAGAGTCTGGCACTGGCCCTGCCTCTGACAGCTGTGTGCCCTTGAATGCTGTTTGTCTCTCTACTTCTGTGTGTTTATTCTAAAGGGCTTTTGGGAGGACTGGGGAGTATCTGCTTAAGCTCTTGTGTTCTTTGGACCTGCCATGACCCTAAAGTGGAGTTCTCTTAGAATTCCTAGTTCACTAATGAACAAAGCAAGGGGCATAAGAAGGGTGTGGTTTTCCCCAAACCATGAAGCAGAGGAAGGCATGAAGCATGCTCCATAGGACTGACTCGTGTCCAGTCCTGAGCCTTTTCTTCTGCCCATGCCTGCACTGGGTACTGCCCACGCACAGAGCTAAGCAGGGAATGGGGCTATCTCTTGCCTTCCAAAGTCCACTTCACTCAGGCAACTGGTAGCACACTTCCAACTCATGTTGACAGTCCCATCCCTCGGTCTCAAGGTGTGCCAGCTGGAAAGGGCGAAACTATCTTTTGCAGCTTTGCCTGTTGGATGCCCCATAGTTCAGGAAAGGGCAGCAGTGAGCATGGGGTTATTCTCTATCATTAGGGAGCTGATCCAGCTCCTCTGACAGGTGACCCAGGGGTTCATGCCTTAGGGGTTAGAGGAACTGGTGGTCCTTGGGCACAAAGTGGGCAATACAAGGGAAAGTGGTGGTCAGCCCAAGGACTTTCTGCCTCAATAGCAGGGTCTGTTCTGGCTGCCCTGCTCTGATTACTATGAGTTGAGCAGCCTGCAAAATAAGCTGGAGCTTGTGGACTGAGCTGTATTCTTCTCACTGTACCAGGATCTACAGCTGCTGACATGGACTCTCAGGCTGAGGATGTCCCTTTCCTGATAGTGTTTGCTTACTGCACACAAAGCCTTGGGTTTAAACTGAGCACCACATACAGCCAGATGCGGTGGAACATGCTCACGATCCCAACCCTTGGAAGATGGAGACAGGAGGATCATAAGATTGTAGTGAGTTCAAGGCCAGTCTGGACTACATAAGACCTGTGTCAAACAAACACACAAAATCAAAATAACCAACCAAAGAACAAAACTCAGAAACATCAACAGAGCTTGGAGTCTGAATGGAGTTGGGCCCTGGGTTAAAGTCTTGACTCTTACACCAGTGAATGGTAAGACTCTGGCATTGGTTCTCAACCTGTGGGTCATGACCTCTGTGAGGAGTCAAGTGACCCTTTCACATGGGTCACCTAAGACCATCAGAAAGCAGATATTTACATTATGACTCATTACGATAGCAAAATTACAGTTATGAAGTAGCAATGAAAACAATTTTATGGTTGGGGGTCAGCATAACAGGAGGAACTGTACTGAAGAGTCACAGCATTGGGAAGGTTGAGGACCACTGCCCTAGGACCTGCTGTGATCTTCTAAAATAGGCTAATTATACTGTACTCCTGCAGAGGACAGCTGCTCAGCCAGTGTCAGGCTCACAGCTGGATGAGCTAATGTCAGATTCCCTTTTCACCTCTCTCCATCCCTGCTTTCCCCCTCCATGCCCATCTCCCACCTACCTCAGCAGACAGGAAACCGGCATCCTCCTGCCTCACACTAGCCCCTCGAGCAGGATCTGAGCTGACATCACCCCAGGCCCTCCCCAGGAGCCTGAGGAAGGTTTGAGCTAGGAGGGATCTGTCCGTGGTGCTGACTCTCCCCAGTGTTTCACAGAGGATTCTCGTCCTAAATCTCCTGGGGCTCTACCCAGGGCAAACAAGTCTCCAAGTGTGAAAAGCTCTATCAGACTCAGCTTGGGGGCTTGGATGAACAGTGACACTCTAGAGCCATGGATGGGTCAGGGTTAGGGTTAGGGGACCCATCAGGTGAGGAGGACCAAGTCACCGATGATGGAGGAGGGTGGAATGTCGTGATCAGGAAGCTTCAAGACACACACAGAAGATGGCCACTAGGGGTCACTGCCTGTGACGTCATCTTTTCTCACCGCAGCCAGAGGTTTTGGACACTCTCCCTGTTCCCTTAAACAGAATTGCCAACACAACACTGAAAACTAACCTCTGTGCATGTGTGTGTGAGAGAGTGTGTTTGTGTGTGTTTTTTGAGTGTGTGAGTGTGTTTTGCGAATGAGTATGTGAGTGTTGCGTGTGTGTGCGTGAGTCTTTGTAAGTGTGTGTGTGACTGTGTGTGAGAGAGTATGTGTTAGTGTGTGTGTGTGTGTGTGTGTGTGTGTGTGTGTACATATGTATGCCAGATGTCAGCATCAAATGCTTCCCTCAGCCTCTTCCCCACTTTAGCTCTTGGGACAAGGTCTCTCACTGACCATGGAGCTCACAGATGTGGCTGGGTAGGGACCCTGCTGACGGCCTCTCTAGAGCTGTGGTCACAAGCGTGTGCCACCATGCCTGACTTCTTACGTTTGTGCTGGGGAGTCACACTCAGATTCCCACCCTTGCATGGCAATCGCTTTACTGCCTGGACCATCTCTTGAGCTCCAGAGGGAGTTTGCTAAGTGAGAAACATCTTTGGGTCTTCTCCCACCTCAACCCCTCCAGTACAGCACCTGGGGTAAAACTCCCTACTGTGACTGCTTTGCACTCTGTGGCTCATCACTCACCTGTCTCATTCATCCCTCCCTGCTCCAGCTCCCTCAGTGACACCATGATGGCTTCTTCACATGTCCCTGTCCCATTAGATTCATTGGCATCTTCAAGTGGCTTGACCTCCACGTGCCCTTTTATCACGATATCTTCATGATGCCTCCACCAGGAAGTCTTCTGTGATTACAACATCTGGTCTGGTCCTGGCAGAGAATGATCATAAACTCACTCATTCACCAAGGGGCAGGCTCTTTTCCTCTTTGACTCTGTCGTGTCCTTAGACTATTGCTGGGCTAACAGAGTGCTGTCAGGTGACATTCTGGATTGTCAAGGCTGGGTCACGTGCAGTTTAGCCAGCTGCCTGGTAACTAATCTTTGCGACAATGTGGGGTGTTTTAGTCTGGCTTCTGTGGGAACAGAGCCACACTTCCTTCTCCCCGCTGATCTGGACATTGGAAACACCTCAGATGGTCAGTTGCCAGGAGTCACGGCTGCAGGAGGATGCCCTCTATGAGAGTGCCCACATTGCTTTGAGAAATCAGCCGTTCTGGTTCAGTGGTCCTCTGTCTGCCAGGGCAGCTCATTACACCGGAGCAAGAACCCACCAGAACGCCCCATAACCCACCAGGACTCCCCATAACTCACCAGGATTCTCCTTAATCCACCAGGCCTCCCCCTAACCCACCAGGACTCCCCCCAACCCACCAGGACTCCCCCTAACCCACCAGGACTCCCCCTAACCCACCAGGACTCCCCCAAACCCACCAGGACTCCCCCTAACCCACCAGGACTCCCCTAACAACTATCTGCCATGTGCTGCTGCTGCTGTCTGTTCTGGTGATGAGGTTGGCCACCCCCACCCAAATTCCCTCCCTCTGCCGCAGCTTTCTGGTGAGCAAGCATTCCTGGGCCTCTCAACTGCAGCTAGGTAGGTCAGGAGCCTGGGTGTGTTTCCATGGATTATGGATGAACGTGATGGAATCTTCTAGTCCCGAGTAGGGTGAGTGTTCGAGAGGCCTCCTGCTCATGGCTAGGTCCTTAGTGTATGACTCAGGGGCCGCATGTTGGTGTGAAGAAGGCTTGCTGGTGAGGCTCCTGTCTCTTACCAACTGACCTCTGTGCAAGAGACAGAGACACGCTTCAGGCCACAGGGTTCAGGATGGGAAGTGAGTCTATGCTGTGTCTGGTGCTGTATGCTGCCCCCTCCCTGGATCAGGCTCTGTCTCTTTCTGTGTTTTCCTGATGCCTGGCACTGGCAGACACTGGGAAACCTGGCACATGACCAGCGGAGCTGACCACTTACTTTTGCACATAGGCTCTGGCTCAGTTCAGTGACTGGGTTGCCATGCTCTGTCTGTGGTGAACTTAAGATGGACTGTGCCCTGCCTGTCACCTTCTCGAAGGCGGTGGCTGCCATCCCACTTCCCATGATCCTCCTCTGCTGTGGCCTGATTTGAAGGCCCGATATTTTTCAGCTTTTTCTCTTTTGGCAGGGGAGGGTTTGGGGAGTCTAGGCGGCAGCTTTATTCTAGTCAGAAGCTAAAAGGCTCGTTGGGTTTTCTGATAGCCTTTGAATGGGCTCTTCTCACAGACAGCTCCTCACAGCTGCGAGAGCTTCAGACTCTGTGCGTGGAGGGGGGCAGAGCAGATATGAAAGGCTCCTTGGCTGCCACAGAAGAAGGAGACTGTGGAATAAGGACGAAATGTGGCTGATACATGGAATGGAGAAATTCTGACACTCTGTATCATTAATCTGTCTAAAGTGGCTTTGATCTCTTCTGCTTTAATTAACTTGTAATTATAACATGATGATTTCTGCGGAAGACAGGATCCAGGAGCCGGGGCTGACAGCACCTTCAGGTTCCAGAGGCGTCAGTGAGGGGAGCTGCCTCACCTGCCTTTCAGAGAGCATCCCATATTGTGCCCCCACACAGACATGTGTTCATGTTCACACACACACACACACACACACACACACACACACACACAAGCTCGTGTGCATGCATGCTTGCACATGCACATACTCATAAAACATGAACATTTTTACATACTTGTTCACATGGGTCCACATGCAGACATGTACACACAGGCTTATGTGTACATGGCCACATGCCTGTACATGTTTATGTGCACACATGTGCTCACTGTGAGGTCTTAAATAGGTACATATCAACACATAGTTACAATGCACTACTACACACTTATACTGACCTGTATACATGCTCACAGGCACAATCACTCATGAACATTCTCACATACTTATGCACTAACACACACCTACACGGACCTGTATACATGATCACATGCGCGCGTGCACACACACACTCCACACACGCACATGCACACACATGCCCATGCCTGGGCACACGCATTCTCACTCCCAGACTTACCTGACACCATCATGGAGCTCATGTGCTCATGTGCTCATGTGGCTACTATGCCCGTCCCGAGTTGAGTGTTATTGGTAGCAGCTACCTGAGTAAAGTTGGGGGTAGCCACTGGCAGACCCACGGCACTCTCTGAATACCCTCACAGGTGGTCTGATTGGCCCCACTTTCTAAAGGGGGCACTGAAGCACCATGAGCTCTGCTCAGTTGCCTAAGGTCCCCAATCAGGGTCAGATCATGCTTGTGGTTGACTGACTTGCAGCCAGCTCCTTGCTCCACCCTGTTTGAGGTCTCCATGCCCCACCCACAAGGGACAGAGCCCAATGCTACATTCTGAGTGTTGGATTGGTCATGAAGCTAACTGCTGGATGGCACACAGCAATGCATGAGTGTGGTCCACTGTCAGTGCTGGGAGAGTGTCGGGGCTTGCCTTTGGCTCTAGTGGCATTGAGTGTGATTCAGGGCTGGCTGGCAGAAGCCGCCTTACACATGTGATACCAAGAGAGGGTCATGAATTAGTGTGTTGAGTTGGTATGTTTGAAGTGGGCTTTGTTGCTGTATAGCCCAGGCTGTAGGAATTCCTTCCCTTCCTGGATCAGTCTCCCAAGTGTTGGGTTGACAGGCATGCACCACACTGCCCAACTCATCCTGGAGTTTTGATTAAGTGTCACACACATAGATGGTGTGGGATTCTAGCCCTGGTCTATAAGACCCTCTGCCCATAGACCCACGCTGTTCCCTTATTCTCATGTGGGCTTGGAGCCGGGGACCTCTGGGACAGCATTCAGTCTACTGGCAGTGGGGAGAGGAATGGGACTCGTGAGCTCAGCCCTCTTACACTGCAAAGCTGACCTCTCTGTGGTGTCTCACCTTGGCCTGCACTGTAACTCTTTACTGAAAGAATGTATCCGGATGCTCAGACATGCTTGCTTGGTCACCAGGGATCTGCTCCAGGCACTGCTAGAACACATGTGCCAGAAGCTCAGAAAAGAACAGTGAGTTGGCCTGCACACCAGCAGCCTGGTGGTAGAGCCAAGATGGTGGCGCTAGCTCCTGGACACAGGCAGAAAATGCTCCACAGTGTGTGAGGAAGCTTCAGACAGCAGGACTGCTGGGCTGGGAGGAGGAAGCAGACTGAAGAACACAGCCCCAGGCATGGGCACTCTGCTGGTTCTCAGTAGTCCCCTGTTGCAACTTCCCATGCTCTCAAGGCTCTTGAGAGACTGCTCTGTGATGGCCACCCTCCATGTCTAGACTCCAGGACCCCTGAGGAGAGTCCTCTGCAATGGGCCTAGTCATGTGGCTTTAGAAACACTGGTTGAGGCACCACCCTGTCCCCATGTAGTCCTAAGCTCATGAGATCCCCAGTCAAATCTCAGCAACTAGGGTCTCAGGAATGAATCGCTCCTGGTGATACCCCTGTAAAGTTGTGACATCATTCAAGACACAGTGGGACATTCCTGAGCTTTTGGGAGCAGAGCACACTTGGAGGGGGGGAGGAGCGTCTTAGGCGCCAGCATCAGAGAGATCAAGCTGAATAGGGAAATAGGAGATGGGCAGCTCAGGAGACAACCTGAGCTCCTATCTGAGGCTACGTCTAGAGTCCATCCTGTCCCAGGTTTAGGAATTGACTGAGCAGATCGAACCCACTCTGACCTTAGCCAGTTTGTACTGGGTTTCCATCTTGAGGCTGAACCACGCTTGGCTCTCCGCAAGACCAGTTCATGTGTGACCAGGGGAGACTTACATCACAGGGAGACATTTTCCTCCGAGGGTCTGTGTATATGTGTATCATTCCGTCCGGATGTTTAAGATGCAAATGAATTCAGGGCTGAGAGGATTCATGGCTATTCACTCAACACCCTCACCCTTGGACAAGTGCTGTTCCCAGAGGTCTGAGCTCTGAGTCAGGACCCAGACATCAGACCAAAGTTTGGAGATTCTGTGTGACATTGAGGAAAGTACTAGACTTTTCTTACTTTCTGTTTGTATTGGTGGCCTCAAAGGTGGCCTCAAAGGTGGCCTCAGAACCCTCCCAACTCCAAGGCCAGTTGCCTGAATGCCCACTAAATCCTTCCTTCCCACACTGCCCCTCAAAACTGCCCTTATCCTTTGTCCCAACTGGACTTTCTTGCAAAATTCATCTTTTTGGAGAACTTGCCTGGCTTTACTCCTCCATTGTCTGACCCAGGGTTCTACTCTGGGTTGCTGCTGAGCTGGGTGGGGCTCTCCTCTCTACAGGCTTTGGCCTCTTCATTTGGGGGTTCCAACTAATGCCGGGAGACTCTGCCTCTGCTGGGGAATGCACTCTCTCTTCATGAGGAAGAGTGGAATCCAAGTGCTGTGAAGGAGATGCCCTTCTCTTCCTGCCGTACCCAGGAACCTGCCCCAGGCATCTGCACCCCTCTTCTCCTTGTCTGTTCCTTAGGTACCTTCCTACCTCACTCTGTCCCCTGCACCCCACTTTTTCTGCTTTCCCACCTCTATCAATCTGAGAGCTTCGCAGAACAAGGTCCATGGCAAGCCCTGTTCTCCACAGAACTGTTCATGCTCCAGTGCTCTGAGGCATGATGCCCTGGTGTTCCAGCCAGGCCGCTGAGACCCCCTTAAACCTCCCGAATTATCTCCTATGAGAGGCAGCCTTGTTCTTCCAACCTGATTGCCAAGCCCCAGGGCAGAATTCTGAGTCCTATCCTGGATCCCAGCATCTGGATCAAGGTCTGGCACAAAGCTGGCCCTGGTAGACCAAAGAGTGACGCTCTCTAGTTCAGCACCATGGTCATCATGACCTGGGAATGACAGGGAGTGGAATAGGTAGACAGAACTCAGAGTATTTGGTGGCAGCATCTCATTCAGTCTCCTAAGTGATCTGTGGAGCATTCATTCATTCATTCATTCATCATTCATTCATTCACTGATTACCATTCATTCACCATATATTTGCTCATTCATTAATTAATCCTTCATTCACCATTCATTTATTCATTCACTGTTTACCATTCATTCAACATACATTTGCTCATTCATTAATTCATCTTTCACTCACCATTCATTCATTCAATCTCTTATTCATTAGTGCCTGGCACTGGGCACAGCAGATCATATGTCTTTCCACACTAAGCCTAGATGTCAAGCTAGTATCTCCAAGGTCAGGATCCTTGGTGCCTAGTGGGAGGAAGAGAGGGAGCAAAGGCCACTTGCTGTACCTGGGCCAGCCAGATGTTCTTTCCAGATGTGTTCAGCTGGAGCAGGGGAGGGGCAAGAGAACACAGGAAGAGATGCTGGGTGCCCCGAAAGTCAGGAGCAAGATGGCGGGTGAATGTTAGTATTTTGGGACAGGAAATAAGTACTATGCAAATGAAATGCAAAACTATGCAAATCACAGGCATTCAATTCTAGTCCTGAGGTTCTTTGGTAATAAGTCTGTGGCAGGGCTGGTAACAGCAAGGACTTTGGGGAAGGGCTAGAGGGGACTGTGCACTGCTCTCTCAGGGGGCCTCCTTGGCTCCTGACAGGGGTCACAATGGGGCCAGGCAGTGCTTGACCACAAAGAAGAGGCAGAGAAAGAGGCTGGCTTGCTGCCAGGGGCCCTTTGTGGGCCAAGGTAGAAGAGCAGAGCCACAGGTCACCCTTAGGCCTCATGGTGGCAGGGACAGGGAGAATCTGGGAAGGCTCCTCCATCCTAGTCTGCTCCAGAGCAGGTACAGAAACTCCTGGGACCTTGGAGGCTGCTCCTCCTGCTGCTGCAGGGAGGCGGCAGCTGTCCACAGTGGCTGAAGCACCCTTCTCCACAGCAGCCATTGGCTTTCATTCCCTGGACTCCCCGGGCCTTGGGGTCTAACTGCTGTTTGCCAGCTTTTGACAGAGGTTCAGGACCTGCTGTGATGGTGATGGTGCCTCAGGGCTCAGCACTGAAAACAGGAGTCAGTGTCTAAGACTGGGGACATCCCTCAGCCCTGTCTGATGACAGATTCTTGGGCCCAGAAGACCTGTGTCCTGTGCTGTAGAAAGCCGAGATGAGAACCCTTGGGCTTTCAGAAGATGCTCCAATGGACTCAAACTCATTTTTAGCTTTTTAAAATTTTAATTTTTGGGGGGAATTTCATGCAGAATTACTATATTTGCATCATTCCCACCGTTCACTCCCTCCCACCAATTCCGCCTGTCTCCCGACTCCTTCTTAAAGTCACAGCCTATCCCTTAATTATTATCATTACATATACGCACACACGCATGCTCATGTGCATGCACACACACACACACATCACCAGTTGAGTCCCATTAGTATTGTTTGTGTGTCCATGGGTTTGGGGATACCGACTTGGGTTTGATCCCCCCCCCCCTTTCACAGGGCATAAACTGCCTGTAGACCCTGAGCTCATTTTTGAAACCTTGTGACCTTTCCCCTGGTCACATTGTAACATCCGCCGAGGTTGTTCATGTGCAGGTGACCATCCTGTTGAGATTTCATGGGTGCAGCTTCCGCTCATGTCTAGAAGACTATTTCACAGGAGGTGTGCTGGTTCTCTGGTTCTCACAATCTCTCTGCCCTCTTGTCCAGGAGGTTCCCTGAGCTTTCTGTGTAAGGGTTACCATGTAGGATTATTGCGTAGGGCTGGGCTCCCCTCGGACCCTTACTCTGTGCATTTTGACCAGTGCTGGATCTCCTTGGTAGTCTCCATCAGCTGCAAAGAGAAGCTTCTTTGATGATGAGTGACAGCTAGCCCTACCTGTGGGCAAGGATAAGTATTTAGAATGCTGTTAGAAATTATATTGGTCTAGGAAGACGAAGTAGTAGTTTCTCTGTGTCCACTCATGCTGTCCCCATTCTGCATGAATTAGCTGGGGACATTAAGTCTACGTACCAGCCCAGCCGGGTGAGCATCACAGATTCCCACCTACATTCAGGCTCTCTTTGTAAACGCCACACAAAGGGGTGGGGGTGGGGAACAAAAGGGTAACAGATATCTGGAGGCCGAGTGAGTCTCTGAGGGGGGACCTGAGGATAGACAGTGGGTGAGAAAGGGAAGAGTCTGCTGCGATGGCCAAGCTGTGCAGCAGGCAGCTCTTCTGACGTGAATTAGCCCAGGAGAGCATCCCTCCTGTGTCCATCAGAGACCAGCAGAGCAGCTTTGCCAATTCTGTGTGGGTGTGGCACGAACCCCCAAGACTCTCTTCTGCAGCCGCCAATATGTTCCCATTGCGGAGGGCACACGTGCAGGGTAGGTGGGGCCGGTCACACAGAGCGTTTGCAGAACTGAGGCTGCCCGCTGCATCCATCCCGCTTGGTGACCTGAAATGAGATGGAGCTCAGGATCACACTTGCAGCTTGGCTGACCTGGGACTTCCTGCATCACTGGCAGCAGAGGAAAAGGTTTTGCCTTTTCCCTTCCAACGTTGGGCCCAGGAAGTGCCTGCTGCGGGACCCTGGTGTATTTCTTCAGGATCAATAGCTGTTCTGGTTCTCCTAATGGGGTCTTGGTGACCCACAGCTCTGGCAGAGCTGTAAGGAGATGCATTAGCCCACATTGTGTCCCCGAGGGGCGTTCAGCTTTAATGGAGAGAGGGACACGGCTGATCCAGTCTCTCCATTGTTTGAGATATTAATGAGGCTTTTTACAAATGTCACCTTGCTAGAGCAGGGCAGAGAGGACAGTACTGGGTCAAAAACCTGCTTTCTACACACAGAAGTCTGTTTACCAGGCATCCATTGACCCACTCCCATCACCACCACCACCATTCAGGTCTCTATTCACCCATCCACCCACCCTACCGACCCACCCATCCATCCATCCTGCTGTCTGTCCATACATTCACTCACTAATTTATCTACCCATCCTTTTACCCACCCATCCATCCATCATCCACCACCCACTCATCTACCCACCCACACATACACTATCTAACCATCCGCTCACCCACCGACCTATCTGTGTATACACCGGTTTTCAAACTCATTCGCCTATCCATCCACTCACCCTCACCCACTGATGAATGCATTTATGAAACATGTATTATCCATCCATCCATCCATCCATCCGTCCGTCCATCCACTCATCTATCCATCCATCCATCCCTTCATTCATCTGCCCACTCATCTATCCATCCCTCACTCCTGCATCCACCCATCCGTACATACATACATATGTATGTACATACAAACAAACAAACAAACATCTATCCATCCTCCCATCCATCATTCACCTAGCCATTCACTCACTCATCTAGGCTCTCATCATCTGTCCACCTTCTTGAGGTCTTTTATATGCATCAAGTCAAGCTAAATAAAATGCAGCCAACACACCATTCGGGATGTGGGCAAAACCAAGGTGGAGTGCAGGTCAGAGCTTCACCCATCACAGGTTGGTATCTAGGATGACCCATGGGGATGATAGTTGTGGCCCTGGCTTACTAGTACTGAGCTCCCAAGACTCTGTGTGTCCTGGGCTCCAAATGATGATCCTTCTACCAACCCCTGTTCCTGTTAGGTATAAATAAAGACAATGATCTGTCATCTGGCTCTCAGTAGGCAAGGGCTGCCGAGTCACCAGTGAGTGATTCATCCACTCCTGACCTCCAGGCTTTTCCCTGAGAGCAACTGGTCCAATACAGAAGAGCTAGATGGGTAACTCTAGATGTGATTGTGGCCCCGGGTTCCATGGTGCCAGGAAAGCCAGCCAAAGGGAGACTTCATAGTCAACTCATATAATGCTTCTGATGCGATGCATCCCATGGCCATTTTAAGGCATGTGGTGGTTTGAATGTGCTTGGCCCAGGGAGTGGCACTATTAGGAGGTGTGGCCTTGTTGGAGGAAGTACGTCACTATGGGAGTGGGCTTTGAGACCTTCCTCCTAGCCACATGGGAGCCAGCCTTCTCCTGTTTGCCTTTGGAACAAGATGTAGAACTCTCAGCTCCTCCTATGCCATGCCTGACTGGTTGCTGCCATGATTCCCACCATGATGAACTAAACCTCTGAAACTGTAAGCCAGCCCCAATCAAAAGTTTTCCTTTATAAGAGTTGCCTTGGCCATGTTGTCTCTTCACAGCAATGGAAACCCTAACGAAGACAAGATGACTCCCTAAAACTACTCCGTGTGTGTGTGAGCACATGTTCCTGTGGGCATGTGTGTGTGTGTACATGTGCACATGTGTGTACACATGTGTGCACATGTTTGTGTTTGTGAATGTGTGTATTGCGTGTGTATGCATGCATGCGTGCCTGCATGTGTGTGTGTGCATGCGCACATTCTAGAGGCTGATGTCAGGTGTTTTCCTCAGTCTCTGTCCACATTATTATTATTATTATTATTATTATTATTATTATTATTATTGAAACAGGACTTCTCAATGAACCAGGCACTTACAAGTTGTCTTGGTTGGCTGGCCACTGAGTTCCCAGGATTGCTCCATCCCTGCCCACCCCGTGTTAGGAACTGAAAGTGTGCAGCCACATGTTGCTCTTTTGGTAATTTTGAGGATCCAAACTCAGGTCTTCATGCTTGTGTGAGCCATCTCCCTGGATTCTAAAGTCTACTTTTGAGTTCCAGGATAACCAGGGCTACACAGAGAAACCTTGTCTCGAAAAAAGAACCCCAAACACCCCCTCCCCCCAAAAGATTTCAGCACTCAGGAGGCAGAGGCAGGAGGATTTCTGAGTTCGAGGCCAGCCTGGTCTACAGAGTGAGTTCCAGGATAGTCAGGGCTACACAGAGAAACCCTGTCTTGAAAAGCCAAAAAAAAAAAAGAACCTCAACTTTATGGGTTGGGGAGATGGTTCAGTGGCTAAAGTGCTTGTTCAACACACATGGGGAGCCAGGCAGTGGTGGCGCACGCCTTTAATCCCAGCACTTGGGAGGCAGAGGCAGGTGGATTTCTGTGTTCGAGGCCAGCCTGGTCTACAGAGTGAGTTCCAGAACAGCCAGGACTACACAGAGAAACCCTGTCTCAAATAACCAATGAACCAAGCAAGCAAACAACACACACACACACACACACACACACACACACACACGGGCCTGAGCTTAGATCTCCAGAACCCATATAGAAGCCAGGATCAGCGGTGTGTGTCACTCTCTCCAGCACTGGGGATGAGGTAGACAGCGGACAGGTGAGGGCACACAGAGCTTGCCAGTATAGTCAGTCTGTAAGCTCCAGTGTCAGGGAGAGACCCTGCTCCAAAAGAAAGATGGAGAGAGAGGAAGACATTAGACATCAACCCTTGGTCTCCACATATGCACTCATGGACACACATGGCTGTATACATATATGCTACGCACATGCACACAACACACACACACACACACACACACGTAGACCAATGAACATCCTCGCATCACTAGAGAACCCTAGTGCCCAGACCCCACCCACAGAAGGAGTTTTGACACCTACTAGCTCTGCCCCCAGAGGGTTTAGCCACTGGGGAAGATGAATGCTAATTGCCACTTCTTTCTGGAGTCAGAGTCAGATTGCGGAGACGCTGGGCAGGGAGGAAGTCTTGCATGGCTTCCCCCTCCCCCTACCATGTCTCTTTGCCTCTGGGAGCCTTGGGACCAATTCATTACTTATTCCTTCCTCAGTTCTGAAGATGGATTTTGTAGCTATGGAAAATAAGTGTAACAAATAAAAGAAATACATTTAACATGTACAAGAATTGGCCAATTTTGCAATATTTCACCTCAATTTTATAGGCTGTCAAATATACTTGTGATGCACGTGCACTAAGCGTGTCAAGCGTATAGAAACCGAAGCTCCATTATTTGGCTGAGATGGGCCAGGGGAATAGCCATGGAGTGATGTTCTGTCTGTGGTAACAGTTCTCTCTGAAGCTGCCTTCATACAGGGAAGGAATTCAGAGCTCTCCCTGAGCTCTCATCCAATCATTTTCTCTCTCACTGTTCGTCTGCTATGATGTCTCTGATAGTCAGCTGGTGGGTGGATGGAGCCTGTGCCCATGATGCAGTGCGGTGAGGGGAGTGAGCCCCTGGCCCAGGTAGATGAGGTTATGGCGTACAAGAATTCATCCTAAGAATGCTCTACGGGGCAGGCAGATCATGCTGGAGCCCAGGCCTGGAAATGTCCCATAGTCTGCTAGCATTTCCACTGGGATAGCTCGCCTCGGGTAAACTGAGTCACACTTGAATCAGGGGTGACCATTCAGCATTACTGAGGCATGTTCATGTACACTACTGTGTAACTAAAGCTGTGCTCTGTCACTCACTGGCTGTGGTTTTTGAGGTCACATAACCCCTCTGAACTTCTTTGAAAGGGACTTCTGGGATTCCAGACCCATAGGATTATTGTCATCCCATTGAACAACTCCAGGAGGCTCTAGTGACATCATCTGATGGATGGTGGTCCTGGGAGTTGTGCAGCACGCTACCTGTGCATCTGTACATTACAGCTCTGCGTGATGTAAGACCTCCCGCACACAGCCGGTGTGCAGTGAGCAACAGCCACGATTAGCATAGCAGTTCTCACTTCTGTCTACAGGCAGCCCTAGGATGCTGGATCTGGGAGGTCCAGATGGGCCCGCTTTACAGACTGATATAAAAGAGAAGGGATTGGTGTCAAGAGAATAGTTTCTAGATTTGAATGTGTGCTCTGCCACTTTGTAGCTGGGTTATCTTGGGGAAGCTGCCGGACCTCACCTCTGTCTCAGCTCTGTGACTAGGTTCAATAACAGAGCTCCTACAGGGGTTACTGCCAGCCTTAGGTCTGGCAATTCACGTTCTAGCATTTACAGGGTAGTGTCTGGCACACAGTAGGTGCTCAATGTTGGTGTTCACGGGTAACTGGGCAGCAGTTCGAGAACGTGTCCACCATGGGCTCAGAGCTGTCAGAAGCTTTGTGCCACAAGTACTCAAAGTAATATGGATGAATGGCAGAGATCTGGCACACATACACACACACACACACACACACACACACACACACACGATCCACATTAAACTCCACCCAAAGGGCTTCCTGTGGGAGTGACAGGGATAGGTGGAACTAGAGAGAGGGGGGCTGTATGGATGGGTGAGCATGGGGCGTGGCAAAGGCGCGGAGTTGACGAAGGAAGAGATCCTGCCAGCAGGGCTGATGGACAGCCCTCTGTCCCTAGTCTGGCGACCACTGGTTTGGAGTCTTTGGAAGATACCAGGATATGATCACCTGCCTGCAGGTGGCGCCAGGTAGTCTGAGTCATTTCTGTCTTTGGACCCTGGGTTCAAAGTCAACCTCTACCGCTCATCAGGCTCTGGAAGGTCTCTTTCCCCTGAACTCATAAGAACTAAGGAGGGACAGAGAGTACCTGAGTGAGAGTCCCTGAGTGAGAGTCCCTGAGTGAGAGTCTCTTCAGTTTTACTTGTGGGAGGGTAGGCTCTGGGCTGGTCACCACCTCCCACACAAGAGACGAAGATTGAAGACAGTTGAGTGGCCAGTGTGCTTAGTGAGTTAGTGGCCATACAGAAGTCTAGATTGCAAGGGTTTGGAGGTGACACTTGGCCTGTACACTGTGCCCTTGGGGTTACTCCTATACTCTTCACTGTCCCAAGGTGGCATGGGAGGCCATGCAGCTGGATCAGTGTAGCTTCAGGAGGAGGGGTCAGAGAGATCAAGAGCAAACATAAAAAATGCTGATGGCCAAAGGGACCATGCCCATCTGCCTCTAGCAGGACGCAGAACATTCAGGGAGATAGCAGGCAAACTACAGAGATGGGACGAGGGCTTGAGTGGAATCCAGTTTAGTGTGAGGGGCTGGAGAGGTCACAAGGCATCACAAGATAGTGGAAGTGTAACTGGCCTGCTAGTCCATGGGGACCCCCAACATGCCCCAGGAAAGCCACCATCAATGGTATCCATGGAGCAGGCAGGGAGGGGTAGGAGGACCTCATGTATTGTAGATCAAGAGTGAGTGAGTGAATGAATGAGTGAATGAATGAATGAATGACAGAAATTATTCACCCCACTGGGTACCATTTGGATGCAGGTGGTCACATCCCTGGTATCTGCAGATTCCAGATCATGGTTGCCAGACTGGGATGTGCATCAGAAATCCTTACAGTCCGCAGCCTCCTCCCAGCCCCATTGCTCTAGACTTCCTGGCTACTGTGAGGTGAGAATCTGTTCCATTCTTACCTCTCTACCATCTCCCCTGTCCACCATGACATCCAACCCTCATGTCCAGGCCTAGAGACAAGAGGGTGAGGCCTCACAGCCTAAGATCCCTGAGACCAGGATCTAGAGCAGATCCTTCCCTCCCCCGCATATCAGCTGGACATGGGGACTCACAGCGGTTAATTCAAGGACTTGGAAAGCTGAGACGGGAGAATTGCTACAATTTTGTGCCCTCCTGGGCTACAGTGTGAGATACTGACTCAAACACGTGTGCGCACACAAACACACACACTCACACACACACACACACAGGCACTGCAAGCAGGCCACAAGCACACATGCACGCATGCACACAGGTACTCACCCACACACGCGGGCACACAAAGATAACAAAATATCTAAGCATCTCTTCCTTTCTACATTGTGCCCCTCAACTCCTTCATAGCCACAAGTGGCCCTGACAAATGCATAAGTACTTAGGGCAAACTTCCAGGACCAAATGTTATGAAAAGGGATGACACGGGAAAATAAAATGTGTCTGGAGGTGAGGAACCTCAAAGCTGCCTAGTGGCCCCTGTGAAGGTCACCACCCCCTGCTTCCTTTGTTCATTCCTCCTCCTTCCAGGAGACCAGAGGACGCTCTGACAAGAAGAAAGAACCTGTGGGAGGTGAACAGTGCCTGTCTGGATTGGTTCCTGATCCTGCCCACTACTGTGCATTTGCCTGTACACAGAATGTTTCTAGCTGCGGCTGGTGGTCCCTGCCTCAGGCTGGGGTGTAAAGTTTAGCTGGGAAATAATATAGAGTACTCTGTTTGGGCATCTGGTATGTAGTAGGTGCTCAATAAATGTTATCGAGTCGTGGTAATACTGAAATCCTGGTGGCTTTGTGTAACAGACCTTATTTGCTCACTCAGCAGTCAGATGGCCAGGTGGCCCTGGTGGTTGTCCAGCTACACAGCCTGAGGTCTCCACCCTGGAAGTAAGAGGGATTAAGCTTGCTTTTAAGCATCTCTGCCCACATCCCTCTGGGAGACATGGTCTTAACTTTCAGGGAAGGATGGAACGTGTCACAGACTGGAGCCCGTGATAATGTTCCAACCCCATACGCTCCAGTTGCAGCAGAGTTGCTGAAAACAGTGACTCCACCCCCTGTGCCCTGTGCCCCGTGAGGGCTGGGCTTGCCCAACCGCTCTGAGGCCCAGCTGTCTTGTCAGCAGGGTTAATGGCTCTAGTTTTATTACTCTGTGTGAGGGAGGGAGGTCCAAGTGCCTGGAAGATGCTTGGCAATGCCAACTTCCTTCCTTCTTCTCTGGCAGCCCACCCACCTTTCTCCCCTGCCACTCTCTTGCCTGCTCTCTCCTGTGCACCCTTCCCTTGCACAGAGGAACTGGCAACTGCCATGGTTCTTGGTCCCCAAACCTGCCCGTTTTCAACAAAAGGTGCCAAGCAACCTCAGAACACCCGAGTGTGGAGAGGGTGGCTCAGAGTGAGTGGGCAGAGGCAGGCCCTGCTCTCCAACATAAATCTCTAAGGAAGCTATTAGCAGGCCCTGCTGTTCACAGACAAATTATGAGGGGGATCAATGTTATGTTTTTCCACGTGCTGAATTCATAAGGGCTTATGACTACGGCAAAATCAATGCAGGACTTCATGGAGAGAGAGGTCCAGTGTGTGTGTGTGTGTGTGTGTGTGTGTGTGTGTTTGTGTAGAAGTTTCACCAGTCACCAGTGGAGGCGGGGCCTGGAGATGAAGCTGGGGACATCTGTCAGAATGTTGCAGGGTTGGGTCCATGAAAACTGAACCTGGCCGCCTGAACAGCGGGCGGGGTGGGGTGGGGGATGGGAACAAGGACAGTTCGGGTGTTGAGAAGAGATTACCTGCTCCCAAGAGCACACCTGAGCTTTGCCTGGCATCTTCACAGCTGTTCCAGAGTCCTGTCAAGACTCAAAGAGGTGGACTGCATCAGCGACTCATTTCACAGCTGAGGAAACTACTGAGGCTCAGCGAGGCTGTGCCCCAGGTGCGTCACAACCAGAAGTCCTTGGTTGCAAGCCAGGAGCTCCTCCCTCCACCCACAGACTCGCTCCTGAGCTTTTTCTTCTGGCTTCACACACTGCCCTCCACTCATCTGTGAGCCTCTCTCATATTTCTACGTCAGCCTTCACCACATGGCCTGGATTCCATGATGCCTGTGCTGACCCCACGGCTCTCTGGAGCTGTGGGATGCAGGTTCAGTGCGAGTCTGTGATGCTCTACCACGAGGGGCTCTTCTGCTCTTTACCTAGGTTTTGAGCCACCCAAGGCTCTGCTATATATCTCACTATGTCTCTTTCAATGCACACCTGACTCAGCATTCATTTGTCTATCATCAACCCCCTTGATGCCTTCATGCCTGTATCCATTTCATCCATGTACCAGTCTAATCATCCACATGTTCACTTACTGTTAATCTATTTATCCATCTGTGTACCAATCCATCCATCCATCCATCCATAATCCACCCATCCACCCACCCACCCACCCACCCATCCACCCACCCATCCACCCACCCATCCATCCATCCATCCTTCCATCCATCCATCCATCCATCCATCCATCCACCATCCATCCACCTACCCGCTCATCCATCCATCGACCCACCCACCCATCCACCCATCCACCCACCCATCCACCCACCCACCCACCCATCCGTCCATCCAACCCCCTATCCATCCATCCACCCACCCATCCATCCATCCACCTCCCATCCATTCATCCGTCCACCCACCCACCCATCCATCCACCCACCCACCCATCCATCCACCCACTCACCCACCCACTCATCCATCTATCCATGTGTTCATCTGTTTATACCTGCCCACTTACCTACCTACATGCATAATACACCCACCTACACATACATTCATCTATCCATGCACCCACAAAACCAACATCGACTATCCATGCATGCATGCATTTATCTGTGATGCATGCATACAGGCATCCATCCTTTCACACATTCACAATCTATTCATTCATCCATGCACTTATGCATCATCTATGTATCCATCCATCCACTTATGCATACACTCATCTTATTCTCCATTCATGCATCCACCTATCCACCTATCCAACCACACATCTACTCATTTATCCATTCACAAGTTCATATTTCCAGGTAACCATCCATCTGTCCATCCATCCATCCATCCATCCACACATCCATCCAGCCATCTGTCCATCCGTCCATCCGTCTGTTTGTTCTTCCATCTGTCAATTCATATCCAGATAGCTCACATCTTAGTTTCTCTTCTTTGGCTATGATAAAAACTCTCTGACACAAACAACTTGGAGGAGAAAGGGTTTATCTGGTTCAGGGTATGGTCCATTACGGCGGAGAAATCAGGGGCATGAGGCAGCTGGTCATATCCTTTCACAATCAGGAAGCAGAAACTGATGGATGCACACTGCTGCTCAGCCGTTTTCCGTTTATGTAGGCCAGGATCCCATCCCACAGTGGGCGTGTCTTCCCACCTCAACATCACCCAGATACTACCCCCCGGCATGCTCAGAGATTAATCTGACCTGAACAGTCCTCCACAGGTGTGCCTAGAGGCTTATCTTCTAGGTGAGTCTAGAACCTGGAAGTTGACAGCACCAACCATCACAGACCACAAGACTTACAAAACGATCAGAGTTTACCCTGATACAAGTTACAAGGACACACTTGGAAAACACTAGACTAAGGGAGGTGAGCCAGTCCCAGAAGGACAACTTGCTAACTGATCAGAGTTCAGGGAGGCATCTGGAGCAGTCACAGTCACGTGATGGTTTAAGGTGTGGGAGAGAGGGGAAGTGGGGGAAGAACCTCAGATCTATGGGGCAGAACAGTTCTGGGGAGGGGGGGGAGAGAGAGAGTGCAGTGCTGGCCTGCTAGCCATGGAGGGCATAGGACAGACTTCTGCTACTGTGAAATACCCTTGAAAACGGCCACATCAGTACGTTTTGTGCTATGGATATTTTACTGCAATTAAGAATAAATTACTCTTTACCTATCAGTCTTCACAAGGAGGCATGCCCCCCTTGGAGTCCTTGTGGGATGTGCACATCCATTGTGTTGATGTGATGTTCTCTTGAGCACAGTGGTCCTTCCGGCTCCTTACCTGGGCTGGGACTCACTCAAGGGTGACAGCATATTTTACCATCTCTCTTCCAATTACCTGACTATCAGCTTTGACACTCTTCTGTCACATGTTTTCCATTATCCCTTTGTCTATGCATACCTGCATCCGTCCATCCATCCATCCATCCATCCATCCATCCATCCACATGTCATTCCCTCCCTATGCATCCAACCAGGACCTCATGGCTTCCTTCCTCTGGCAGCTCCAGTGGCCACCCCTGCCCTCTCCACCCATCTTCTCCAAATATCAAGTGCTGGGGTTTTTACATGGAATCATAACCCCGCAGCAGCTGACTCTTGGCCAGGGTGTCCTCCTAGAGCCTCTCATTACCCATCTACCCTGGGAACAGGGACTCACCACACCACTTCCTTCCTGTGAGAGGGGAAACTGAGGTCCAGAAGGTGAAGTAACCTGTCCACACTCCTCAGCACAAGCCACAGAGAGAGATTAGGTGCAGCCTGACCTATGGGGTTTTCTGCCCAAGGCCCCTCTCCTGCCTTTCTCTTAGGAGGATTCTAGCTGCTGAGTACAGGATCCACCTGGACACTCCAGTTACTTCTCATTGGAATGTAATCTTACTTATAAGCCTGTTCTTTAAAACCATCATTATCCCTGGGTTTAGGGGTTTTCTTCCAATGCTGCTTTCTCCTGAATGCTGATTTTCCTAAGAGTGTTTGAGCACATTTTACCCATGAAATGCCCAGGCGTAGAGAGGTTGTATTGGTTTCCTGGGAGAACCAGCTGGTATTTAGTGAAGCATTGGACCCAGAGGCAGGGTTGGGAGCATGGCAGCAGCAGCCTTTCCAGGCAATTAGCCTTTCAAGTGGAGGGGGATGTAAGAGGCACCCAGCTCAGCAGCCTCTCCTCGAGCGAGCAGGGTGGCAATAACCCAGGGGACTTTGCCATCTATCTGCCAAGCCCAGAAGCTCTAGGGCTCCTCCTCTCCCTCAGCCTCTTCTGCTTCTCCTTGAGACCCCACCCTTACTGAGGCTCCAGAGCTGAGTGCCATCCTGTGCATGACGTCATGTAATAACCCTGCAGTAGTCAATTTTTGTGGCTGTGATAAAACACCGTGACCAAGGCAACTTACAGAAGAGGGGATATTTGCCTTATTCCAGAGGAATGAGGGTTCATCATTTTGGGGAGACAAGCAAACTACAGGAGCAGGAAGTGGAGAGCTGGTGTCTTCAGAGGCGAGCACAGAGCAGGCGTGGTGAGCTGGAAGTAGGGTAACTTTATACCATCTCAAAGCCTTCCCGTCATGACGTGCATTCTCGCAACTAAATAGCACCACCAACTGGGAAGCGAGTGTTCAAACACCCATACCAGTGAGGGATATTTCTTATTTGAACTTACCACGAAGTTTGAGCAACTTTAAGGAACTATTATGTGTGTGTGTGTGTGTTTGGAGAGAGAGAGAGAGAGAGAGAGAGAGAGAGAGAGAGAGAGAGAGAG
>JADRCH010000185.1:3002412-3029782 GCA_019843965.1 Rhynchomys soricoides
GAGAGAGAGAGAGAGAGAGAGAGAGAGAGAGAGAGAGAGAGAGAGAGAGAACGGCTTACAGAAGTTGGTTCTCTCCTTCCACCATGTGTGCTGTAGAGACTGAACTCAGAGGGACCATCTGCCTTGGCAGTAAGTGCGTTTACCTTTTAAGCCATCTCACAACCTGGATTTCCCCCAAATTTGTAATAGTTTTATTGAAACCTAATTTGCACATGGGAAGCTTACACCTTCCCTCCTAACCCATCACAGAATGTACATTGGGCTCCTCCAAGTGTTTAAAGACCCTCTGTTTCCCCAGGATAATAGCCTTGCAGTCTCCATCCAAAGCTCCATGTGTAGAATTTGGCACTGAAGGTGCTCATTCATTCATTCATTCATTCATTCAAGAGACGCCTACATCTTCTGGATTAGCTTCATATGACTACTGTGACAAAGAGCCCCAGACTGTATGGTTTCAAATGACATAAATAGCTGGCCATGGTGTGGAATGCCTGCAGTCTCAGGTCTTGGGAGGCTGAAGCAGGAGAATCACGAGTTCAAGGCTTGTGTGTGCTGTCTCTGTGTGAGACAGAGGCTAGCATGCTACGCAGCAAGGCTATGTCTCTAGACAAACAAATGAACAAGCAACCCACAAACCAACTGAAAACTAAGCCTAACCTTGTTACAGCTTTGGAGAGGCCAGAACCTAAGATCCAAGTGTGCAGGGCTGTACTATGGGTAAGTCTCTGGATCAAATCTTCCCCTGTCCTTCCCTTGTGGTGACCATGGAGTCTGGAAGTATGTGGTGCCGTGGTTTGTCTATGTGTTATGTGGCTTTTCCTGTGAAGACATGAGCAAATGTCTACCTGAGACATGGCAACAGTGACAGATGAATAAAAACGCCCTATGATGCTTTGCTTAGTGAGTAAGTACACAGATTGGGATCTTTATAGGTGTCTGGATGGGCCAGAGACAGCTGAAAATCCCCACCCTACCCCCAGCAAGAGGGACCACTTTTCAATTCTGCATCCCTGGAGCTCCCTGAATGACTTGGTGGGAGAGCCTCTGTGGTAGTTTGAATAGACATGGCCTCCATAGACTCCTGTGTTTGAATGCTTGGCCCATAGGAAGTGGCACTATCAGGAGGTGTGGCCTTGGAGTAGATGTTGCGTTGTTGGAGGTGGTCTGTCACTGTGGCTTTGTTGTCTTCTATGCTCAAGCTACATCCAGTACACCCAATTTCCTTCTGCTGCTTGTGGATTAAGATGTAGAGCTCTCAACTCCTTTTCCAGCACCATGTCTACCTGGATGCTGCCATCTTCCCACCATGATGATAATGGACTAAACCTCTGAAACTCTAAGTCAGCCTCAATTAAATATTTTCTGTTGTAAGAGTTGCCTTGGCTATGGTGTCTGTTCACAACAACAGAACACTAAGACAGCCTCTTCTTCCCAGCAATTGTTACCTCTGATATAAACTTGGGGAGAGGCCCTGTAGATCTTGTAGGTTTCAGGAACTTCCTAAGACTTATGAATTTCGTTGTCTTCTTGAGCCTCCATGGGGACAAGCTTCACTTGGAAGAAAACAGTGGCAAAGCAAAATGCTGAGTCTGTCCAGCAGGTGCATGGACTGGAAGCTGAGTCCTCAGCATGATGATGTGAGAGATATGGTAGTGTCATGACATTGGTGGAACTGTACAGGATCTCTGATCTCAGAAGGGGATTGATACTGGTGTGAAATGAGTTGTTTCTCATCAGAAACAGTTGATAGACAGCAAAGCCACTGCGTGCACGTATCCACTTCACTGGCAGATCTACCATGAGCCCACCTACTATGACATGACATAGCCAAGGGTCCTCTCAGAAGCACACACAGCCACCTGATCTTGGGCTTTATGCTTCCGAAACCAAACCAAAAAATCTTTTCTTTATAATTGTCCCAGCTTGGAGCATTGAATTACAGCAGCAGAAAGTAGACTAAGACACTTAGTGTTTCTCACTCAGCTGTGTCCTCCCAGCTCTGCCTGTCACCGCATGACTTCTTCATGTGTCTCAATTTTCTTTTTGTAAAGATGCAAGCCATATTGGGTCAGGGGTCATCCTGATGACTTCATGTTGACTTGGAGACATCTGCAGATGCATTTCCAATGATAGTGACATCCATAGGCGTTGCAGGTGTGACGCCAAACTCCAATAGAACTTTTGTGGTATCCCACTCAGTCTCTGGCACCCTTAGGTGCCAGGTTAGGTGAGAGGAGCTGGAGGAATACACCTGCTGCACGGAATACCTCATTTCCACACTTTATCAAAACCTTCCGAATGGAACGAGGGACTCCCGTGTCCTCCGTGAGAGCCTGGGTCTTTCATCCTGCCGCTTCACCCCACCAGCCTCAGCCCAGCTCAGCCCTGAATGGGGCCTCCATAGCTCATCAGCAACCATAAGAGGAGCAGCGGACAGAATAAATCTCGCTCCAAAATTAATGTAGCTCAGGAAAAAAAAAGTGCATTTATTCATTCCAACTTCTTGTTGCAAGACTCATAAGTGAATAAATTCAAAATAAATGTATCTGGGGCGAAGAGAGAAGCCGTGGTAAAGCAATTGAGTCACCCTAAATGAAGACAAAGGCTCTGAGGCAATATTAAATTCCATCCCCAAAGGCTCATTTCATTTCAGACCAAGGATCCCACAAATTCGAGTTTCCCAGCTGAACCGAGCTCCTTCCCTCTCCCACCTACCCCTCTGCCCACAACATCACCTGTCAACAAGTCCTGGATCCTACTTCCTGCATCATGCTTGCAGGTAGCCAGATCTGTTCATGTGCCAGAAGCACTTCCCCCAACCCCCGAACTGTGAAGATGCCATGGCTTCCTCCCTCTAGAGGGAGAGTTCCCACTGGCCGGAGGACCAGTAACTCGTCTGCTTCTGTCCCAAGTGCCTGTGAGCAAGGATGCTCTTTCACCTGTGTGTCTGCAGATGCTAGGGTCCTGGGAATGAGAGTCTGCTTCAGTACGACCATGTTCTCCTATGCCAGTGATTGTCCCTGAGACTCTGGTTCGACATCTGCCATGGCTAGAATGTACACCCCCGTGGCCATGCACTCTAAGCTTAAGGCCTGAATGACCATGCCAAGAGGTGGGACCACTAAGAGCTGACTAAGTTCCCAGGCTCTGTCTTCATGCGTGGATTAGTGCTGTCACCAAGGGAGTAGATGAGTGACCCCTAAGAGTAGGTTGCTTGCTAGGTTGAGTCTGGCTCTGAACCTTCCTTGTGTGTGCTCACACCTCCCTCTCTCTCTGTGGGAAGATGTACCACAGGCATCCCTGGATGCTGACATCTCAACACTTGTCTTTCCAGCAAGCACTATGAATAAAATCTCTGTCCCTTGTAAGTTCACCAGGACCACACTGGGACTCTAATCCTGCCCAATCTTGCCTTTGATTTCCCGTTAAGCTGGAAACTGGGTAACCATGGGTTTTGTCCCTGGTGTGGCACCTACTGGTGGTAAAGGCAGACCAAGGAGTCTCTTATTCAAAGTCCATATGGAGGATTGGGGACCAAAGTTTGGATACCCAGAATCCAGTTAAATAGATGTGGCTTTTATGGATGTGTGTGGTAGCAACCTGAAATTGTAGCCTAGGAAGGGGGAAGCAGAAAATGCCCCAGAGCAAGCTGGTTGGTGACACTAAGCCTTACTGGGAAGCTGTGGTCTGACTGAGAGACCCTGCCTTGGTGAATAAGGTCGAAGAGCCACTGAGGATGATTCCTGATGTCCACCTTGGGCTTCACATACATATATACAAGCGCGAGCACACACACACACACACACACACACACACACACTCATGCAGAAAATGGCAGGTGTTCCCAATTCACCTTACCTCCTTGTACTGAGAGTAGCCATGCCACAGCTGGAGAGTTCACAGTAGACCCCACCCCATGTCTGGCACAGAGACAGCACAGACATACCTGTCAGATCGACTTCTCAGTGGCCCTAGATGATGTCACCAATGGGGGTCTCGGGTAGATTGCCAGTCCGACTTAACAAGCTCGACTCCAGGTTCTGTCACCCCCATGCCTTAACTGGAACTGACAGTGGCGAGCACGTGCAAAGAGGTTTGTCAGGGAACCTGAGGACCTGCCTGATGAGGCTGACAGATGCCTGTCTCCTGTGCCAACAGTTGTGGGTTCATGTCAGACAGAGTCAAAATCAAGATCCTCACTACCCACCCTCACTCCTGACTGCATGTCAGGAGGATCTTGCTGTTGCCCAGAAGGATGGGGCTGTTTTAACCATAGGATGGCAGTCATGTGTTGACACCTACTGAGTGCCTCAACAGGCTGATCCCATGGGTGGCTCAGCATCTCCCGGGTAGACCCTTGCTCCTTGCTGTCTTAATGCCAAGACCAGGGTGGAAGATTCTATTTTCCTCTGTTCTTTTGTACTGTGGGGAGTTATTATGTTGATAAATTATACCGAATTTATGTTATTTGAAATTTATTTTATGATATTTCGTGTCATGTCGTCTGATTCCCGTTTAATCCTCCTGTCAGCCTGCGGGGAGCGGTTTCCATCTCCGTTTTACAGCCAAGGAGACAAGCCCAGAAAAATGAATAACGAGCTTACTGCAGAGCCAGCCAGTGGGCCAGGGGTGCTGCAGGAACGCTGCAGGCGGAGTCAGGCTTCGGAGTGGAGCTCTTTGGACTTGAATGTGAGACGTGTTCTTTAAACCTTGCTCATTGCACCTTTACTGGAGTACCACATGGCTCTCTTTGATGGAACCTGAAATTCTAGCCTAGGATTGTGGACTCATGCATGTGCTGTGCCTGTCTCAGCTCCTGAGATGCCTCTGGCACCTTCCTTGTATCTGTGGTTACAGGCAGGGCTGTAAAACAGCTCTGTGGAAGGCCCTGGGACTCTGGCCTCTGGCCCTAGAGCTGTCTCGATGTGCCCCACACTTCCTGTGAGAGGGAACCAATAAGTCTCTATGCTCAGTTCGTTCTAGCCTGGTTGGATGGCTGAGATGGAAGACAGACCACTTCAGTTTACTTACCTGCTGTCACCTGCTCCAGGGTGTCAGGAGAGACATTAGACCCCGACCCCAGGCTACCACACTCCAGTTCTTCTAGAATCTGATAAATCCAATATGGTGGGGCACAGCAGCCAGGAGAGAGGGTGGGGGAGGAGGGAGGCTGTACTGATGAGCTTTTCCTTCCCCCCTTATCTCATTCCTCCCAGGTCCCAGCCCACGGGAGGATACTGCCAACACGTAGGCTGTGTCTCCTCCACTAGGTGATCCTCTCTAGAGGTACCCTATAGCACACTATTGCAGTTGCTAATTTCTTAAATAGTTCTCAATCTGAGATGGGGGCAGAATGTCCTACATTTTATTTTATTTTGTGCATATACATGGGTGTGTGGGCTGTGGGTGCATGCCTGTGTGCATGTGCTTGCGTGTGTGTATGTGGGTGTGGGTGTGCATGTGTAAATGTGTGTGTTGGAGGTAAACTGTATGTACCTGTGCATGTGGTGGCCAGAGGCTGACATCAAGTGTCTTCCTTAATCTCTCTTGACTTTAATTTTTGAGACAGGGTTTCCCACTGAACCTGGAGTCTGCCATTTTGGCTAGGTTGGCTAGCAACAAGGTTCTGGGATCTTCTTATTCCCACACTGACAGTTCTGGGCTTGTGGGTGCAGGGTACCAGGCCAGTTTTATGTGGGAGCTGAGGATCTAAACTTAGATCCTAATGTTTACATGTCCCCCTCCCCCCATTTTATCCACTGAGCCACTTTTCTAGCCTGGAATATTCTCTTAGCTTATTATATTGTAGTGGATTGACCATCACATCTGGATTGTCTGTGGGGAGGGACGAGCTTGCACTAAGGTCCTGGGGCAGAGGCTTTCCCGTGGAGGGAGCTGGGAAGGGGTGGTTAGGGTCAGCCTGTGCTGTGAGCAGACAGCCTTGAGTCAGACCCCCACACTTTCAGAGAGAAACTGACTGGCTTGGAACTTGGCCAGACAGGAGATACTTTTCCCATCACAGGGAATTGCAAATTAGCCCTGAGAAGGCAGCGACAGGGAGATGCACTTTGTCAAAGAGGCCAAGAAATGGACCTGTTTTACCCTCCCATCTCTTCGTAGAAGGTCCCGGGACCTGAACTCGACCCTTAGTCCTCTCTCGCACCTCCTAAGACCCCAAGTAGCTCACATGAGGACAAAGGTGGCTGCTGACTGGAAACAGCTTCCAGGCTCAGAGCCCTAATCACTCATTTCCAGCTCATTAAGCTGGGCTGACATTTTAATTTTTAACTTTTTATATATTTACAACTCAGTAATTTTTAGTATACTCACCAAGTTGGGAAAGCATCACTGCAGTCAGTTTTAGAAGATTCTAACCCTCCAAAAATAAACTCTGCACTGCTTAGCTGTCACCCTCCTGTCCCTGTCCCCGGAGCCCTGACACCCACTGATTGGCTTCCATCTTTGTCTGAGCAGAGTCTTCTGTTCCAGACATTTTATGCAAATGGATGGACTCACAGCCCTGAGGTCCCTGTGACAGGTTTCTTTGGATACATCTTAGAGACTCCCATGAGGATAGATGTAGGTGGCATCTCCCAGATCTCCACCCGAATCCTTCATGAGACGCAGAGAGGGGTGGCCACTTCACCATGGTCATCTTCAAGGCCAGAACTCTTTCTCTGGGCATCCAGTCTGACCCACTCTACCTCTAACCTGCATCACGCATAGCCTAAAGACACGAACCCAAAGGAGAAAATAGTGCCCTTTGGGAGACAGTGAGTGGGCAGCTTTACTTCAGTTACCCCTCCTTCCACCATTCACCTACCTACGAACTTGCTCACCCACCCATCTGTCCTAACGACCATCCATCTGTCTACCCACCCTCCTGCTCATGTACCCACCATCCTTCCATTTACCCACCCATCCACCTACCCATCCAAACATCTGTCCAGCCACCCACCCACCTGTCTATCTATCTATCACCCACCTATTTACCCACTTGTTCATCTATCCATCCATCCATCTGCTCATCCATCCATCCGTCCATCCATCCATCCATCCATCCATCTATCCATCCATCCATCCATCCACAGTTCCATCCATCTGCTCATCCATCCATCCATCCATCCATTCATGGATCCATCCATCTTCCCATCCATCCATCCATCCATCCATCCATCCATCCATCCATCCATCCATGGATCCGTCCATCTGCCCATTCACCCACTCATTCACCCATCTGCCCATCTATCCACCTGTCCATTTAACCATCACCCACCAATTACCCACTTATTCATCTATCCACCACCATCCATCTACCCATCCACCCATCATCTATCCACTCTTCGCTCATCTATATACCTGTCTGTCTATGCATCTACCCATTCATCCACCCATCTTCCCATTGGCTCACCCATCAACCTGTCATACATTCATCTATTAATCTTCACTCTTCCATTCACCTTTCTATCCATCCACTCATCCACCCATCCATCTACCCATCTATCCACCCATCCACCCATCCATCCATCCATCCTTTCACTGGCAAATGTTTACTAGGGACAAAACCATGCCAGGTCTGCTCCAAATGGGAAGACACAGAACAAAGCAGCTGGTACGGCCCTTGCAGCTTAGAGACAATACACATAGAACCCAACACAGAGGCAATAAATAGTCTCATCCCCACCACCGCTGGTGCTCAGAGAAGAAAGAGTCTCGTCTCCATCCATGCTGACACAGAAGCTGGTCGGGCAATGGTGTGGAGGGAGGGGTGCAGCCTCTTCAGTTCTCAGAAGGGGCTTTTTGGTGCAAAAGAAGTTACTGAATGAGGTCTAGGGAGTTTGAAGACTGAGAGAAGCCTATGCTGATGGCTGTCCCGTAGAATAGAACAGCTGCATCTTGCTGCTTCTTTGATCTCCCACAATACATTTATCTATGGGCACTTTATTATTTCCCTGTGGGTTGTGTCATCTGCTGGCCTGGAGGGTGGTATCCAGGTCATAGGAAACCCTGTAGTCTCACTGTCCTGCCTGGGGTGTGCTTCCCACTCTCGGGGTTGGAACTGACATCTTCCCATGAACCCTTGTTTGCACAAACGAAGGTTACGTGTGTTGGGGAGCAGCCGGGGTCTTGGAGGTCAGGAAGGAGGTCCTTGCCCTCCAGCTCCCTTTCTTGTCCTTTCTCTGTCCCCGCCGTTTCTCCTTTAGAGGCGAGTTGCTTGAGGAAGAGACAGTCCTCGACACACATGTCTGTTGGCAGGGGCGTTCTAATTTTAAAAAATGTGTCATTCTCCAAGCTATCTGTCCTTTAATCAGGCAATTACTTCTTGATGTAGCGTCGTTAAGAAAGAAGAGAAAGACAAAAAATAGCCACCAGCCCCTGGAATCTCAAACATTTTCTTGAGAATTAATTTGTTAAATGTTTGACTCAAGTTCCAGAATGTCCTTTGTTTCCATTTCTAAAAGACAAACGGAGCAGGGAAGGAAAGTAGTAATTGCGTGTTAATCAATCTTGCTCATTAAAATTAGCTCCCCAACCAAGGGTGTCATGGAAACAGCAGATGCTGGGAGAAGGGCTGGAGGGCCCAGCGGGGGTGGGGTGGGGTGAGAACACAGAATGGGCATGGCCCAAAGAGATACAGTACTGGACCAAGTGTCGCTGTTGTGTTCCTTGTTCCTGCCTCTGCAGGCTTCCTACTGACTTTCAAAGCAAGCCAGGTACCACGTTGGGGGACAGGGGTGGGGTGCTGTTCCCATTGTGCAGTGGATGACACTGCCCAGGGCTGCTCGAGAGTTTGCCAGAACTCATTGCTAGAAATGGTGGAACCAGACTTGAGCCAGGACTCCCAACCCGTGAGCTCACTGTGGCATACCCTAGTGGCCTCAGCCAAGGCTGGAGGTGGGTGGGGAGGGGCCACAGGCACGAGGGGCTGCCAGGAACCCTTAGGCCTGGAGCAAACAGTCATTTCCGCCAAGATTTTTGTAGCAATGCCCTGGGAAGATGAGGGCACCTGACAGGTGGGTTCTGCACCTCAAACCTGCTTACCACCAGCAGGTCAAAGTACTCTGAATGCCCCGGGCTACTTGCTCTCCCAGGAGGCCTGCAATCTCCATCTTCCCTGAGTTTCTCTCAATCCCTGGGCCTTGCTGGTCTGATTGTAGTAAGATAACATGAGATAATTTTCCCTTGTCCTCTGTGTAACCTGCTGCTGAACCCCAGGAATGCAAGGCTGGGGATCTGAGCCATTGTTATCCTATGGGCAGCAAGCACTGCAATCCACAGGGATGAGCATAGGGACAGGAAGAACATCATCACCATCTCTACACTCACTGATGTCCAGGCAAGGCTCTGAGGCACTGTCCTTCCTGCTGCCCATCTCCTGATGGTGTAGAACAGTGAACAGCTCTGTCCCAGCTCAATCTGTCTGTATATCTGTCCCTGGCCCCCATTCGAGGCTGCGGACCCATTCTGAGGGGAGAAATGACGGCACAAAAGTGGTTTTATACTCGGCCAAGTTCCATTCACAGTAGAGGAAGGGAAGGTTTGGGACAGCAAACCTTGTTCCTGTCACAGAATGACATGTCAAATGCCAGTCCCTGAAATGCAGATGTCCCTGTTACCTGTTCTAGTCCACCCACGGGCAGGTGTGAAGGGCTCAAGGCAAACAGTTCCCCGAGAGGATGGCGAACCACTAGCCTTATGGAAGGCTCATGTTCAGGGGTAGCGGATTGTGTGGATTATCAACCATCATTACAAAATACCTCAAGCTCCCACCTCTTAAGGACCCAGGCTAAGACACAGAAACTCAGAGGAACATTAAATATCAGCCTAGCAAGAGGAATGTTGAACAAACTTGCCTACCATAGGGGTATTTATCCTGGGGAACCCCAGGAGACCCCACAACATGTAGCCTTTGGAGGTAAGAAATCACTATTATGGGTGGGTCCATATTTGCTTCTGGATGCTAGCTTAAGGGGAACCCAGGAGATGGTGGGCAGTTAGCTTGTCCCTCTATGAGATACACAAGGGGTTGGGGTGTGAGCCCCATGATGGCTCACCAGTGACTCTTCAGCTGGGGGCTAAGAAACCCGCTTGGACCTCTGGGTGATGTGGGAGGGTCCTGGGTATCTCAGTCATACTTGGCTTCTACCTCTGACTCCCCCATAGGCTGTGTGGCCACCTAGGAAAAACAGAAAAGCCACAAGGTGGCTGAAGAGGCCAGTGTGGGCCTCATCTCCCCTACCTCAGGTCTACTGGGGCATGCTTGCTGGCTGGGGTACTGGCTTTTTCCATGGCTCCCTTGAACTGAGGCAGGCCTGAGCTGTGCTTTCCCACTAGGTCTAAGGTGGGGCCTGATGACTGTTTTCAGTGAGATCTCCCAGACTGAGTCCCCTGTGACTCACCCTCTGAACAAGGGTACTGCCTGGTTGCAAATGTTCAACTCCAGTGGCCCAGCAGGACTCCGCAGGGGAGCCATCTGTGTGTCCTTGCTGGAGATGCTAATAATCTCGGAAGGCCTTTTCTTTTTCTTTTTTAATGAACTGGTAATAATTATGGCAATCAGGGCGCACCCTTCTCTCTCCTTGGACAGCCTGACTCAGTGCAGACCCAGTAAGATGTGGCTGGGGTGGGGGAGGGGACAAGGTGAAGCCCATTCGCCTGCCCCCTTCCCTGACTTACAGAACTCTATCCTGGTTACACAGACAAAGAAATCCCTGTGCCCCCCAGTGTCTTTAAGGAAGGGCTTAGCTCAGAGCCCCCACACCAAGGCCTGGGGTGGGCTCCTCAGCACACGAATGGCCTCCTTGTTCTTATGAAAATGGCTCCCTCTGCTAGGTCATGAGACCTTTATCATGAGATGGAGAGATCTTGATAAACTCAACCCCTCCTCACAAAAAGCTAGTGGTAGAAAAAACCCCATTGTTTTAAGGCACCTCCATGAACCATTGAGATGTGTGTTCTGGTAGGCGCATATATTCAGATGACAGCTTCAAGTCCGGCTGGATCCAGGATAACAGACAGACATACGTACATTTGTATTAAACAATGTCTGTTGCCATCATTTGGCTCTGCTTTCCTCTGCATGAACTTTGCCTCCTGCTCTCTCTTCGTGGTAGCAAGATGGCTGCCAGCTTCCCTAAGTCTCAACCCCAGCCTCCTAATGAGAAAGCTTGTTGGTCAGACTTCTCATCACTGGGGCATATCCAGGAGAATACACCGGGGCGTATCCAGGAGAGGAACACTTTAAAGGGAGAAGGATCTGCTTTGGCTCATGGCTTCCGAGGATCTGTCCAGGGCTGCGGCATCCGTGGATGCCAGGCTGAGGTGAGGCAGAAGCATCATGGGTAGGAATGTACGAGGGAAGCTACTTGCCTCAGCACTGTCTGGAAGCAGAGAGGAAGGGGCGTATCCTAATGACCCGATCCTTTCAGTAAGACCTCTAGTACTGCTGTGAACCCAGGGTGGATTCACCCGTTGAGAAAGGCACTCACTTCCCTGATTCCCCGTGGGTGAACCAGGCGGGGTGGGGGTGGGGCGTGTGTTACTCAGAGCCCAGCTCATAGCATCCCTCCTTTCCAGAGGTCGCCCACTCACGGCAGTTATCCACTTTCCTGGATGCCAATTGGCCAGCTTGGGTCACATGGGCATCACCAACCAATCACTGTGGCCAGGAGGAGGCGTGGCTTTGGGGCAGGCCTGTGACAGGAAGCAACAGATTGACAGATACCTTCAAGGGATGCACTTTCTTCCCTCCCTCTGCTCCCTCCTCTCCCTCAGAGACTTGGAGTCTGCCTGACCCCAGACCCTGAGCAGAGGAGGCCTCCATACAGGCTTGCCTCCAGCCACAGTCACCCCCAGCCACAGTCACCTCTAGCCACCGAGTGCCCCCCTTACCTCAGTGGACTATGGCAACCATCAGCCAGCTTTCTGTGGCCTCTGCCTCCAGGCCCTCGCTTGGTTTTGTCAGATCATTGTGTTCTCAGCACCAAGGTCAGCAGCTGTCTAGACTGCTGCTCACCCCAGTGGTTGGCTCATTCTCCTTATCTGCCTTACCATTACTCAAACTAAGCTCTTAGGGGCTCTGGTCCTCTGGGTGGGTCCAGTCATCACACTTAGCGCCTCCAGGGGACACAAGTCAAGTGTCTGAAGAACAGCAGCACCCCTTGCCTGCCTCCTGTCCATCTCTCATCCTTCTTAGGACTCCATCTTTTAAGCTCCTCCAGATGCCGAAGTTGGGAGTCTATCTCCCTACCCTGGATGCTGGTTCTACACCCAGATCCCTTGGTCATTGTCTTAACCCAAACAAGGTAGCACTGTCCAAATGTGGATGTGCTCAGAGCATCATAGAACACAGTCAACTCCCATCCATCGCGGATTCTACATGTTACCATCTATGGTTGGTGTCATCCCAGGATTTCTGGGGTCCCTCACATCTCACAACACACCGTTTCTTCAAAACCACATTCTCCTCCACGCAAACCCAACCTGAGACTTTCCCTCCCCTGATTTTGAGACTGACCTTTTGCATGGCTCCTGGTAGGAGAAAGGGTAACTCTTAGGAGCTGAAGGGGAAGGCCACTCACCATGTGCAGGGCACTTTACCTACTCAACTGTAACTGGTGACAGCCCTGTGAAGCCACTCTAATTGTCCCCAATTTTTAGACCTTGAAACAGAGTCCAGAGAAGTACTTGACGGTAAAAGTTTCATCGCTGAAAAGGGATGATCTCTGGGTCTGACTCCAGATCCACCAGTCCCAACCTGGACTCTTAGAATGGCACGGAGACTTCCTCCCTGGGACCATGTCTGAGCTTAGGCCATGTAGTCAGATCGCTCCTGAGAGGACTTCATTGTTTGAGAGAGGTCTTCGGTTCCCCTGCCTCAACACCCCTAAATCCATCCTGTGGTTCCTCCTGGATCCTCTTTCATGAGCGCTTTCAGAGCTCCACAGAGGCCAGTCGAACTTGGAAGTTCACCATGTCCATCTGCCTGGTTGGCATGGCTGCATCTGCAAGGCAGCTCAGGAGGGGGATGGGGTCATCATGGCTTGAGCCAGTGGACCACCTAAGAAAAGGTCTGCTGAAAAGGGAAAGGCCAGGTCGGATGGCTGTGTGGCTGTCTCCTCTCACCAGCTGTCCAGGAGGCTAGCCGATATACAGTTGGCTTAAGGCTTTCAAAAATCACTGATCAGGCCTGCCAAAATCTTTAAAAGGGACTTTCAAAATTTTTCTCTTTATTTATTTTTTAAAGCACACTAAAAGCTTCATTAAAGACAGGCCAAGGATTGAGAGCCCCCCCTCTTCACTCCATCCCTCCCATAGTAATTAAGACCCAGTTCTTCCCGTCAACCTCTCGGATTGGCAGTGAATAGGCTGGGAGTGACTTCTGAGCTATTCTGCCTTGCAAGGCTGCCAGCTTCTCCAACTGGGCTTCTCCAGGCCTGCCTCAGCCCTGCCTGCTCTCCATGTTGCAGTGGAGATCGAGGTCCTATCATGGTTCGAAAATGGGTGAAAATCTCAGAGCAGCAGAGAGTTGTCAGAGAACAGAGCTGGGAAGCTGAGTGGGATCCAGGCCAGAAGCCTCTCCTCCAAAAGGGATGTTCTCATTGAAAACAGACCTCATGGGAACTCAGCAGGGGTCTTCTATAAGAAGACACAATGCCTGACTGACCAGCAAATGCCTTCTGTGCCAGCCAGGAAGCAGATGGGACCACAGAAGGGATCACCAACTGGCAGGGTGGAGAGACGGCACAAGGGAGAGATGGGAAGAGGCCAGTGCCCACCCCAGGAAAGTAGAAGGCTTAACCTTCAAAGGACAGACCCAACATCATCCAGGCAGACTGAACCATATCCAGATAAGATGGACATTATGCAAGATAGAGAAGACGGTCCCGTCCACCCAAGCCTGTCCTTGCTGGTCAAGGATGACAGCCAAGCCTCTGACAGCCCTGGATACATCAGGCTCCCAGCAGCCATAGTGCGGATTAGACTCATCCCAGGCTTCAGATCCCTGCGCTCTGCCTTCACAGTGGCACGCGGGAATGCCACAGCCCACTTGGAGTAAAGTTTAAGTCTGCCACACCTGTGCCCTTTCTCCTCCTCCCTTTCCACCAGGGTCCCAGGCACCGTCCACGACAATGCTCGCCTCAGAGTTTCATCCTTTAGACTGGATCTGTGGTCCCTAGAGGAGATACCTACTTGCTCCATCTGTCCCTGCCTCAGGCTCCTGGCTGTTCTTTTTTCTGTTGTCTTGATAGCTGTTAGTGTGGCCTGTGGTGATTTTTGTATGTTCCTGTGCCCTCCTCCAATCTACCAGGTTCTCTGGTGGCAATGTCTGCCTCGTCTGCCAGGATGGATGCCACGGATGATCATGGGTGACTGATGGCCCTGCCAAGACACCACCCCCACCCTGGCGTTTAGCTGTGCTCCTGGGTTGTGTCAGAGGTCAGTGGAAAGGACAGCCAATCCTGAGAGACTTCCCCTCGGGAGGGTGCCATTTGGGTGGGACTGGTCTGGAGCAATCTTGATGATGGAAGGGAGGGATGGAGGTGGAGAGAAAGATTCAGGGCCTGAGTAACCTGGGCACAGCAGCTGTGCTCCCTGAAGTTCCAGGTGACAGGACAATGGAGGAAAGTGGCCACCGCCTCAGGGCGTATCATCAGCCACCCATGTAAAACTAGAAATGAATGAATCAGGGTGGCAACATGAGAGAAACCCTGACCCAGCCCCACCTACTATGAGGGCATGCATCCCATACACCAGCTAGTCAGAAAAGGAAGGAAACAGACAAAGAACATGGCTTCCCCAGGAAATACATAGAAATGGAATCTCACAGGACACATGGGAGGCCTAGGCAGCTGGGCAGCAGGCAGGCCACCTCCCATCCCCACTGGTACAGGGTCACTAACTGCTACGAACAGCCTTTCTACAAGGCATTTCTCCAGGAGGGCAGTGTGGAGGCCAGCGAACCTGCAGAGGTCTGATGTCGGAGACTTTTCTTGTCATTCCCCAGGGTCTGTGAGTCCCAGACAGCCCGGGAGCCTCCAGCCGGGGCATAGATGAAAAGCCACAGACCTCTGTCAAGAATCTGAAAGGGAAGATGGTGGAGTTGGTGCAGGAATGCTGTATGATGTAGGCCTATGGAAGCTGAGGGCTGGGGCCGGTACCCTAGGCTTCCCACTACTGCCGTGGTCTCAGGGCCCAGGGTCTTGGAATGAAGTCAGGGTAGAGGATAAAGCATCAGTATCCAATGGTCACCTCCACCTCGGTGAGATCAACTCCTCCAAGAGCCATGATCTGACCAGATACTTCCAGAATATGACAGAGGACAAGACACAAGCCACCCACTCCCTGGCCCAGGGCCATGTGGCCAAAGTGGTCAGAGCCAGGGGTTTCTCCATATAACTGATGTGAGTTGTCCACTTGGGGACACAGTGAAGATATGGGGTGAGGGGCAACTGCAATTGTGATTCCAAGAGGCAAAGCAGCTCTGTCAGAAGCATGGAGCCACAAGTCTGCATTGAGACTAGACGGTGCTCTATTGTGAAGAGACACCATGACCAAGTCAACTTACGGAAGAAAGGATTTAATTGTGGGCTTGCTTATGGCTTTGGAGGATGAGTCCATGATCATCTCGGTAGGGAGCACAGTGGCAGATAGACAGGCATGGTGCTGGGGTTAGAGCTTACATCTTGATCCACCAGCAGCAGACAAAAAGGGAAAGACTGGACCTGGCATGAACTTTTGAAAACTCAAAGCCTGCCCCAGTTACATACCACTTCCAACAAGGCCACACCTCCTAATCCTTCCCAAATAATTCCGCTAACTGAGGACCAAGCATTCAAATGCATGAGCCTATGGGGGGACATTCTCATTCAAGTGAAAGGGGCCATCCATGATGAGAGAAAAGAGTGTGGTGACAGTTGCTGGCACTGGGTGCTGGATCTGCAGATCCCCAGGGAAGGACAAACCTTCTGAGCCTTGCTCCTCTTGCTCCTCAGTGTTTAGCCAGAGCTAATCACCTAGCAGAGAGTTTCCAATACTACTAAAGAGTTCACAGCAGCTCCTGGAGACAGATGTCACCTGGCTCTATTGAGAGTTCAAGAGGAGGGTCCTCCCCACAGGATCTTTCATAAGAAAGGCACATGCACTGGGGAAAGGAGAGTTGGTCACACACTGAGGGACGAGCATGGGAAATGTGTGTGTGTGCGAGGGGGGGGGGGGGTCAGAACAGGAACCCTGAGAGACTCTGAAGTATTAATTATTTTCTGTGTTGTGGTAAAATACCAAAGAAAACACCTTCAGGAAGGAAGGGTGTTGGCTCATGGTTTGAGGGTACACAGTCCATTGAGGCAGGGGAGTGAGGTGGCTGGTCATATTTATGCTCAGTTGGGAAGCAGAGAGTGGATGCTTGCTCGGTTCATTCTCAACTTTTTATTCACTCCAGGTTCTCCACCCATGGGATGATGCCATCCAAGTTCAAGGAGGGTTCCCCTCAGTTACACCTTCCTGGAAACATCCTCAAAGACACAGCCAGGGGAGTGTCTCCTAAGTGATTCTAAATACAGTCAGGCTGAGGGAGAAGATAGGCCATCAATATTAACTTTCTACCTCCAAACGTCACCTCCCCAGAGAAGTCTTCCCTGATTGGCCTCCGGCTGAGGTGGGTTCTGCTGGCTTGAACCCTCCCCTGTGTTACTCGCACAGAGATAGCTAATGACTGAGTCTGGGTATGTCTGCTCAGAGTCTCCATCTCCTTCCAAGGCAGAGACCAGGCTGAATCCAGGGTCTGCAGTACCAGGGTTTTATTTATTTTTGAAGTTTTGGTTTCTTGAGGTGAGATTGTATTAGGTGACCCAGGCTGGCCTCCAATTCAAGATCCTCCTGCCTCAGTCATAGTGCTTGGGTCATAGGTATGCATCATCAGGCCTGGCCTTTCCGTGTGTGAGGGTTTTAAAACATGGCCCCCAAATCCCACAGGAAGGGGTGAAGTTTCCCTTCCTGTGTGTGTGTTGGGGGAGTCTCGCACAAGCACATGCCCATGCATGTTGTTGGGCAAAGTGTTTGTGTCTGTCTGTCTGGTCACAGGGCTTGCAGGAGAGGGGTGTCTCTCTAGACTTCCACAGGAGTTGCCAGGGAAACCTCAGCAATGACTACCTGAGCAGGGTGGGACTTGGCAGACACCTGGCACAGCACCCTGATTAATAGATCAGGGAGACCCACATCCGTGCACCTGCACATCCACCCACCAGTCTCCGTGACCTTCATCTTGATGAGGAAATGACTATTAGCTGTCCTGATTCCTTCCTGTCTCCTTTGGGCAGGCGTCCTCCTGTCCCATGCTCCACATAGCAGTGCCACAGGGACATGAGGCTTGTGTCCACTGGCTGAGGGAAGGAGACCCCAGGGGCACTCCTTAATGGATCCCAAGGGCGACCTCACCATGAGGACAGCCATCGATTTGCTGGTGACCTTCCATACACTAGGGTGTCTTTAGGGACATCTGACCAGGAGCCACATACATTTGATGATCTGGCGAAGCTCCCATAACTAGCCACTGTGAGTCCCTCTCTGTGTGGCACTAGAAGCAGAAAAGCCTAATGTTGTTATTCATATCTGTTTTATTATTTCATTTATCTCCGTAGGCAGTGGGGAATATGAGCCCAGCTCCCTGGCCATGAAGAGAAGAAGAGGGAGGGGGCTTTTCTGAGCCTTCCATGGATCAAGGCGGATGGTGTTGGTGCCCAAGCTCATGGCCTGTCCCCTAGCCAAGGGCTCATTTCTGAAGCTGGCCACACACAGCATGAGGATCTTCCCCATTCCTTTCTGGGTCCTGAGCACTCTCTTCTGACATATGAAGCGTGCTGTCTGGTCTTCCAAGCATCGTGTACCTCTGTGCCTCAGTTTCTTTACCTGCGATGGGCAAATGAACATGTTCACCCTCCTGGTTCCTAGCAGCTAGTCATGTGGACTTATGACCCTTTGTGGGTGATGCAGGTGCTCAATAGCCTTTGCTAGCATCCTAGTGACAGAGGAGAGGGCATGTCATCCTAGTGACACACACATACCCGCCCCGTCCCTGCCCAACAGCTCTGACCACTCTGGCGGAGGTGGAGGCAGCAGGAAGGAGTTGTCAAGGCAGCAGGTGACAAAGTAGGGGGAGTGAGTGCAGGCCTGTGGGGAGCAATGAGTATCGGGTACATGCTTGTCGTATCATATAAATAATAAACAATAATAATAACACGGCTTCTTGTGTAATGAGAAAGACAACGGAGACCAAATTACCTTGGTAATGGTCTGTGGACGTCAGGGAGCTGTTTGCTCTTGAAGGAAGAGCTGGGAGTTGCATCCCCCCCCCTCCACACACCGCTGCTCCAGGTCGGGGGGTGGGGGTGTGTGTGTGCATAGAGCCCTGACAGATGCTGGGCTGGGACAGAAGGAAAAACATGGCTTAGACGAAGGATGTGGTAGGCATTGTGTGGCTGCTACACAATACTTAGGCACATGGTGAGCTTGGGTTTCCTGGGCCCAGGGTGGTTTCTAGGCCACGGAATTATCAGGGAAGTGCTGTGTGTGTCACTTCCAGCTGCATCCCAGGAGGACAGGTGCAAAGCCCTCCACAGCCCCACCCTCTCAGCTCTACAGAAATGCAGAGACAACCTGTCAGCCTGGGGCTCTGGATGAAGCGAGGGGGCATAAAGGTCTCTCTGTGACAGAAAGGGAAAGGGAAAGGGGAGGGGGTGGTGCAGCCATTGAGGTCTTGTCTCACATCATTGCTATCTTTCAGAACAATGTACTTAGGCCAAAGACTTGTGCATCGGCCACAAACCTCAGCACTTAACCCAAGACATCCCAGGTCAGATGGGCACAGCCCTCAACTTCTACCTGTGGACTTAAGCCTATAATCTCAATACTTTGCAATCTGAGAAAGATGATTCCTTAGGAGTGTGAGGCCAGCCTGGGTTGGCAACAAGAGACCCCACTTTCAAAACAAAACCAAAGGCGGATGTGTTCCCAAACCTGCACCTGCATCTTCTGTGCTTGAATTGACAGCCACGGGGAATCCCTCCCCCACCCCCCACTCGCATCCCCACCTTCCGATGTCAGGAGGTATTCCATTATACCATGGTCTCCTTAAAACTCCGTGAAGGTGAGCAGGCCAGATTCCACCAAGAAGCACCCAGCCTCCAGTCTGTGTGAGCCCAGGTACCTGAGGCCTCCCCTCAGGGCCCACCAGAGCGACAACCTGAGGCCCAAGCAGCAGCTACAGCCTGCCCAGTCCACTCAAAATGAGAGCCAAGATAGGATCCAGACAAGCAGCGTGGGGGGTCTCTGGGGCTTTTAGGGACCTTTGTGACTGAGAGGTGAGAGGTAAAATCAGGCAGAGAGCCCCCAGAGCTCAGAATACCCTCCTCAATGACATCCGTACAATGTTAAAATTAATCAGCTGTGCAGTGATTTTTATTATATAAGCCCATAAAATGGAAAAAGTACAATTTCTCTGGTAACTGTTAGGCTGAGGGGTTTGATCCTTCTATTTTATAGCCTCGTGGTTCTTGAAGGTTTTTTTGTTTTTTTTTTAATATAGTTTTTCACATTGACTGAGATCTCTCTTAAGCACTCTGTATGGGTGGCTCAGCCATACTTGCGACCCCACACGGACAGTTCCCCACACCAATGGGCATTATGGCTTCCTTTCCATGCGGCCGCTTGGGTACCACCATTTATTTCATCTTACCCCGGCCTGCCTGGGCATCCTGCCCTGGCAGGTGCTAGGTGACATTAGTCTCCTCAGCTGCTCACTGACCTGCCTTCCTCTTTGCCCGGTGGCTTTCCAGTGAGTCCTTGCTGCTCATCCCCTGCACTGTTGACTTTGCTGGTAGCCCCGGATGTATGTGATGGGGGATGGGTCGTTTCTGTGGGGTCTGGGAGAGGGAGGGCTTGGTAAGTAATGTGTCTGCTGTGCAGCTCAAGGACCTGAGCTTCACACCCAGCACTCACGTGGGAAAGCCTGGGCACAGCCAGGTTGATCTCTGGGGCTTGTTGGTCAGTCAGCCTAGCCTGCTTGGCAGGTCCCAGGTCAATGAGAGACCTTGTCTCAAACAAAGGGTGCACAGTGACTGATTAACACCCCAGGTTGTCTTCTGTCTCCAACACATGATCACTCCTCTCTCTCTCTCTCTCTCTTGTCCTCTCTTCACCACTGAGACACCTGGCCAACCCTTATTTCTTCTTGTCCTTTGTGATGTGTCTGACCCCTGCCCCAGGATCTGCCCACACTGCCTGGTTTTGGGGTGAGAGGCATACAAAACAGACTGTCTCCTAACCTGCAGCTGGAACACCAAGAGGTGCAGCTGGCCTCTCTGGGTTGGTACACATGACCACAGCAGCCAGTGGGCAGCAAGTGGCTTTACTGCAACCAAAAGTGACCTTAGTTGATCCATGACTCACGGATGGAGAGGATGCTGGCGTCTTGTGTTTGGAAGAAGCTTTATATTAATAGTAACAACTGTTGTTTCTCAAGACTCAGAGAGAGCCAGGCTTGGGGCTGGTCATTCACATGCTGTTGCATTTGTTTGTTTGTTTATTTGTTTGTGGAAATGGAGGTTCTGAGGGGCAGGCAGCTCTCAGTTGTTGGCTCCTAAGTGGCAGAACTGAGATGTCAGCCTCATGTCTGATGGCCCATAATGTCTCACTCAACCATGCTGCCTTCCTCTCTGGAGCCACCCCAGACCATGTGACTTCAACTTGTCCTCTTAGAGCTTGCCAGAGCTCATCAGACTAACCAGGGTGGGCTTCTCATGAAATGGGGAGCAGCTGAGCTCCCCAGAAGGAACCTGTTCCCCGCATTCCAATGGTTTTGTCACAGAGAATCATTTCTACAGAGCCAACCCTGATTTTTCAAAGTACCCATATCCAGATTTCCTTCACTTTGGGGTGACAGAATAGTTGTGAAGGACATCCCACATCCTGGAAGGCATCTCACGTCCGGGCACCCCAAACACGGCAGGGTGGGTTTCTACTTACCCTGGTTTATGTGTATTCCTCAGCTATCAGGTTGCAGCTGGACAGGTAAGTGGACCTTCAGGGGATGATGGGACATGATGATGCTTGGAGAACTGTCCTGGAGATTGGACTGACCCACAGTGGATTATCCAATCAGTGTGTTTCTTCAGGACCCGTTTTTGTTGTTGTTTTGTTTTTAGTAAACCAATCTCCCTCTGGCTTGCTGGCCCTGTCACACTGTGTAAACAAACAGCATGAAGTCCTCACCAAATACAGAAGTGTCAGAGCCAAAAGCTTGGACTTTCAGCATCTACAGGCTCAACAGAAATAACCCCGTATTCTTTTTTCTTTACCTTCAGAGAAAGAGCATAGGCATGCATCACCATGTCTGGCTAGTAAACTTCAATTCTTTATAAATGATACAGACACAGGTATTTTGTTAGAGCAACAGCGAATGGACCAAAATATCATGCTTTCTCTAAAAGGCACACTTCTGCTTCCCGGAGCTGGCCTTAAGAAAGCTGCCTTCTCATTGTGAAAAACTACCTGTAGAAAATGTGTAATTGTCTGTAAAGCCTCCACCGGACTTCCTCAGCAGCACCCACGAGCAGGACAGAGAAAGTCATTTGTCACCTAGGGCCAAGAGACAAAAAGCTCCTTTGTGCTTTTGGCCAGTCTTCCATTAGGGACAAATGATGAAGAATTTGCCCTTAGTGACCCCTTCCCAAAGGTTGCTGGCCATTATCTTCTGGCTGTGACTGTATAGTGAGTCCCTCAGGACCAGAAAAGATGGGAAAGTCTCTAGACCAGCAGGTCTCCTGAGTGGTCCCATTCCTACAGGATGGAGGCAAGGAGGTCAAGACTAAGAGCTGGGAATGGGACACTGAGGGAGAGGTTGATAAAGTGCCCACTAGTTTCCTGATTGGCCTTCAGGTCATGGCAGCTGGCCCCTTGAGGATTGCCAAAGGGACCAGTGCCCTAGCCTGGGGAGACTTGAGTTGGAAGTGGTGTGTGTACATTTTATTAGTCAAAAATAAAATAAAATAAACTCCAGGGGTAGCTTCTCAGGCTTAAAGGGAACTGTGTCACTCACCCTGTGGTGACTAGCTCAGCCCTCAGCTGGCCAGTGGTAGTGAGGAGCGGTGAGGTGGGCGGGACCCATGGACTGGCAGCTCCATCCCAACCTTCTGCTTACCTATGCTTTTCTTAGGCTCAATTCTTTCATGTCTCCCTGACCAGCACCTGACAGCTCTTCTTGCTCCTCTGCGGGCAAGGCTCTCTTTGTTTGCTTGAATAAGCAGCCTGTTACAGGAAAGAATACTGTGGTGGGTGTTAGGGGTTATGTTTCCTTAAAGAAACTCACCCAAATGTTTCAGGTGCTACTTTTTGAGTCCCAGAGGCCCTGCGTCCCCAGCCAACCCCTTCCATACCTTTTCCCACACTCTCTGCAGCTGTTGCCTTTTGAATCTCTGAGGCATCCAAGAGGTGAGCCTGGATCCCAAGGCTCTTGAGCATCCTGAAGGTTAATACTGTAAACTTCACAAGACCTAAAATCACCTAGGAGACAAGCCCCGTAGCCTGTCTGTGTGGGAGTTTCTGGATTGGGTTAATTAAGGTTGGGAGACCCACCCTGAATGGAGGCAGTACCATCCTATGGGCTCTGGTCCTTAATGAATGCAAAGGAGAAAGTGAGCTGAGCATCAACAGTTTCTCCCTCTACTTCCTGACTGTGGACACAATGTAACCAGTCACCTCCCACTCCTGCCGCCATGCCTTCCTAGCTATGATGGACCGTGCACCCTCAAACCAGGAGCCAGAATAAACTGTTTCCACTTGAGGTCCAAAGGGACATCAAGGTCTCTATGTCCCCAGCATGGCTGCTACTCTCTGTGGAAGGACTCACCATGGGCTGCTTCCCCTGAATAGATAGAAGGCAGGGAAGCTTCTCAGACTTCTGGCTCCGCCATAGTGCTGTGTAAGCTTCAGAAAGGAAGCTTGCTCTGGCCTCTGCAGCTGAGGACACTGAGTTTGGAGGGGGTGCCATGGTCCCCTAACAACAAAAGTAGTCTGAAGTCACCAGTCAGTTCCCAGATATTGGGAGAATGTGGTTTCATTTAATCTGCCTGATGAAGTCAGATACTAATCTCATCCCTTATGTGGACATGCAACATTCTTTTTGTTTTTGAGACAGGGTCTCACATAGACCTCATGGCTGTGCAAAACATAGCCAAAGATGACCTTGTACTTCTGATTCTCCTGAGTACTGGGAATGCAGGCATGGACCACCACACCTGGTTTTATATGGCCCTGGGGGTAGAGCCCAGGTCCTTGTAAATTCTAGACCAGCTCCCTACTAACCAAGCTACATCCCCAGACTTGGGCATGTAATTGGCCACCTCGTACTTCTGCCACCATGATGGACTGTACACCCTCAAACTGTGAGCCAGAATAAACTGTTTCCACCTGAGGTCTAAAGGGACCTTAAGGTCTCTATGTCCCCAGCACAGCTGCTACCCTCTTTGGGTACATTTCACTTCCTTGGTGAAGTGGCTTGCTTGAGGACATGCAAAGATCAGCTCTTCCCCACCTTGCCCTGGACCTCTGCCCTATATTGTTCAACTGATGTGTCCCAGCAGTTGATTCCCAGATTGACAACCTCTTCTGCCTTGACTCTGCCTGACATGTTTTGTAAGATGCATCCTGTGCTGGGCCACCCCTAGGGACGGTCTAGAGAAGGAACTGTACCTCATGACTCTTTGCTAGCAGCTGACTTGGGGCTCCTCTGGTCACCTCAGCAGAGCTTTTCCAGGTCCCTTAGTCCTTTTCTTTGTGAACCTTTCTCACCTCCTGGCAGCAGCCTGACAGGTCTGGGCCCAGGCTCTCTGACAAAAGACCCAAGCACTTGCTATTCCTTGGACACTTGAGGGCTGACATTATGCCTGAAGGAGGCTGGTTTTCACCAGCTGGGTGTTGCAGGTGTGCTTATTACCCTGAGAGCTCCTCCAGTGAAGGTTCTGTACAGCCAAGGGCTCAGAACTAAACCACGGAAGGCTCTGGCCACGGAGCAAAGCATCTGTGATAGCTTTTCTGTGACAGTGACTATCAACACAACAGGGTCTAGAATAACCTGGAACAAAAAACCTCTGGCCATGCCTGTGTGTCTGGGTTTTTAGATTGGATGGAGGTAGGAAGCTCCAGGACTGAGGTGACAGAGTGGGCAAGAAGGAGGGAGCCTTGGCCCCGTGTTCCTTCCTGTACGCCTTACCCACATGATGGAGTCATTCTTTGAACTTTGTTCAAAATCAACTTTTCTCTCCTCAAAACCTAGCTCTTGTTACTTACTTTGTCACAGCTACACGAAAAGTGGCCCTGCAGTCTCCATGCCTGCCTGCCTGTGGGCACAGTTCTGCTCTCTTGCCATGAGGCAAGATCAGCTGAACACAGGTCAATGCCACTGGAATTCGCCAACAGAACTCAGTCTGTCCTCGTGGGGTGCCTGAGAGAGACTTCTTCCCACAGTAAGTCTACAGAGAAAGGACTCACCCCAATGACACCGATAAGGGACCAAGGATGTTCTGACATTCCTTGAAAGTCTCTGTCCCTCAGATATCAGCAGATCACCCAGCCTGTCCTTGTCCCAGCTTTTGCTCAGTGACATGATGACATTCTGCGCTGTTGCAAAAGGGTGGTAGGAGAGGGGTGGGAATACCCTCCCTCAACAACCAACAAGAACTAATTAGTGCACATTGTGTCATTAAACACTAGACTTTAATTAAATCGCATGGAGATAAATAGTTGGAGAGACAGGAATGGGGAGCCCGGAGCCGGCCGAGCGCTCGGCATAATGAAGTAATAGAGGCCCGAGCAGCGCCAAGTCAGGGATTCTGACGCGATTAAGATGCTGACTAAATTGGGTTGTCACCTCGAAGGCTGCACCGACCACCTGAAAATTGTTCATTATCTTCCACGTTTGATCTTCTGGGAGCTAACAAGCCTCTGCACAAATCGCCTCGGTGATCAAAGGGCTCGTTTATGTGGGAATTCGTCCCTTGTCGGGGTCCCTGGCTCCATCTCCATTTTCTCATTTGTAATGAACCATCAGGGACAACAGCTGCTGGGGGGGACTGGGCAAGGGTGACCAGTGTAACTCCAGAGATGATCGACTCTCTTCTAGCCCTCCCAGCTTGGGGAAAGCATATGCTTTCCCAGGGAACGTGGATGCCACTACGGCTGCTCAGAGTTAGAACTGGAATACAAACATCTCCCTTGTGGCTGATCTCTTTGGCTGAGTCTCCCAGATGTCCACACTGACATCAGTGTAGGATAACACTTTCTGTTTTTACCTGTTCCCATGGTGACAGGGTGACACCTGTTAAAGCACAGAGCTTATGAATAGAACTTCAGCACACACCCTGACCCGGTGCTTGAACATGGGCCCTTGTGTATGCTAAGCACAAATCAGATGTCAGCAAAGGAAGGGGGCCGCATCATCAGGGATACTCACACTGGTCATCCAGAGCTGCTGAGGGCAGGTAGGCAGTGCAGTGTTTTCCTCAGACCTCTTTACCCATATGGGCCTTCCCTTGGAAGGTACCACCCAAGTCTGAGGGAGAGCCTTTTGCCCTCAGCTAACCCTTTCTGGAAATGTCCTCATGGTCTCTCCCAGAAATGTGTCTCTTGATTGGTTCTGGGCCACCAAAATGTCAATCAAGACTGACCATCATAAAAGATTTGAGAGTCTGAGTTGGGGACAGGAGGTCCTGGCTGTGGAGTGAGCCCAGTGTGCTGCGGGTTCAACTAAACCCTTTTCTCTGGGTGCTGTGAAGGGCCTCAGATGTGCCGAGCTGTGAAGCTGAGGATGCTCATACCTCATGGCTGATTTGGGATTGGTTCAGGAAAGCTCATGATGGTGGAGCCGACCCACAGTCACCCCAGGAAAGGCTGTGCCCCACTGCAAGCCACTTGAGGGCAGAGACCATCAGGGACTCAGTTTCTTCTTCTGCAGAAAGGAGGTGTGACCACAGGCCTGCCTGGCAGACATGGGGGAGGAATCTTTACTAGGACAGTGATGGTGATGGGGCTGCGGTGGATGCAGCTGTTACTGCCTCCCCTGGGGCTGTTCCCCATTCACTCATTCACTCACTCATTCATTATCTCATCATTCACTCACTCATTCATTATCTCATCATTCACTCATTCATTTATTCATTATCTCATCACTCATTCATTCAGTCATCATTCATTCATTCATTATCTCACTCACTCACTCATTCATTCATTATCTCATTCATTTACCCATTCATTACCTCATCTACACACTCATTCATTATCTCATCATTCATTCATTCATTCATTCATATCTATTCACTCACTCATTCAGCAGATGATTAATGTGCTTCCACTGTGGGCAGGCAGTGTGCTAGGTACTTTGAATCTGTCTTAGTTCACTTTCTAATACACCATGACCAAAACCAGCCTGGGGGGAGGGCTTCTGCCAGCTGACAGTTGTAGCCCATTAGAAAGGGGACCCAGGGCAGGAACTCCAGGCAGGAACCTTAGGCAGGAACTGAGGCAAAGGCCTTGGAGGGATGCTGCTTACTGACTTGCTCCCATGGCTTGCTCAGCCTGCTTTCTAATACAACTTAGGACCACTTGCTTAGGGATGGCACCACCTATGGTGGGCTAGGCTCTCCCACATCAATCATTAAGAAGATATCCCCCACAGACTTGCCCACGGGCCAGTGTGATGGAGGTATTAATTTTATTATTTGATCCATCTTTCCAGATGACCCAGGCTTGAGTCAAGTTGACAGAAAACCTAAGCAGCACAGGCTCACAGCTAAAGAAAGAATGCTCTAGCTCTGAGGGGCACACACATCGGCAGAGGGGGGTTCCCAGGAACTAGGCTAGACTTTGGTGCGACACAGACACACACATGGTCTATACGCACACTCAGCCTCACGTGAAAAGAAACTGACCTTTCCTTGTGCCGTGGCTCATCCATGTCACACAGCACAGGCTAACCTTCCTTTACACTACAGATAAGAGTTTTTAGTTTGTCAGGAAGTAACAAATTCTGGGAAATGGGAGAAGAGGAAGGAGTCTGGGTGAGAGCGAGCCAGAACTGGACTAAGTTTTGAAGAGGTAAGGGGATAATGAGAGCAATCATATTGTGTGTGTGTGTGTGTCTTTGTGTGTGTATGTGTGTATATGTGTCTGTGTGTATATGTATGTGTGTTTATGTGTATTTGTGTATATGTGTGTGTACCATGTACCATAGCATCATGTGGAAGTCAGAGGACAAGTTGATCTCTTCTTCTTCTTCTTCTTCTTCTTCTTCTTCTTCTTCTTCTTCTTCTTCTTCTTCTTC
>JADRCH010000185.1:3029792-3064584 GCA_019843965.1 Rhynchomys soricoides
TCTTCTTCTTCTTCTTCTTCTTCTTCTTCTTCTTCTTCTTCTTCTTCCATGTGATTACTGGACATTAAGACTCAGGCTATTGGGCTTGGCTGCAAATGCCTTTGCCCTCTGAGCCAGTGACAGATTCACACATAGCATTTGTGATGGCTGGTGTTGATTTGACACTATCTGGGAAACCATTTGACAGCATCTGGGGTCACCTAAGAGTCAGACCTCCATCCAGATGTGTCTGTGAGGGACCATCTTGATAGATTCATTAAGATGGAAAGACATTTCTTAAAAGAGGGCAGTGCCATATCCCGGGCTGGGGTCTTAGATTACACACAAAAGAGAAAGAGAGCTAGGCACCAGCACCCAGCTCTCTCTGCCTGCTGACTGCAGACACAATGTGACCAGCCGCCTCAAGCTCTGGACTCAGTGACTTTCCAACCATGATGGACTGCAGCTAAGCCAAAATAGACCCTTCTTTCTGATGTGTTTGTCATGTATTCGACCTCAGCCCTGAGCAAAGTAATTAAGGCAACAGGTCATCATTGGATGGTCTAGGGCTAAAACCAACAGGATCTGGCAAACATCCAGCCAGTGTGTCTACTAGCCCCAAGGAAGATAGACACATCCTCCTGGTCCTGATGAAAGCCCCGCCCCGCTTCTTGCCACAAAGGTCCTGTTCCAAAGACAAGGCCTCTCTGGAGGTATGGAGAGGAGATTGGACTTGAGTTGAAGAGCAAATGTGAGCTGGGGGCATGACAACAAGTAGATCCCACATAGGCCGACTCAATAATTCACGCAGCTCCGTTAAATATTTACATCCTTCGCTGCTTAAAATGTACAACTATGTCTTTGAACGGATGCGTGTAGTTTGATCACAGAGCTGAAGACAGCTGATGGGTTTGGGGTGGAGGGCGTGGCCAGGCTGCAGCCCTTAGGGGCCATTCAGAATAGCTGCTTTCCTTAGAGAAAGAAGCTCCGTGACTACATTCATAATCACCTTGAACCGTGGACCACGGTGGGCACGTGTGCAGGGTATCTCTAATTCCTCATCCATTCGTTTTCTCATTAGTCTTGCTGGCTCTGGAGCCAGACATGCCAATTTCAAACCATGGCTCCATCCTGCAAGTCTGGCAGTTTGACCTGGACTATGCACCGTCACCTCTCTGGCTCCCAGTGCCCTTTGTAAAACAAGAAAATGAGCAGGATTAAATGAACACACCGTGTCTGGAGGGCTCAGGGAATGGTGTTGCTCAGAAGGTAGTACCACCAATCATTCATTTATTCTCTAAGGAAATATTTGCTGAATGCCAATGATGTGCTAGGCACCCTGAGAGCACAGCAGGAACAATGCGGGGGGGGGGGAGCGACTCTGCTTCAGGGAACCTCCCCCGGGACCCTGGTCATCTGTCAGGTAGAAGTCAGCAAGGTGAGTTGACTTTGCCTCAGGGCTTGGAGGAAAACAGCCCAAAAGGCTCCTGGATCAGGACACAGAGTCCCCAGACTGGGGAAGGTGTCTCGGCAGGGGTCAGCAAGATCCTGTCTGAAGAGTGACCTTCAATTTAAGTGTGCAGTATGAAAAGGGGCCCAGGCTAGAGAGCACAGGCAAGGGCTCTGAAGTGGGGTGTAGCTGTGTGCTCGGTGTGTCTGAAGAGAAAGATGGACAGAGCTCAAGAGCAGTGTGGTCTTCTTGGTCTTCGGCAGAGCTGTTGGGGCGACTGCAGTGTTTCTGGGATGAGGCAGACTCAGAAAAGGGCACAGTGGTTTTCTTTTCCCGGCTGGGATCAGCAAGACCAGAGCATGAAGTGAGGTCAACCTTATTCCTGAATCTGTGCCCTCAACAAACCTGCCAGAACACCCCCACATAGGAGCACAGGCCTCATAATCTGGATAAGTTCAGAGTTCAGAGTAGGTCTGAGGTAACAATGAGAGCCTGGCAGCCATGCAATGTCACCTTCTCCAAAATGCCCAAGGAGATAAGACAACAGGAACATCCCACTGAAGAACATTGCAGCTCTGGGTGCCACACTATTCCAGTCTCTTCCCGCAGACTCTGGGGCAGTAGGTTTAGGAGGCAACCTGGACACTGATAATTTTAATTTCCCAAATGACAGGTGATGTCCGTTTATAAGCCTTGTCTCATCACCCCACAAGCCTCAGGAGACAGTTTCGGTGGTGCCTCGTACCTGTACTGTGCATGAAAAGACAGATGCTCAGAGAGGGTGAACAGTCTGCCCAAAGTTGCACAGCACAGGAGTAGTGTACCTGAACACAGGCTCCTGTCCCAAGTGGAACTGGAAACTGGAACACAAGGCACACATGGGAGGGAAGTCTCAGGGTCAAAGCCGCAGACCAGGAAACATCCCTTGCAGGCATGGAAACTTCTACCTGAAGAGGTTCCAGGCACAGAAGGGTGCCGCTGAACTCTTTGTAAACAAAGACTCACCTCTTTCTGTGCCCCAGCTCATGCTTAATAGCAGAAGTGTTTGGATTTGAACTCATAGCCAATCAGCTCCCAGCCTGGACCCCAACCTGCTGTATCCCTAATGTAGGAAGCATCCCCACCATGGGGTCTCATTTCAGACAAGGAAGAGAGGAAAGAAAGAGAGATATGACTTGACCTTGCTGGCCCTGCAATCTTGAGGACCTGAGCATGGTCGGCATTTGATCCCCGAACTTGTGTGTGCACCTGTGTGTGCGTGGCGGGCAGTGTGTGCTAGCAATCCCAACCAATTACAAGATAGGCAGGTCCCTGGGGCTTGCTGGCCAGCAAGGCTAGCCCAATTAGTGAGATCCAGGCTAATGAGTGACAGACACTGTCTCAGAGACAAACAAAATGGTAACAGAAACCGCAGGAAACATAGGTGGATGATGACACCTGAGAGTGACCTCTGGCTTCTGGGCACACATGCACACACACAACCACAACCACACACACACCCCACACACAAGCTCCCCCAACACACATATCCACACACCAGGATATGCATGTATGCACACACACACACACACACACACACTCACACACGCATGCACTCACAAGGGAAGCAAGTCACACCCACACACTCACAACCCCTCACAACCCCCCCACTCACACATACAGACTTCCCCCAACACTCACACCCACATCCCAACACCCATACAGATACTCACGCATGCACACACACACACACACACACACCCCAACAGCCACAACCCCCCACCTCCACACACACTCAAACCCACAAACACCTGCATAGATATGAATGCATGTGTACACACACACACACACACACACACACACACACACACACGGTATTAATCGCCGTGAACTGAATTTTACAAACCACTGAGCTAAGAGGAAGCCTGATCACCAGGCTTTTCTCTTCCACTGTAAATATCCTCCATCTTTGTGGGGTCTCCTAATCACCATGTCCTGCCTGAACTCGTCTTTGGCTCTACAATCTCTCCTTTCCTTCCTTCACCAGTCCAGTATCTCCCCAGCACCAGGCTATCTCCTGCGTGCAGAAGCATCTGCTCTTGGGTAGCCAGGCATTGCACAGCAGCAAGAAGAGGACCTGAATTCGTGTTGATTTTCGATTCCCTAAATGTAAAACAGGATTGCCTTCATTTCCGATTTCGTGGGTTTATCTGACATGGCCAAAGCCCTGGTTATCTCTGCTCCACTAAGTCTTGAGATTGGTTTGGAGTGTGAGCATATATTCTCAGAAACTATTAAAAGTGCTTTAATTGGCTGTTCCGGGGTGTCCACTACCCTGTTGTCCCAAATGCACCGTCCTTTGTCTTTCTCAAGATTCAGGGGCTGGCAGACAGAGTCTGAGGATCTGTGTGTATTTCTTTCTCTCTGAGACCGGGAAGCCTAGGCTCCAAGCAGCAGATCCCATTTGCTCATGGCTACACATCCAAATTCTTCACCAAACACCCACTGGAGAATCCAAGGAGGCTTCGGGTACAAACTCAAAATGTGCTGACTTAAAACAGGGGTGGAGGCATGCTAAAGAGATGGCTCAGTCAGTAAGGCGTTCGTCACACAAGTGTGAGGTCCTGGGTTCAGATCCCCAGCTCCCATGTCAAAAACCAAACAAGCCAGGTGTGGCACTGCCTGTCTGTCATCCCTGGGATGTGGAGCAGAGACAAGAGGGGCCCCTGGGATCAGGTAAGCTAGCTGAATCAATGATGTCCAGACTCAAGAAGAGGTCTGTCTAAAAAAAGATGGAGACAGATTGACAACAGTCTCTGGCTTCCATGTACGTATAGGAGTGTGGGCAAACAGCCCTGTTTGGGAAGTGAAATCACAATGATATGGACATTCAAAGGGGGCTTCAGAGAGAAAGAGAGACAGACAGACCCTCCTGGGGTTATGAATCACATGAAAGATCTGTGTGGTGTCAGGGTGACCTGACCTGTGGACCAGCCATCATTCATTGGTTGGACACCATGCTGTGTGCCAATCAAGGGGTCTTGTTCCCATTCAGACTCTTCCAACTAGGAATAGTGAGACCTTGAGGGAGCCACAAAGCCCCTCGGGGGCTGTCTCTGTCAGATTCTTGGACAGTTAAGTGAGAAGGTTTTGGGAATACACGCAGAACTAAGCAGGTTGCTGGCACTATGTAGCTGCCGTGTGTAAATCTCCTGCTGCCACAGTATGTGATTCTGTTTGCACTCCTGCAAAACCAAAACCAAACAAACAAACAAACATGCACGAAGGTACACAGACAGAGACGGGCTCTTCTTTCAGTCTTCCTGGAGTCTTTCTAGACTATTCCTACACCTTGATGAAGTGGCTGGGATGTGGGTATAGATTTATTAAATGACTATGAGAATCTATGATTTGTGCATTGGAGAGAAGGCATGAGTGGGATGTTTTCTCTCATAAGCACACCATGCTGAGGGCCAAGGTCATGATCAAATAAAGCCAACCAATGTAGTTATGTAAATAAAACATGAAACAAAAAAACCCCGGAAAACTAATGGAATTTTTCCAATTAATCTTTTTGTTGCCTTTTCCTTTCCAATTCAGGTCACTAGATTTTAAAATGTGATACTGCTTAAAGTTGGATTTTAATTTTTAATTTTACACCATGGGGATGGAGAACAGGCTCCGTAGTTAAGATGGTCCCTCCAGAGGACTGAGTCAGTTCCCAGCACCATCTCAGACAGCTCACCACCACCTCTAACCCCAGCTCTGGGAATCTAGTGCCCTCTTCTGGATGCTGCATGTATCTGCAGCCACACGTGCACACACCCACACACAGGCACACAAATGAGTATGTATTTTAAAGTAATAAAAACAAAACTTTAAAACGATGCCATTCTATGGTAGAAATACATCCCAAATACTATATAATATGACCAAATACCATCTGGGTCTTATTTATTTAGAGACATTATTCACAATGTAACCATTAAGGAAAAAAAAAAAACCGATTTGCTACTCAACAATTCTAAATGATTTGTCCCCAAATGCTACACAGGTAAAATTCCATGAGAAGACTCAGAAATCCTCAGAAGACTCAGAAATCATCAGTGTTTTGCTTTAGTTTTTTGGGGGGTGGTGTGGGCAATAAAGTAAGACCCTATAACCTGAGCTCTGACCATATTGTTCCTCAAATTCACACTCTTAATCTGAGTGCCTGCTGGGTCATCCCTGTGACCTTCCCCCCACCCCATCCCATCTCCACTGTTGTCTGGCCAGGTCTCTTAGGCATTTGTGTGAAGCTAAGGTTCATGGCTGGGTAGATTACCTTCGTTCATATTTAGCATTAGGGAAACCTTCCTCAAATCAAGTTAAATGTAACCACCTCCCTTATCTACAGAGTCACACTCCGAAGCCCGGAGTGGAATTCTAAACTGCCATCATCTTCAGTCCTAGAGATAATGTGTTTTTCTTTTTCATCAGGTACTAAGAGAGTGAGGGGCAGGTAGCTCATACTATGTGCATACAATGTATCAGAGATGACTCAGGCTCTGGGAGGGATGGAGTGGGGTGGTGGGAGACTTCCTGAGGACACTCAGAACAGCACACACGATTTTTGATAGTTAATTCTAGAACTTCTCGTTGCACATATTCAGGCACTGGCTAGCCTGAGGTAACAGGAAGAGATGTGCAGATGCATTCTTTACCAGCTGCTGTTTTCTGTCACAGCTTCACCCCTGCCGGGACACTGAATGGGCTTCCTTTCCTTTCCCCCTTGAGCAGCTGGGAGGCTCAGGAGAGGTAAGGACCCGGACAGGTCTGGGGGCTATTCCTCTCCTTCAGCACTGGCACTTCCCCATCCTGACAGGACACTTTTGCTGCCTTGAAGGGGCAAGGGGAGGGTGTGTGTGTGTGTGTGTGTGTGTGTGTGTGTGTGTGTGTGTGTCTACAGAGACTGAGATAATTTGAAGGGAAGGCAGAGGTGGAAGCCCCTATCGCATGGTTCTCTACGTTCAGCGAAGCGTCCTCTGAGTTCCTGTTACCTCATGCTCTGGGGGCAGAAAAGACACACTGGGAAGCCGGGAAGCTGCAGGAAGCATGGGATGACCTGCTCAACCCCTCAAGTAGACTCCCCACAATAACCTTAGAAGTTCAGCTGAACCAAAGTTATGGGCTAGGGGTCCAGACCACCGCTTAGGCATTTCAGGGGACCTCATGCCTAGGACTGGGCCATCTGTCTTTGTTCTGGGTGTTCAAGGAGACAAGCAGAAACCCAAGTTCAGCTTGGGAGAGGCCAGTTGCTCTTCAAACTGTTCCCAACTTTCATGCCACCAAGTCCTCCCAGCAGCCCCAAGAGTAGGACACACTGCCTCCTGGCAACTAGGTGGCTAGTTGCCAGAGCACTGAGCTGCTTTGTCTACAGTCCTCTGTCCTCCAGTGTTCTGTCCCTCCCTCCCACCCTGCCTCCCTGCCTCCCTGCCCCCCCTTTCCATCCTATCCCTCTCTCCCCACTCCCTCCCTCCCTTCTTCCCTCCTTCTAGGTCTCTCTTTCCCTCTCCCTCCTCCCCTCCCTCCTCCCCTTCCTCCCAGTACCGAAGTATGTAGAGATGCCTACACTGCAGGCAAGCACTATACCACTGAGCTGCATCTCCAGTTTTGGTGGCTTTTTTCCTCAGTATCTCCCTAAGTGCTTAGACAGACCTTGGATTCACCCTGTACCTATGACTGGCCTTGAACTTGAAATCCTCCTGCCTCAGCCTCCTCAGTAACTGAGCTGACAGGCAGAGCTATCAGACCTGCACAGGACCTGGTATCTTAATGTCTGAATCCGGAGGAAAGAGAATTCTGGAGGATTTTGACCCCAAGCCCAGCGCCCCAGCTGCCTTGGGTCTGACTTTGTGCATCTCATTAGCATTTGGACTCGTCCAAGTCTGAGTTCAGACTCAGGATTTCTGTTCACATCCCTGCTTTCAATTGGGAACAGAGTGAGGCCTCCCACCCCCACCATGGCCACTGGGTGAACCCAGGTTTGCCACAAAACAAGTCCCTTGCTCCCACTCTCGGCAGTAAGTGTCTTACCCGCGCCTTGAAGCTGCAATCTCTTTCCTGGGCAGTGTTTTCTTTATTTCTACAACTCAGGCAGATCTCTCTGGAAATATATTTTTCTGCCGTTAAAAGAAGCCTAAAGTCACTAAACACATTGTATATCGTCTTTGAAGGCAAATGGCCTCGGGCTCCTGCAAGGATAAGCTTACTAGTAGAAGTGAAGGACCCCTGAAATGGCCATTTCTCGGGAGATACACTGCACAGCCTCAGACACTTTCTCTGGGGTGCAGGAAGCCTGGGAGGGCAAGAAGGAGACAGAGAAGATAGTGTCTGTCCCAGGAAGGCCCCACCGCTGTCTGTCCTGTAACACTTCTGACAGATGCCCATAAGAGAAAAGAAGAAACAGGGTGGGGATGGCTGGCCCCACCAGGGTGCTACTCTGGAATTCCTGAATGCGCTGACCCCACTCCACCCCCACTCCCAGAGCCTGGCCTCTGGGGTTCCTCTCCAGACAGGAAGGGAGACAATGCTTTGTCCACGCTGAGCCTCAGGAAATGACCAGGATGAGGACTTGGGGGGGGACAGTTCATGCTGAACTCTCAGCACTCAGGAGACAGAGGCAAGAGGGTCTCAAGTCTGAGGCTAACCTGGGCTACTTAGTGAGTACTGGGTCATCCTGAGCAACAATGTGAGACCCTGCTTCAACGTGCTTCCCCCACAAAATGGAATATTTGAGGTTATCTGCTCACATCTGTCTGTCCCCCTTCTATGACCCTGCTGGTGTTTGGGTGTCACACTGGCTGACATGGTTGGGAGTCCTACAGCGTGGAGGTTGCCTAGGGCTCTGTGAGTCTAGAGGGGAGAGAAACTGCTCACAGAGGGCCTGGTGTGATGGAGGATGGAAGCTCAGAGCTCAGGTAGCTCCTATTCTGATGGGAGAAGCCAGCACATGGGCTGAGAAGGTTCTGAAGGGTCCCTGACCTCCCAGGGGCTGGGAGCTCCAGGCCAGGGACAAAGCTCTATGTCTGGTCCCAGGGAACTGTACAGTACGGTAGAGAAGAAGGGTTTATAGAAGTTAGACCTCCAGTCTGAGGGAAGCCCGCTTTGTTCATCCTCTTGTCTGCTTCCCATCACCATTTAGGTTTGCAGAGAGGTTTCATGGCTGGAAGAAGGTTTTACTGTACCCTCCAGTCCTCTGACACCACTTCCAGGGTGGCCTCCAGGATTTTGCTCCTCACAGGTCTCAATCCTCTGATTGCCCTTGGTCTGACTGCCTGTATCTCTGCCACTCTCACTGAGAGCTCATCCGTCTGTTCCCATTTCTCACTCCTGGTAGTGCGTGAGCAATCCACACCTTCTAGAATGTGCCCGTTTCCCACAGCAGGCAGGCTCCTGGCTTCTGCAGTGCCTCACACCATTTGTGGTCACATGTGCACACAAAGCTGGCAGCACGTCTGCTCCGTGCCTCTGCTTCCCCCGCTGCAGATGAAATCTTGCCGCCTCTTGGAGCTTTATCCCTGACTTTTTTCAGCATCTCCTGTCCTCCTGAGGGTCTTGGTAGCAGCAGTTACACCTCCATTTAATAAATGACACCTGGGATGGTTGACTCTCTCCCTGCTCATCCTGAGACTCCAGGAGCAAGGAAATGTATCTCCATTGTTTACTGCCTTGCCCTGAGGTTCAGGAGGACGATACTGGCTGGGAAGAGCACCCAGGGGGATCCTTGCAGTTTGTCTGGTGGTCTAGAGGCTCCTCCAAGTAAGCATGCAGCCAGAGCAAAGCTTGAAGACGTCGTTCCCCAGAGAGCTCACTCCTAGGACCCTGTTTAGGTTAGGTGTCAAAAAAACACATTGGAAATGACACTTCCCTTCTTCAGATTGAGCCAGCCCCCTCTCACCAACCAGCTTGGGAAATTTAGCGAGCTGGATCGTGCCACAGGTGGATAGCAGTGTAGAGAGAGGAGCATTCTGCAAACTGGGTGCGCTGCTGAGAGAAACAAGCACAGGCGCTGAATACTCTGCCACCCCTCTGTCCCACCCATGATAGACTGGAGAACATCCTGTCATAGGTCTCCCCCTCACACCCAAGTGGTGTGGCATGGGGTCACCTGACACCCACTAGAGGGGAATCAAACTCTAGAAATATCTGCGGCAGAGGAATTGGAGATTTATGGAGCACAGCAGGTAGATCCCAAAACACAGCATTAAGTGGAAAAAAAAAAAAACAAAAATAAAAACAAAAAAAACCCTTAAGGCACACAATGAGATCTATAGCCCAGTACAATTTATGTAAATTAAAACGCATCCAAACGATAAGCAACAGAATATATTTCACCAGAAGCATCCATGTCTGGGGATATAGATCGAGATGTAAGAATGGGGTGGAGGTGGGGGTGAGGGGGCTATGTGAAGGGAAGGGGATGGAACACAGCCAAAACAGAGAGGGGCAGGCTGAGCATCACGACCATGGCAGTGTGAGGATGCAGGGATGCACTCCTCTAATTAAACAGTTTCCAAGAGACAGAAGCAGCAACTGATACCTAGCCACCAGTCTGCCTTCCCTGGAGCCCAGCACAATTCCAGAATAGGGTTAACAAGGGTTCCCTGCCCTAGCATGGCAGTCTGACAGCTTGGGCCCACTAACTTGTCCTGTGTGTCCTAAGGATGTCCAACCGGATCTCTGGTCTCCATCCCTCCAATGTCTCCAGCCATTGGTTAATGTCCCCCAGAAGACAAATCACCCCTAGCTGAGAGTCAACCAGTTGGAATGAAGCCTAGAAACTTGTCCCAGGTCTTCCAGGAAAATGGCCCACACTTGTTGACAGAGGCCCAGACACTAAGAAACTGCACTGCATCTAGTGCACCAGGGTCCTGTGCATGCTTCAGATAGGGCTCTGTGAAGACTCCAGTTACAGCTCACAACTCCTACACTTCATCTGCTTTGGCCTTCTTCCTTGTTTTAACCCTATGGTGCACTTGCGTAGGACATTTGCATCTGAGATTACCCATGATTCTTGGGGAGACCATGACAAATACATAGAATTCCCTTTCTGCTTGCAGAGTAAGATGAAGAAAGACAATGGAGGCTCCAAGAGAAGGTACTGGAAGGAGATTTCATCATCTATACATTGAAGGTGGAGGGGGAGAGATGGGATGTGAACATCTCTTAGTCACGGGTCAGGGAAGGCAGCCTGTGCTCATGTGAGGCGTGAATGGGTAATTGTGGTGAATGGGGGAGACCCCTGAGACTCACCAGGAAAGGCAGTTGTTTCTGGTAAGGGTGAATGGTACAGAATAACAGTCTACCCCATCCAGGCCTTCTGAATCAAGACAGCTCGGTATGGAAGCTTTCTCTGTAGGGACCACATCCTTCCCTCATTGGGAGGAGTGCTGAGGAGAGAGTCTTCCATAAACAGCCAAGCAGATGTTTGTGGGTGTGCACTGACTTACAGATTCATGAGCCAGGACACAGCAGGAACAAAGCAATGGCTGAGCTAAGGTTCCTGTCACAGCTCAGCACATCCTGCTCAGTGCTGCACTCAGCCAGGCCAAATGTTCTGTGTGGGCCAGTGCCTTGCTGGCTCCTCACCCGCCTCCTTCATCATCCTCAGGAACCCCAGGGGGCTACAATGTCCACCCGATACCCCATGCCATCCCTCGTCTGGTGAGCAGGCCTCTGGCCCTGACTGCATAGTGCACATTTACTTTAGATCTCTCTTCCACCCTTGACTGTGAACATCCTAGAGATGGAGAATGTGACTGGCTCATCTCTTCACCCCCAAGATTCGTGTCACACTCAGACCACAAGCTGAGCTGATGTTGGACCGAGACAGAAGACTAAGCCATCCACACTATTCCAGTTGGCATCCCACCTGTTCTGAAGAATTTTCTGGTCCCCAAGATGAGACCATGCTATGGGTAACAGAGAGTGTGCTAAGTCACCTGCAACCCTGTGCATTTGGTCCCCACCCCCACCAGTAGAGTGAGAGACCCAGAGAGGGGCCTTATCTTATTGTTTCTTCATTTTGGGTGCCTAGAGCAGGAATTTTCAGATAAGAAATGGCCATGGATAGACAGATGGATAAATGAAAGAATGGAGAGATAGACAGATAGATTGATCCATGGATGGATAACCGAATGGATCAGCTGATGAATTGGTGAGTGAATGGAGAGACAAATAGATCAATGGACAGATGTATGTATGTATGTATGTATGTATGTATGTATGTATGTATGTATATGTAGTGGATGAGTGGGTAGACAGATGGATGGATGGATGGATGGATAGATGGATGGATGAATGTATGTATGTATGTATGTATGGGTGGGTGGGTGGATAAATGGATGGATGGATGGATGGGTGGGTGGATGGGTGGATAGATGGATGGATTTTTTGGTTGATGAAAATATAGGCAGATGATAAGATAGGCACAAGGTTGGGTGGCAGCTTTGTAGTTTGGTGAGAGTGTGGATTTATGAATGAGTGATCAGAGGAACAGATGCACGGGTGGAGCCAGAGTGGCAGTTGCATGAATGAGAAAGAGAGAGGAGGTTGGAAAAGAATGAGTGGTGGGCAGCCTTCAGGGTGGGAACATTGCTGGTTTGCAGGGTGAAGGAAACTTGAACGGGTGGGCAGTGCAAATCGGGTGGGCGGGTCCAGAATGCAGCTGTTCAGTAATGGTGATACAAACACACAGATGTGTCCCAGCTCCCAACATCTCACACAGACGTCTTACGTAAAATGGCCTTCTGAACTCCATTTTGTCAAGTCCCATCCCGAGTCTCCCTTCCTTTCCGGCTCCCGTTCCCTTCCAAAGCTATTGCATGCCAGATGGAAACCTTCCCAGGAAGTTGGGCTCCAGTCCCTGCCTCTGCACTTAGTGCTCGTAGTGAACAGATTTAATACTTAACTCCAGCGTCTCTCTGCTCCTCACCTGCCTGAGGAGGTAGAGGCAGCAATTTGCATATTTATTAAATATCTCTTAGCAGGGTACACAGCCGCACTGCTGTATCCCGCTCCTGCTGGCAGACAAGCCACATGATCAGCGCCGCATCACCACCCGATAAATAGCTATTAGGACCCAGGAAGAGACTGGGGAAGAGGCTCCGGGGACCCAGCAGGCAGTTGTCACACACTTGCTGGGCAGCAGGAGCTCCTGTTTGTGGCCCAGGCAGAAAGGGCTCCTGGGGCATCTGTTCAGTCTCTGCCTCCATGGGGGCACCCCTGGAAATCAGTTGTTCCTTCAGAAAACCCCAGGAAAAGAGATTTCAAAGCACATGTATTTTGTGTTTCGTCTGCTGTTCAACATACCTGAAAGCCCTCCCTGCTGTCTGCACTGAAGAGTGACTGCTTGTGCACAAGCCCACTCCTGACTGTGATTTTGGGGTCAAAATAGAGATGCAACAGAGTGTGTTGAGCCTCCTTAGTCCAAAATAAGTCACTTAGTGAGGTCCAGGCTTGGTTACAAATATCCAGGGCCCTGGTTACAGGTCTCTGAATAGATGCTGGGTGCCCTTCTGGGGATCAACAGGTCCCTGCAAGAAGCCAGGATGAACTAACTACCCTGCACCATTCTGCTTGGGGTGAGGTATAACTCATCTTCCTCCTGCCATAATGTCTAGGCTGGGTCTTGAGGAGTGTCTTAGTTAGGGTTTTATTGCTGTGAACAGACACCGTGACCAAGGCTACTCTTATAAGGACAACATTTAATTGGGGTTGACTTATAGGCTCAGAGGTTCAGGCCATTATCATCAAGGCCGGAGCATGGCAGCATCCAGGCAGGCATGGGGTAGGAGAAGCTGAGAGTTCTACATTTTCATCTGAAGGCTGCTAGTGAAAGACTGGCTTCCAGACAGCTAGGATGAGGGTCTTAAAGCCCACGCCCATAGTGACACACCTATTCCAACAGGGCCACACCCACTCCAACAGGGCCACACCCACTCCAACAGGGCCACACCTTCTAATGGTGCCACTCCCTGGACCAATCATATTCAAACCATGACAGGGAGTCAAACCTGTCCTGGTATGGGTCTCTCTTCATTTCTTTCCAGCTGGGGGACTTTGGGGAAGTGTCAGAACATCATCTAGGCCCGCCTTCCCCATATGTTCAATGTGGGTGACAGCCTTACCCACCCAGGCTTCTCTGAGGAGTTTGATACAAAGAGGGTTGCCTGGGACTCAGCACCAAGACCAGCTCCAATCCAGGCATCTAGGAAATGTTGGTTATTGTTAATGAATCATAGAAAGTTCTAGGTGCAAAGCCAGGTTGATTTAACTCCTTATGGTCAACTGGGGTCTGAAAAAATGAAATGGAAAATTCCAGAATTCAGCAATCCATAATAAGGTTTTAATCCAATGCCACTCTTGATGGCATATTATAGTTTTGCTCATCTCTCTCCCACCCGGGGTTGTGAGTCGTCTTCCTGTCTGGTGCGGCCATGTTGGATGCACTACCTATCCACTGGTCGCCATTTTGTTTACTAGATCAACTATCTCAGACTCCCATGCTAAGTTCAAAGGACACTTGTTTTCTTAAGTAATGGCTCCAACTGCAAGTAGGGGACAGGAAGGTGGCACTGGGACCTAACACACAAAGGGTCAGGTTAACTCTGGTTCTCCAGGGAAACACTGCATGGCAATAAGAATAAACAGTATAAATAAAACTTACCACTACCCAAAGTTCGGACTTTTACTGGGGATCTTGGACCATGTCCATCATGTGTAACAGAGCTACTATATTTTGTAGCTTTGCACAGAATATGAGTCCTCATGAGTCTTCAAGGTGGGTGATAACATTCTCATTCTGCAGGTGATGAAACCAAGTCCAAGAATAAGGAGAGAAGCATACATCATTACACGGGATTGTTTTCCTCATCCAGGGAGACTTACAAGGAGCTGATTGGGACTGGGGTGAGCCAGCAGGGAGACCCAAAGAAGCTCCTAAGCTTTTTGGAAAGTTCTCATAAACATAAGGCCCACTGCTTGTAGGGCTGCTGCAGGCAGCAAAAAATCTCTGGTCATAAAGTATTCCTCATAAAACAAAGATGAAAGGAAAAAAATGTGCAATAAAAGGAGCAATGTCCCTCAGGGAAGGAGCAGAGAGAGGCTAAGCACTGCAGCCACCCCCGCAGGCTGGGTAAACCCAGGTCCAAGCCAGGAAAGCAAGTGTATAGCCAGTATTGCAAGTGGCACCACCAGAAACTATGGCTGTTACTGTGGCTTGGATGGAGGTTGCTGAGGGGGTCCCAGGTGTCTCCAAACATGTTCCTGAGAGTCCCTTTGTCATGTGTGGTTGGAGATGGCCTGTCCCATCTCTCCTGGGAGGGTGAGAGAAGCCAATTGTGCCTTGTGAGGTCTGGGCTTGCTGAGGGTGGGAGTGGAGTGTGGGCAGGGTGGGGTGCTTGCAACCAGAATGACAATGGGCTCCCAGGGATGAGGGATGGGTAGGTCCTCGTAGGTGAGAACAGCATGGAGCTGGGTATAGCCCAAGCCTCTTCGGCCCATCTTTAGAGCCACCCATTGAGGCAGCTCTACTAAGTGAAGCCTCAGACTCCGGTGTTTTCTGCCCCTTGAGCTCCCTACCCCTGGCTGTTCCTTATGTTTGGCTTTATCTGCTGGGCCCCAGCATCTCCACCTTGAAGAAGAGGCATGTTCACTTTTACTTTCAGGCTTCAGGGTTCGCAGGGCAGTTTCATCCCTACTGACAGAGGCTGACTCTGCCTCTCCCTGTGTAAAAGCTCGTGCTTCTTTGGTCTCTTGCTACCTCAGTAGATCTCTTAGGTGCCCAGCCCAAAGCCCCAAGGATGATCCCCTTGAACAAATCCCCTCTTTCTGTAAAACCACCCTGACCCCTTCCCAGCATACATCTCTCTTATCTCTTGTCTATCTTACCCCTAAACAGAGCCAAAGGGCCATGCTGACTCATCTTAGGAAGAGTGGGTTTGGGACGAGTGGCTCCCTGAGGGTCATGGCACCTCCTAGGCTGAGAAAAGCTAGCCTGCTCCTAAGCATGGAGTCTCTCTCACAGTCAGATCCCAGACACATCTGGCAGATGTAAAACCCTGTCCTCTCAAAGGCTTGACCCCACACCCTGTGTAGAAAAGGTAAGAGACGGGAGCAAAGCTTGCAGAGACCACAGTCTTACCATCTGGAAAATGGGATCTTACTATCACCCAATAGGGCTGCTTAGAGTTAAGGCCAATATTTCCATAGCACCTGACACACAGCAAGAGTGAGTTGTTCTGTCAACCTTCGCACATCATGAGTGGTGACATTGTCCCCAAAGAGGCAGTTTCCACAGTGGGAATAGGAATGACAACATCACACCAAATGACACCCCCAGTGCTTTGTGTTGCCCTCACCATGATCTGAATAGGAGTTACAATTGTTCCCTTCTTCTCCCAGAGCAGTGGAGAGGTTTTCCCAAGCAGAGTCAACATCTGTCCACATCTGGATGGGACTCCATTGCTGGGTGACTATGAACCAACCATACTCGTTTCCCGAGCCTCCATTTCAGGGCTGGGCAGCAACAGAAATTGGTCTCTGCTTGGATTAGATGACCAGCCAGTGAGACAGAGGACTATTGAGTGTCCCCTGCACATGGGGCCTCCTGACCCTGGACTGCAGTGCTCACTGGCTCCACATAGCTCTACCACAGAGAGACCAAGAGACTGGTAAGGCATCCTATGCTCAAGGAGTCAGAAGCATGGTTCTGGTTACTGAGACCACCCAGGGAGATATAAGAAAGATGTCAAGGTGACATCTGAGTTAGAGGCTCAGAGCCCAGCAATGGCTGAGCCAGGCTGAGAGAGGCGGGCCCTCTGCACCTGGTGACTATAGTAACGGAGGGGGTCTCACCATGGCTACACTGGGATAACGACAGCTTCAGCACCTCTGTGATGTCTGGGCTTGGCACCTTGTGATCACTCCTGGCCATCCTTGGGGCAGGAATCTGTCCACCCACCTTGTTGGACTTAGAAGCAGGCTATGAGGTCAGTCTAGAATCGTGCCCAGCTCTGCTTTGGAGCTTGTGTCAGCCTCCACTGCTTATGCTTGCTAGAAGTCAGATCACCTCATCCAGGACAGGTTGTTAATTATAGGTGAATGAATCCAAGTCTCCTCTTTTGCTGAGCACATGGCACAGGGTGGGGGTGGGGGTGGGTGATGCACCACAGGATCTGGGGGTGGACTGACCTGGGCTGCACTCCTGGTCCATGGGAACCATGGTGTGAGGGACATTTGTGAGCATCACATGACACATATAACTGTATGAGTGTGGTCATTCAGCTGGCTAAGAATTAAGGGCAGCCCCTCCATACCTTGATTGAGATGAGGGTCTACACCAACTCAAGTCTCTAGATTGAGGACTCCTCTTAGACCCTGCCTGTGTTCCAGAACCTTCCAGCATGCCTGAGACTCCATCACCTTGGCTTGTTTCTATGCCTGGGAGATGCTCTCCAAGCCCAGCTTTCTTGTTCAATTCTTCAATTGGTTCCTTCTGGAAGCTGTACCTGATTTCCTAGGCTGTTATGGGTGCCTGCCTCCCATCTGGCCACACAGCACCTCAACAGCGGTCTCTTCCTGGTAATTGCCAATTACATGTCTGTCTGGAGTACCTCAGGGCAGGGAAGATGTCATATCTGTCCCCGGCACCCCGCATCTGGACTGGTTGCAGAGCAGATGAACAATTGAACCGATGAACAAATAAACAAATAAATATGAAGTGACAGGAAAGCCATCACAAACAGCCCTGCCACCCAGCCTTCTTCTGAGTCACAAACATGAGCGACAGCCTCTCTCCCTGGCCCCTTGCCACAACTCCCACCACCACAGGTGCTTCGACTCAGTACCCGACTCTTCTCATTGTCTCTGCAGAAGAGGCTGGCTGACTACCTATGAGAGAGGACTCATGCCTGTGATCCCAGCACTCAGAAGCTGAGGCAGGAGGATTAGGATGGCTGTGAGTTTGAAGCTCACTTGGGATACATAGTGAATTCATTTCTCAAACAGGGGAAGGGAAGGGCTTGAAAAGAAAGCGCTACCAGGGTCATGAGTCTGAAAGGTCAACTTACAGTGACTCCTCAGAAAGGTCACATTACAGGACCCCTCTACAGCTAGGGTTCATGACATAATCTGGATATAATGGGGCCCTGGTGGCATACCATGCTAAAGTGTGAGAATCCGTGAGACTCAAGACAGCCTCTGTGTTCATCTCTATTGTTGCACATCTGTCTGTCTATTGCTGGAGAAGGGAAGAACAAGTTGTCACCTACCATCAGCCAACAATTCCTTATCCTGGGCATGCTCCACATGCCTCTGGTCTGAGTTCTGCATCACCATGAGCTGACCACACCCTCACCCCACCCTGCAAGGAGAGTCTTCTGGACTTCCAAGCCCCCTCTTCCTGGAGTTTGGACATGATCTCTGGGGTGATCTGTCCAGAGGAGACAGTCACGCTGCCACTCTCTGTGTCGTAAAATGTCACAATGTCTGTGCACTTTATTTATAGACATATTGCTTTTCAACTTTTCTCACTCCAACATTTCAGTGCGTTATTTCTGAAGATAAATGCACATTAAGGTTTCATAATAGAAACTGCATCTCTCCCGTGTGTCACCTCTAAGCATGTATATACATAAATATGGCACATTGCCTCTGACAGTAATTTAAAAGGCACTTTGGGGAACATATTGATCATGACCGAGGAGCTGAGCTGGCACGGTCTGGATTTCATAGAATCTGCCTCCTCCCAACCCTGGAGTTGGAAGCTGGGGACTTATGGTTTTCATTAATCTTTGTATATTGGGGTGCTTGCTTAAGCACCATGCACTTAAGGAGGAGGGGGAACAAAATGTTTTAACTAGAGTGTAAACAAAAAAAAAATGGGAAAAATACAGAAATGGATGCAGACTCCACGCCAGAGCAAATGGCCAGGAAGCCAGCAATCCTTTCACAGATGAACTTCAAGTTTTTCCATCGGAGGCCATCTGAAGCTGCCCAGGGACCCCGGAGCCTTTCAGGGTAGTATCCCACTCTCCAAGGATGGCATATGTAGCCCAGCCAGGGCATCCTCTAGGACTGGACTAGCACCCTCTCCTATCCACCTGCCTTTTGAAGACCCCAGAAGCTCACCTTGATACAGTCAGCTACTCCCTTGGAGCCAGTCATCCTTTGGAAACTGCTAGCATCCCATCTCCTCTAGGAGTTTCCATGGCTACTCAGAGCTGCATCCCAGCATCTCATTCTCTCTGTGGTGCCCCGGGGCCCATCTTAAACATGATTTCTCTCTATGATACTTTGAAGCTGGTGTTGTCTATCCTTAACCAGGTCCCTTTGTGTGTCACAGTAAAAGATGCTAGCATTTGCTGAGGGGTTCTTGTACACCAGGCCCTTCTCAGTCAGTTCCTATGACAGCCCTGAGGGATTCTTTTATTACTATCTTGCAGATGAGAAACTGAGGCTGGGTAATTTCAACTTGAGATCGTCTGAGATCAGCTTGAGAGGACATAAAGCTGCTGCTGCTGCTGCTGCTGCTGCTGCTGAGGATGATGATGATGATGATGATGATGATGATGATGATGATGGAGCTTCTCGTGGACCTTATAAGATGCCAACCACCCATCCAAAGAAGTGTTTGCTTTGTAGGCATGCGGGACTGAGTTCTACCCATCTAGAATGCCAGACATGGTGATGGGCTTGTAATTTCAGTCGTAGGGAGGTGGAGACAGACAGATCCCTGGAGCTAGTCAGTCTGGCATAATCTGTCAGCCCCAGGCTTTTGAGCGACCCAGTCTCAAAATAAATAAATAAATAAATAAATAAATAAATAAATAAGTAATAGAAAAGGTGGAGAGCTATTGATAAAACACCCAGCACGAACCGGTGGCTTCCACAGGCACAAGCACATGGGACGTGTGCACAATACACGCACACATTTGTATTTTAAAGTGTGGCTTGCTGCTGAGGCTCCACTATGGCTGTGAAAAGAGAACCTTGGCTTATCTGATGTTCTCCTCGGGCTGGTCAGCAGGCCGCACTCTGCTTCCTTTATCCCTTTCTCTAGCATTTTCCATTGCTTTCTGCCCTCTGACCTCTCATTAGCTCAGACCACTAGATCAGGCTGCAATCACCACAATGGCCTCTTTACTCATCTCCCAGTCTTGCCAGACTCAGTTGTCTTCCTGTCCACACTGCACATGGCAGCCCGACGGAGGTTTCTCGGGTAGAAATGGGTCAACTTATGATCTTGCTGAAAACCCATCAGTGGGCCATATTGGTCCTGCTAATGGTCAGTGGGTGTAACTCTACTGTGCCTCTCCTCAAGTCGGATGTAGTAGGTTCTCAACAAACACTTGCCAAGTGAGCTCCTCCCTCAGTTTTGGGTCTATTCCCAGGGCCCTGTGCCCATTAACTTTTCCTTCCAGAATCTTCCAAGAATGGTTCTATTTCACTGCCTTGGCAGTGCCTCAAAGCCAAGAGCGTGAGGGCTGAGCTGGCCTTTGCCTCTTCCTTCCCCTCTCAATTACGTGGTAATCCCTGTTAAAATTACAAATTTATTTATGGGTTTTTTTCCTTCTTTTTCTCCCCACCCTGCAATTTTTACGGCTCATCGGCCATAACAAATTCTACTTCATAAAGCGAAAGCTTGCCATTATTACCACATGGAAATGGACGGGGGCAGCGACTCCTATTCCCAGCCGGCATGTTGTCTCTGCACATCCATAATAGCTTCAATCAATACCCTTGGGGGATTTGTTCTGCTCTGCAGGGACAAGAGCATTTAGACCCAAAAATGGGGCTTCTTCCTTCCAGCCAGCTAGCAGCAGTGGCCTTGCCCCATGAGAAAGTGTCAACAGAGAAGTTGGGACTATTTTCTGTCTGGAAACAAAGGAGACACATACTGCACGATACCTCTCAGAATCACCCAGTAATGATGGAAACCATAAGACCATTGCTAATTATCATCCTGTTTTCCAGAAGGGGAAAGTGTGACATCTGAGCCAGGCATAGTGATCTGAGCCAGGCTCCTGTGATCCTAGCACTTGGGAGGTGGAGGGCAGAAGGATCAGGTGTATAAGGCCAGTCTGCACGATATAGAAAGCTCAAGGACAGCCTGGGCTTCGTGAGCCTTTTCACAAACATCAACAAAAAAAAATGCATGTAACTGACCCTTAAGAAAACAGAGAGAGCTGGGCAGTGGTGGTGCACACCTTTAATCCTAGCACTTGCAGAGGCAGGTGGATTTCTGAGATCAAGGCCAGCCTGGTCTACAGAGTGAGTTCCAGGACAGCCAGAGCTACACAGAGAAACCCTGTCTTGGCAAAACCAGAAGGAAGAGGAGGAGGAGGAGGAGGAGGAGGAGGAGGAGGAGGAGGAGGAGGAGGAGAAGGAGAAGGAGAAAGAGAAAACAGAGAGGTGTAGACACTGGTGGGGACATGTCCCTCAAGGCCCAAGAGACTAAAAATCCTTGGGTTCCCTCCACTAATTTCCTGGGCTCCACTGTGGGGGACCATTATGTCCTCCTCACATTCATTCATGAGCTCATTCATTCATTAGTTCACTCATTCATTAGTTCATTCATTCATTAGCTCATTCAATCATACAAACATCCTGGCATTTCCTGGGTGCCATGTGCTCTACCGGATGTCTGTGAAAAGTCTCCTCTGTCATGTGAAAGGACATTTGTATAACATTCTAATGACAAAAGGGAAGTCAAGAATGAAGAGAAAGAGGAGGAGGTGCAGACCACTTCAGTGTATGATCTCTCTCCTGTAGACCTCTTGGTATCACAAAGAGCAAGGTCTGAGGACTCTCCCTTCATGACCTTGAGCAGGAGACTGACCCCATTTTCTGTGAACAAAATGACGATTATCCCGACACCCACCTTGAACACATCTTTAGGAACTCAAGCCAGATTTGTGAGGCTGGGGAGATGGCTCAGTGGGTAAAGAGCTTGCCACACAAGCATGAGGACCAGAGTTTGAATCTCCAGCACCCATGGAAAAGCCAGGTGGGAGCAAAGGGATGGGCTTGTAAGTCCGGTGTGTGTGCTGGGGAGAGGGATGGATCATCAGATCTTGCTGATGGGCCAGGTTAGCTGAACTGGTAAGCTCCAGGCTCAGGGAGGGACCCTGTCTCAGACCATAAAGCAGAGAACAGTCAAGGAAGACACCTGATGCCAGCCTTTGGACTCTGTATTCACATCTGTGGAAACGTGTACACACATAAACATACGCACGCACATGCACGCACACACACACGCGCACATACACACACACATCCACACATGCACGCACACACACATGCACACATACACACACACATCCACACACACATCCACACACACGCACACACACACATGTGCACATACACACACGCACATGCACACACACATGCGCACATACACACACGCATCCACACACACACGCACATGCGCACGGGGTGGAGGAGAAAAAGGGTTTTAAAAAAATCCATTTGTAGACAGTACTCACAGTGTTCAGTCCACATTCTCAGAAAATGGGCCAGAAAGTATTGCTTGTGACCCCATTTTACAAGGAGGCAAGGTTGGACAAGGTGCCTGCAGTGGAGCCTTCAGGGACAGAGATGAGAACTTAGAGACAGCCCCAAGCTTTGCCTTCTTTCCTGTCATCTTCTGAGCCTTCGCGTTGCTACCTTCTTATGTGTGGGTTTAGTAATCAGCCTTGGGATCTGGAGTTGGCCTGACAGCCAAGAACCAATAGGGGTAGAGTCTACCATTGAGAAGTATGGACCACAGCTGAGTCCCCTTTCCTGTGAGTATGTGGTGGTGGTCATGGGAACGTGCAAAGATGCCTTCCACCAGGTAGCAGGGGAGGAGGCACAGGGAGACTGAGAATTGCCGTCTTGGAGGTCTGGAAGGAGGTGTACTGTGGATGCAATGGTCCAACCCAGCTCTTCCATCACCTGAGGTGTCTCCACTACTGCAAGCCCTGGGGACAACCATGCTGTCAGTCAGGGATGCTCGCTGATAGGCTCCTCCTAGTGCCAAGTCCCTGCCGCCGCCACCCCTCCCCCGTTGCTCCCCATCATTCTTGGCTCTTCACTGGGGACATCACACCCCTATCCTCTTCCCCTCCCTACATCTGAGATCCCCCACAGCCCTAAATCCTACAAGAATGAGTGGCCATAGTATGCTATAAAGTGTTTAAGCGAGCCAGGCAGTGGTGGCGCATGCCTTTAAGCCCAGCTCTTGGGAGGCAGAGGCAGGCGGATTTCTGAGTTCGAGGCCAGCCTGGTCTACAGAGTGAGTTCCAGGACAGCCAGGGCTACACAGAGAAACCCTGTGTCAAAAAAAAAGTGTTTAAGTGAATGCAGCTAGCGTGCTCATTACCGGACAGTTTCCCTAACTACACAATGATTTCATTAAGGTCTTCCTCAGTTCTTTACCACGTGCAGATCCACATATCATCCTTTTGGAAGAAACAGTAGTCAAAGGCTCTGCCAAAGGGGAGCATAGGCCTGCCTCTCCTTTCAGACTGGTTGCAGGGGTGGGGAACAGGGGTTAGGGTAGGGATGACCAGTGTCACTTTGGGGGGCACTTTTAAATGGTTTATTTTCCCTGCTTCTGCCTTCAGACCTGTCTGTATTAGGAAAGATAATCTATATTAACAGGAATTAACAGCACCCCAGTGCTTGGGCATGTAGTTAGAAATGACTAACCAGGTATGCCTCCTCCAGCTTCCCTTGTATGCCTCCACAGACAGGGAACTCACTCCCTTCAGAGGAAGTCCATTTCTGAGCTGTCCTGGGGTATCTTCTGATGGCTGATAAGGTAACTTCAGCTTATGGGACCCACTTCAGCTCCTGGATATCTCAAGACCAAGCCTAATGCCTCCCATCCACATCAGCTGACAGGACTCAGGAGCTGGGGGGATCATCAAAGTCCAAGCTTACCCCATTTGATGATGAGGCCATAGGAACTGCAGTCCTGAGGCAGATGTCAGTCTTCATGGCAGCAGGGTCTTGTGTCAGGCTTGGCTCCAATGCCTCCTTGTCAGTTGCTTTGGTAACCCCAGGCTAGACCTGGGTCTAGCCATGCCTTTGCCCCTTGGCTACAATTTGTTCTTGTGCCAGTAGCACATCCTGACTTAAACTTGGGAAGCTGGGTGCTAGGATCCATCAGTCTGACTCAGTGGCTGACAGATGTGGCTTAGCACATGGCTGGTGGCCTTGAGAACCTGCATTCTTCCATCTCAGTAACGCTTAGATTTACTGAGACATGAAAGGGATCTGGCAGGGTAGTACATGCCTGTAATCTGAGCACATGAGAGACATAGGCAAGAAGTTTAGGAGATAAAGACTTATCCTTGGATACATGGGAAGTCATGGCTGGTCTGGGCTACATGAACCCTTGTGTGACTGAACAGACACGTATTGTTTTTAAATACAAACAAGTATTTTTAAAACATGAACAGGGATTGCTATTCCCGAGTTTGTTTTCTCCTCTCGCTGAAGTCAGGCTGGGAGCTCAATGTTCCTTCCAAGGTCCTCAGGAATCACACAGTGGGTACCAGAGGCAGCCCAGTGAAACAGAATGGACAGGGGAGGTGGAGGTAGAGAATTACCTAGAATTTGCCTCTTCTCCTCAGTTGTGTGATCAATTCTCAGCTCTTCTGCTGGGCCTCAGTTTCCACATTTGCAAAAGACACCACACCCAAAAGGATCCTGCGGGGTTTTAAATTTTTTATTTACTTTTTGCTATTTTGAGACAGGGCCCCATAGTGTAGCTCAAGCTGGCCTCTAACTGTCTACGTAGTCCAAGCTGGTGGGCTCACAGTGATCCTCCTGCCTCAGCCCCTCTCAAGTGCTGAGATTACTGATGTGGACTCCAAGGCCCCACTTGACTCTTAAACTTTTTAATCTTGAAAAGCAGAGGACCACACGTGACCAGCATGCTGTCCAGCTTACTGTAAATTCTAGAAACCTGTCCTTTCTCTTCTCAACTGCACACCCACCCGGGTCCTCCCAAACTCCCCCACATCTCAGCTTTCTCTGGCTCCCTCTTAGATCAAGATGTTACCATGGCAACATCCACAGACAGTGAGGTGCCTGGTCCCTGCTAACCCAGCCCCATCCCTCTTTGTCCTTTCTCCCTGGCCCATTTCCATCCTGGTAGCTGCCAAGGCAACAGATTATATGAGATGCAACTGGCCTCTCATCCTGGGGCAGCGGCCTCTGCCCGGAAGTCTGAAGGGTTTAGGATTCAGCAGGCACCATGGGCTTTTCTCAGCCTGACCCTCTGGAGATTTATTCTACACCAACCTGGACAAAGCACCATTCTGAAGCTAGTAGCTGAAACGGGCTGTCTCGCCCCTCTGGAGGCAGACACTTGAAAGGGAGGTGTTGAGCCATTAATAAGACTGGCTCTGGCTGAGACCATGAACCTGCAGCAGCCTCTCTTATTGTGGTAGCTTGTTGGCAGTGTCTGGCTCCATTGGCTTCCTGATGTCTGCCCTCACCTTTGCCTGGCATTCACTCGGGGGTGGGAGTAGGGACTGTTTTTTGTGTGTCTGACTGTCCCATTTTACTGAGGACACTGGACAAACTGAGACTGGGGCTCAGTTCAATGATGTTTAAACCTGATTATTTTCATCATGACCTGGTTTCCAGGCATAAGGAGATAGCTCTGTCGGCAAAGCACTTGCCTCCCAAGCACAAGGGCCTGTTAATCCACAGAACCCATGTTAAAAATAAGTTGGATTGTTAGCAATGCTTGTAATGCTGGCTCTTAGGAAGAGGAGACAGGAAGCCATACAACCACACACACACACACACACACACACATATACACACATACACACATGCACAAACACATAGGAATGGTTGCTGAGGTAGGGCTGGGTATAATCCAACCTCTACCACTAGCTGTGTGGCCTTGAGAAAATTATGTCACCTCTCTGAGCACCAGAAATGCTTTGCTTGCAAACAAGGATTAAAATAGCAACATTCCTGGGAGGTTCTTGCAAAAATTCCAAGTGACTAAGGGTACTGCTTATCAATGGCTCCATAGTTGATGTGGCAAGGGCTAAGTGCGTTCTACATGATGTAACTATGACATGGGGTACTATTACCACCAATTTATACATAAGGACATCCGTGCTGTGAGCCTGGTGTGGTTTCCCTAAGGCATGGTGGACCTTGGGCTTAGCAGTTGAGCAGCAAGAATGTGCCTAGCCATGGAGCCTCTCCCAGGGGAATCAATGTCTTTTCTCCACTGTGTGGCTCTACAGATCCTTTAAGCCCAAGATGCTGGTCCCTTCAGTCATCCCACCCTGAAGGAGACCTCACACACTCCTACACCAACGGCACCCTGCGATGGCACCTCAGCACATACCCCCCGGTGATCTGTCTGGTATTTTTATCTTCTCTCTGCTTGCCTTCAGTTGTTTACTGGTGCGATGCAGCCTGCATACATGTTAAATATATATGCGTCCCTATGTGCTTGCCTTCCCAACTATATTTACACAGCTCCTCGGAGGATTAATTTAACCAAATAACTGGAGCTATTTAAGTAGCTTACATTCATGTGGAGTGAAGTTGGGGAGGTGCTGGCTTTACTTCCAGGCCTCAGTTTCCCCATAGTCAGGGCCCAATGTGCAGCAGCTGGTCTGGTTTATGGTTCTTACCCAAGTCCCATAATAAGGATCCATGTGGCTCAGGGAAAATCCCAATGCTGAGCCTCTGTTTGTTCAGCTAAAAATGTCATTCCCTGCTCCCAGCCAAGGCTGACATAACTGGTGGGTTGGGTGTATCTGAAGCTTCCTTCATTGTGGATATGTATTTGTTCATGGAATTTTCTGTCTTTTATCCTTTTGAAGCAAGTGACACATAATATGAAAGCAAAGTCCCCTGAGTTGACCTTGGGGGAGCGTATGGTTTCCTCAGTTCTCTTGTTTGGGTTGATTTTCCTCCCCAAAACCATTCTAGTAACCTTACTTTCCCTGTGCCTGGGCACAGTGCAGTTCAATCGAGACAGCTGATAGTAAGATGTGTTCTCAGTCACTGTTTCTATGAGCCCATAGCTTCTGCCTGTCAGAATGCTGGACTTTCTCTGGTGGCCCCGTTCCTTACAAGTAGTCTGCTGAATATGGGGAAGAGCCGTCATCCACGAGTTGTAGTCCAGTGCTGCCCTCTTACCTACTTTCCCAAGGTTGGGAGACCTGGTTGCCCTTGCAAATGTGTCCCTACAATGTTCCTTGTTGACTCCTGCTTCTCTCTTTACCTGGGAACCCTTCAGAATAAATTCAAGACCCTGATTTTTTGTCTTAGGGGGTCTTCTCCTTGTAACCCTCCCTTAATATCAAGCGTGGTTGTGCATACTAACATCCTGGGCTCTGGGGTTTCCCAGCTCACCTTTGAATCCAGATTTAAGAAGTAATAAGAGGTGATTAAGCATTTCTGAGGTGCACTGATACCGCCTCTGTTGCCAAAAGTGGTGATCACTGTGCACGCTCCATGGAGACGCAGATGTAAGCAACCCCCTAGCCATCTAGCTTCTGTGGAGTTTGGGCACATCTGCGGATCAGCACCTTGGACAGCTGTTGTAACCAGTTCAGTTCAGACAGCTGGTCTACCCGCCAGAGCACTGTTCAGTACTATGGACAGCCACTGAGCCACTGGAGCAGTGTTTGGTGCCTTGAACAGCTGTTTGCCCCTCACCCCCACTCCTCAACACTCTTCAGTACCTTGGACCTTCGGACAGCTGTTCAGCCCCAGAACACGACTGACGCCTCCCCTATCCCTTTTCTCTCAGAGTTCACAGGGCTGATTTTGCTCTCCTGTTTCCATATCCCTGGCTTACTGCTCCATCTTTCAAAAATCTGGGTGCTGCCCAGGTCAGCAGTGGTCTTTTCTTTATTTGCTGTTTCTCCATTCAGCTGTGTCCTCAGTGGGCCACACTGGGAACTTGTTTCCTGTGGTGACTGCTGTCGCTCCTCCTTTTAGGGTCTGGCAGGATGTATTGGCACCTGCTGCCTGTGTCTCTCCTCAGAACCCAGCACAGAGGTTTCAAGGAGCTCAAAGCCCCTTACACTGCCACATTCACAGGATGGCTAAGCTTCCCTCTCTGCCTTGCATCCTGAGTGACTGACCTTTGGTCCAGTTGGGCCATCAATCTTAGATCTGCATCCAGCCTTTCCAATTCTGCCCGGTCACATCCCCTGGCTACATGACTTTAATTTTTCTCTCTCTCATAATGGCTCGGACACCTTTGAACACAGAATAGGAAAACTAAATTTGATTAATCAAATCAAAGTAGAAAAGTAACTCTTGGTAGGTGCAAAAATATTGATTTAACCCGGTGTGGTGGTACAAACCTTTAATCCCATCACTCCCAAGGCTGAGGGAGGTGGATCTTATGAGTTCAAGGCCAACTTGGTCTACATAGTATGTTCCAGATCAGCCAGAGATATATAGTGAGACCTTTTCTCAAAATAGTAATGACAAAAAGATCTTGGCTTGTCAATTTGCTCCATGATCTCAAGTAGTTCTTTGCCTCTCTGTATCTCAGTTTCTCCATATGTATTCTTCATCACACAAGAGGTTTGTTCTGGTTGATTCCTTCAGCAGAGTAGAAGGAGCCCTCTGCTGAGTATTAAGAAAATATCAGATCATGGTTGTACTGGCTGGTTTTGTGTTTCAACTTGACACAAACTTGAGTTAACACAGAGAAAGGAGCCTCCCTTGAGGAAATGCCTCCATGAGATCCAGCTGTAAGGCATTTTCTCAATTAGTGATCAAGGGTGGAAGGGCCCCTTGTGGGTGGTGCCATCCCTGGGCTAATAGTCCTGGGTTCTATAAGAAAGCAAGCTGAGCAAGCCAGGGGAAGCAAGCTGGTAAGTAACATCCCTCCATGGCCTCTGCATCAGCTCCTGCCTCCATGTTCCTGTCCTGTGTGAAGGAAGTCCTGACTTCCTTTGGAACAGCAATGTGGAAGTGTAAGCTGAATAAACCCTTTCGTCCCCAACTTGCTGCTTGGTCATGGTGTTTGCGTAGGAAGAGAAACCCTGACTAAGACAATGATTATGACGTTGGTCAGTGTCTACCCCAGAAGTTTAGCCATGCCCTTCCCCCCACCCACAAGGAAAAGAGCGGAAAGGGATGGAAGTTCTGGAGATGTGCTGTATGGCCTGGTATCAAGACATACTGTCCTCCTTGGGAACAAATGGCAACTGAGTCCAAAGGAGCTGCCAAAGTCTTGGGATAGGATCCTCTCTGCTGCTGCTGCCAACCTGACCCTCAGAAGCAAAGCCCCCTCACCAGTGGTCTCAGTGGGCCCCCTGACCCTGATATGTGTATCTCTATTTGCCTAGGGTGTGAAGCTTGCAGCACATGGCCCCATGCTTGGCTAAGGCCAACTACATCAGAGATGGAGACCTGAGAGAAAGGACCCTGCCTCAGGCTGATGGGAAGCCCTCACTTTGGGAATCCTTAACCACAGTGTGAGATCATCCTGTCAGCCTTGTCCTGAGGTGAGTTCACAGTGTGAGAGTTAGCCCATCCTTACAACCAGCCCTCAAGGCCAATGCTGTGATCATCATGATCATTTCATAAAGGACAAAAGACCCTGGAGAATTGGCAGTTTGCTCAAGGCCTGGGTTTGGATCAGGTTTGTCTGACTCCAGAGCAAGTCCCAGGAATGCCTCCATCCTCCCTGGGGCTGGCATCTCACAGAAGCCTTGATTCTTCCTGGGCTCAGGAAACTCCAATGTATTCTGCCTGATGCTGTGAGAGACAGAGAGACAGGCTGGGACAATACAAAAGAACAATCTCAAAATGAAAGACAGACAAGAAAAGGTTGAAGTTGAAGGCAGGAGGCCATGGAAGCCCAAGGTCTGGGTCTGGGAACTGAGGGAAACAAAGAAGCAAAGAAAGTCTGGGGTTGTGGGAGGCACACTACCCTGTGACCTCTCTACCATCCCTAGGAATCAGCATGAACCAAGGCCCCAAGAGCACAGCCTTTGCTCTTTTGAACCTGGTCTTGTGGTGGTCGAATGTTTTCCTATCTGTAGAGACGTTCCGAGGTGTCTCCATTCCTCAAAACCCAAGTTGCCCCCTGCCCAGATGTTCCTGACAGCACCATCACACTCCACGCTGTGACAATGTCCCCCACCCTTCCACAGAGCACTGCATGGGACCCTGTGCCACTCCCTACGAGAGTATCAGCATCCTTCCATCCTGCTGATACTTCCCGAGAAGACACTGCTGAGAAAGGCAAGCCTTGGCTCACAGATCCATCCACCATCCCCATCCCCCACCCCTCCCTGATCTTGACTGACAGCACTATCCCTGTCCCCAGCTCCACTGTGATAACAGTGCCCTCACAACCCTCCTCTACCTCGAAGTAGACACAGAGGGAAAACCCCTCCACCCCAGACAGTCTCTAGCCTCCCCAGATGGTACCTCCCAGAAGCTGGGAGTGGGCCTGTCTGACTTATTTGGAAATCTTTGAGTTTTTGCTTGTTTGATTGATCGATTGTTTTTAAAGTTGAGACGACACACAGGCCCACGATAGAGAACACCACAAAGAATATCATTCCTAAATCCCAAACCACCCTGTGCTGCCAGGGAAGAAGGCTGGGGTCTCAGCAAGACCTTCTGGAAGGTTAACTTAAGGGACAATTCAGAAGCAGGGGTAGGAAGCTGAGAAGCCCATCCACTCCCCATGGGGTCATGTATCTGCAGTTTCCCCATATCCTGTGTTCTTCTAACCCTCTGCTCAGTGCCACAGAGAGAACCATCAGCCCACTGATGGGATTTATTTAAATGGCCAGTGAGCCATATGGTTAATGTGTATATAAAGCAATATTTATGACAATCAATAAATCAGCCCCATAATTAGTCCAGAGATGGAGACAGGTGGAGAAGGCCAGACTTCAGGAAGAGCAGGGTGCCTGCAGCCCTGAGAGTGACCATTTAGTCAAGGCTAGTCATCAAGGGACAGACAGTGGTCCAGGGTGGAGTCTTGTCTCTCCTGTTTTCTCTCCTGCCTTTGCCTGGAGGAGCCATGGGAAGAGCACACAGCTGTCTTGGCTCCACAGGAAGGCAGGAGAGCCTGGGAGCAGAGGCATGGCCTGGGGGACCCAGTGGCCACTTGGGGTCCAGGACTTGGTGGAGGAGGCTTCTGGGTTTCTCCTTCTAACCTCTTTCCTCATGTGACCATGGCAGTTCAGGATGCCTGGATGCCAGGGTACCCAGGTGCCCAGATGCCCAGATGCTTGGAGGCCTGGAGGCCTAGATGTCTGGTGTACTGACTGGTTTTGTGTGTCAACTTGACACAAACTGGAGTTATCACAGAGAAAGGAGCCTCTCTTGAGGAAATGCCTCTATGAGATTCAGCTGTAAGGCATTTTCTCAATTATTGATCAAGGGGGGAGGGTCCATTTTGGGTGGTGCCATCCCTGGGCTGGTAGTCTTGGGTTCTATAAGAGAGCAAGCTGAGCAAGCCAGGGGAAGCAAGCCAGTAAGAAACATCCCTCCATGGCCTCTGCATCAGCTCCTGCTTCCTGACCTGCTTGAGTTCCAGTCCTGACTTCCTTTGGTGATGAACAGCAGCATGGAAGTGTAAGCTCAATAAACCCTTTCGTCCCCAACTTGCTTCTTAGTCATGGTGTTTGTGCAGGAATAGAAACCCTGACTAAGACACCTGGTTTCCCGGTTGCCTGGGTACCTGGAGGCCTGGATGCCCAGATGCCTGGATGTCTCCTGTCTGAAGGGAAGAAGAGGGTATAGTCAAACCACAAATGCCCTAATGAAGAAGCCTGTTTTTAGAAGCTTTGTGTGTCTCCATATCTGTACGTATTTGTATGTATGTGTTATTGTTGGTGAGTGAGCATGCCTATGTGTGTGTGCATGTTGTGGAGTCTACTTAGAACCCAGGGACCAGGACCACGGATTTGGTGTAGGTAGCCAGTTTGCTCTGAGCATCCTGTCTCTGCCTCTCGAGTTCAGGGAGTATGAACCAGTCTCCGTACCTGCATGGTACTTACATGGGTGCTGGGAATCTTTGATCTGGTCCTCATTCTTGCATAGCAAGTCCTTTACCTACAGAGGCATCTCCTCAGCACCCCCTCCCCACCTTATGTTTTGGTACAGGGTCTCTCATTGAACCTGGAGCTTACCTGTTTCCATAAACTGGCTGGTCAGCAAACCCCAGCATCCTCGGATCTCTTGCTCCTCCTCCTCTTCCTCCTCCTCCTCCTCCTCCTCCTCCTCCTTCTCCTCTTCCTCCTCTTCCATTTCCTTCCCCCTCCTTCCCCCATCCTCCCCAACACTGGGATTCCACTAGGCTTTTTTAGGTAGGTGATGGGGATCTGAACTCTCAGGTCTTTATGTTTGAGCAGCAGCCACATTACTGACTGATCCTCTTCCCCATCCTGAAGCTACTTTTACCTGGGGCCAGTGTGACATCGAGGACAGCTACACAACTTAACAGTTTTAAAATCTACTCTGCATTGGTATCTCGAAGGCCTTGGTTTAAATCCCAGCTCTGCCACGGTCTTCAATTAGTCATCCACTGTCTGAGAAGCCACCACCACCTTGTGTGTATGCGTGGGAAATAATGTCCTCCTCCACCTTGCAGGGTTCCAGAGGAGGAGTACTGAGTCAATGAGCAGAAGGGCTGAGTGTGGAACCTGGGTGTGGCTAGGGTTCAGCAGATACGACTTACTGGGGGAAGCCAACAATGGCCCCCAAAGTCCTTGCCCCAACCTTCAGACCTCATAAGTGTGATATTGTGACAAAGGGGACTTTGCAGATGGGATAAAGACAAGAATCTTGGTACATATCTTGAGACTGGCAGCTCACTCTGTGTTCTTATGAGGTCTTTATAACAGGGACGAGGGGAAGCCCAGAGTAAGAAAGAAAAAAATAAAATAAAAGCAGGGGAAGTCACACCCATGACCCTGTGGGAACAAACCTGGTGCAGTGGAAAGAAGTCCCACGTGTCTGTCCTGGGCACTGTGGCTCTGAGTAGGACAGGAGACATGCGGGAAGTGGCCGAGTGTCTTCCCACAGTCCAAGGGGCAGGTGGGGGTTGTGGGAAACCTTTGTGGACCCTGCCCATGGGTGTGGGAGGGGGTCATTCCCGGGGAACTCTCAGCAGTCGTCTCCGTGGGTTCTCTAGCCCAGGGCACCATAGTCGCCACAGGGTGCCATAGATGTGCTAGCCAGAGAGCAACTGGGGTTCCCGTGGGACTGGGTTTTGGTGGCTTGGGACTCCGGGCTATCTGTTTAGGCTTGGGTGAATGGGTACCATCTGGGACCACTGGGAAGCCCTCGGCGAGAGATTAGACTCGACTCCTTAATTGAGGGACGTATCTCTCACTTCCCACAGCAGGTCCAGATGAAGAGACAGTAATTCTAAGACATTTATTTTCATTATGGAGAGGGCTTGGATGGAATTGTACTCCCACCCGTCTGGGAGAGGAGAGGCAGCTATAGTAACTAGGAAGGGGCGTGGCTAAGCTTCTAGGTCTCTCATTAACAGGGGGATGGCTTGGGGCTCTGTGGCCACGCCTCTACCTGGGGTGTGGCCACGCCTCTACCTGAGGAGGGGTGGTACATGATTGTGACGGGAGCCAAAAGCCTCCCGGGAACATTGGCTTAACGTTTTCTGGTCCCTTGCGGATTGTTCATCTGGGTTGTCCAGAGTTTTAAGCCTTGCTCAACCGAGTGCCAGACTGCCTGTCACATGACCCTAGTACTCAGAAGACTGAGACAAGAGGATCACAGGTTCAAGACCAGCCTTTGACTCTATCTCATAACGCCAAGGGCTGTTGATAGGCAACCTACCCCAGTGACCGTGTGCTCCAGCAACCACAGGGAAATCCCAAGGACTTGTTAGGACAAATTGGCAGCTTTTTTCTCCCAAATATTGTTCTGTTTTGCACCAGTGCACACCGGGCTCGGCTCAGGAGCCTCTTGTGGAGGCAGGGGCCCCTGACGAGCTCACTCGATAGCTTGCTCAGCAGTGACTCAGGCTGGGAAGCAGTGGGTGGCCACTTCCTTCTCTTTTGTTACTTCTAGACCATGCTGCCAGCTCTGCAATTTCCTCACCTGCCCCAGGAAGTGCTGAAGGGGGAGGAGAGATGGGATGTACAGAGAGAAGAGGGTGGGTGCTTGGAAATGTCATGAGGTGGGGAGAGATATAGGGAAGAGTGAACAGGCACTGCCACTGTGGAAAATTCTAGGGCTCTGCAGAGTGTCCACATAACCTTGTAAGGGGGTATGCTCAGGAACTAAACTAGGTGATCTGGGGTGCATCCTGGCTTTTATATGTGGGAATAGATTTAGGGACCATTAACCTCTATGTCAGTTTGGGCATGAAAAACTTGCACATTGGTTTTGAATGAGCTGTGTCCACAGGGAGCCTATGAGCTTGAAGAACACAAAGAAGATGACTGGAACCATGGGGATGAGAACAGACAGAGAGATAAAGACTTGAGTCTGAGATGGCACTTGTGCCCAGTCAGAGCCCCCAGCAAGCAAACTTGAGCCTGGGACTTTTCCTCACCAGCCAGAGCCATGATATCTTGTCCATATTCAGAGTGCCTGCCTGCAGCAGCCTCCTGGGTGACCTCCTGTAGGCTCTGCTCACTCCTGCTCCATGCCAGTCTCCTCTGCACTTCGATGTCAGCTGCATTCCTCACTGAGGGTCCTGCCCCTCCCTCTTGTCATTGGAAGAGGCTCTTCCCCAGCCACCTTGCTACTCAGCCAGCAGTGTCCCAGAATGCAGACTCTGAGATTTGCCTTTCTGTACACCGAGCCAAGACCAGGGAAAACCATGGAGCAGCAGAGGGAAACTTTCATGTTAGTCCTTATCTTGGGTCTAGGCTGACATTCCAGGCGTGTAGCTAACAGGAATGGCACCCATCGTAGACATGTGGCTACAGTCTCAGCAGAAGGGTGGGAAGAGGAAGAAGTGGTGTCTTCTTTATGTTGTCCCATACAGAGCACACTCAACAAGAGCCATGGGTGTGAGTCTCTGTTGAAGTACGTCTCAACAGTCCGAGAGAGCATTCATTGTTGTGAGGGTTGTTCTGGGCACTGGGATGGGTAACAGCACCCCACCTTCCTTCTACCTGTTCCCAGTCATGGTACCCCCAAAGTACATCCAGATAGTTGAATGTGAGGGGAGAGATGTCTTCAGCCACAACCTTGTTCTGAATGGCAATGGCAGGCCACTATGGTGGTAGACCTGTTGTCCTTTCTTCTTCTGAGCTCTCAATGCTTCGTGTCCTGTATCCAACCCATCTCCCAGCCCAGACATCCCAGCTCCTCAGTAGCAAAATCACATCCTTCCTCCCT
>JADRCH010000185.1:3064984-3089733 GCA_019843965.1 Rhynchomys soricoides
CCTCAGCCACCTTTTCACCACCTTGCTCGACTTTCCCACATGGATACTAGGAATTGAACTCAGGTCCCCAGGCTTATAAGGCAAGCCCTTGTCAGCTGAGCCACCTCCCCAGAAGGCTGAGTCCTTTTGATGCTTAAAATCTTCGATGCCTCCCTCCCGTCCTCAGCATGCTGTCTTGTTCTCTGTGAGCCCTTTAACGCTGTGTCAACCTGGCCTTGGCCTCCACAGCTTCCTGTCCTTCCTCAGTTTCCTCTTTCAGTTTTGTCTTTATCTCAGTCTTTCTCTAGCCTGTCACCCTCAGATCCTCTGCTAGTCCCCACACCAATCTTCTTCTGAATTCCTCCTACTCATCCTCAGAGCTGCAGCTGAGATGGGGCTGCCTTGGGGACACCAGCTTCTTAGCTCTGTGTTCCACTGTCGACCTGGTGTATCCCCCATGTCAGCACCATGTCCTAATGTCTTGTTCAGGCTGCAAAGATGTGGCTTCTTGGCACAAAGTAAACAGTAGGGGATTCTTTAGTGTTCGGTTCCTGCCATCCCTTCATCTCTGCTGCCTTCCTGGTAGCTAAGGACAGCATTGGACAAACACAGACACACACATACACACACCTATACCACTCACATGCACACACAAACTGTATTACACATACACCTGCATCACACACACACACACACCTGCATCACACACACATCTGCATCACGCACACCTGTATCACGCACACCTGTATCACACACACACACACTTGCTTCATACATACCCACACTTGCATCATGTACACATACACACATATCTGTATCACTCACACACAACTGCATCACACAGACAGACCGACACACACACACACACACACACACACACACACACACACACACTCAAACTGCATCTCCTGCCTGCCTGCAACTTTGACATTCTGCTCTCTGAAGAGGCTTGGGCTAGCCCCACCCTAGACCCAGGTCAGCTTTAATCACTCTAGAAAGCCATGGGAGTGGCAGATATGGGTCCTGAGCTCAGCTGTTCCCACACTCTCCTTGACTTTTTGCCTTCACCATGGGAGGGGGGACAATCCCAGCTGACCTGCTGGAACCTACAATACATCATGAGAGTTTCCAAAGAATCACCAGCAGCCTCACTTCCACCACTCACATGCACAGCTACTCTCACACACACAGCTACTCCCTCACACACAGCTACTCCCCCACACATAGGTACTCCAGCTGCACAGAACCTGCAATCACCTGCCTGACCTGCAGGGGACCATGGCTGCACAAGGAAGCCCTACCCCAGAGGCTTTTTGAGCTGGGTGTTTCATGTCCTTTGTCACTGAGGTTGGTAGACACTTGTTCCATGGCACTGTTCGGACAGTCACTTACTGACTCAGAAGATACCAGACAAAGAGGCAGCTATGGGCAAGCATGCGTGTCTGTGAGTGTGCAGCTTCTCTGCCACCTTCTCACCTTTTCTGCCACCATCTCTGCTGAGCTCCCAGACAGTAGCACCCTTTAAGCTCTGCTTCAGGGCCTCAGGCCCCACCCCTTCAGCCTCATAGAATGGCAGCCTGATGCTGAAACCCCCAGGGCAAACCTAGGCTGCTCCCAACATGCCTTGGGCAACAGGGATGGGGGAGACAGTGAAGGCTGAGTCATTGGGGATCCCAGAGCCCAGCACCTAGTTGCACCCCACTGACACCTAGCCTGCCTGCTCTGGTTTATGGCCCTCCATGCTGGCTTCTGGAGAGGCCTCATGGAGTACTCCGCATCTGCTGTTTTAGGACCCTATGGTGAACCCTTCTCTCTCCTAAAGAGTAGACGCTTACAATGACTGTCTACCTATGGCCCCAGGGTCCTGTTTCCTGGATGCCCTTCTACTTGAGTATCATGTGGATACCACTTGTTCATGGAAGGTCGAAGAGAAAGTAAAAGTAAGGGTTAGAGATGCTGACACTCAAGCCAACATCTTTCTTTTAAAAAAGGAGATAGAGAAGGAGTCAATTTTACATAGACCGGATTTTATTTTATTTTATTTTGTTTTATTTGCACCTGGCTGAACTGGGCCTGAAGAACACTGCCCACCTCCAGCATCATAGCAGGGAGGATGATGTCCCTGTTGTCTCCCTGAAGCCACCAGCATAACTCCCTGTGGTGGTGGCAAGTTGTCCAAACATGAGACCTTTCAAGCGCTGGATACCACCTGGCTTAATGTTTGCTGCAGAGAACATTTCAGGGACCAAAGAGAAGTGTCTTCTGAGTGTCCTGGGGGGTTGTTCCTTACTTGTATGTTGATGTATCCCACGCTGTCTGCTCCTACTCCACAGGCAATGGCTTCTCCTACCCAGGCAGAGCTTATCATAGCTGCATCCACAGGAGGCTGGCCTCGACAAGATTAAAAAATGTCTGCAGGTTACAGGTGTGGGGGTACAAGTGGCACAGGTGGCACAGGTGGTGCAGGTGGTACAGGTGGTGCAGGTGGTACAGGTGGTGCAGGTGGTACAGGTGGTGCAGGTGGTGCAGGTGTAGTGGTACCACCACATCTGTAACCCCAGCAATCCAGAGGCGTAGGCAGAAAGCCCAGGAGTTCAAGGTAAACAGTGAGCTTTTAATAATAAGTTCAAGAATCTCCTGGGTGGCATGAGATCCTCTTTTTAAAATTCATATTACGCTGAGGGTCTTGCTGTTTCATAGATGTACCTGAGGCTGAAGGAGGATTGTAAGGAGTCCCCGCGTATGTTGAGCTGACAACCCCACAGCCAGCATACACACTAAAGAGCCATGCCATGTCCATACAGTGATGCTGATGACAGCCAGGAGGGTGTATGGAGCATGTGCTCATTAGTGGATGATATGTGAATGAGGGGGTGTGGGCGCTACATGCAATGGATATGTGACTCAGCCTTTCATCTGCAGACGGGCACTTGAAACAACAGCTCGAGGGAGGGAGGTTTTATTCTGTCTCCTCTTTCGGAGTCCGGGATGCTAGATGTATCATTTCTGGCCTGAGACCAGGGGGGAACACTGTGGTGGTGCTAGCTGTGTGGCAGAATGTGTACCTCATGCTAGTCAGAAAGCAGAGCGGTCTCATAGGAGTCAGGTGCCAGAGATCAGGGTTCAGGGATCAGGGGTCAGGGATCAGGGGTCAGGGACCAGGGGTCAGGGGTCAGGGGTCAGGGACCAGGGGCTAGCTTCCTGAGGTGCACCACTAAGGGTTTATTTCCTCCCTGATCCTGTGTTTTACTCCATCCCAACAGTCTTAGTCATTGAACTTGCCACAGAGATCTTTCTACACCACAGTTTCCCGCTACCTCCTCCAAGAACCCATCAGCCCCCGTGCCAGTCAGAGTCTCCATATTTGAGCCAATATTCCTGGCTAGGTATTGCTCTCAGTGACTAATATTGATAACTTGTTTAGACTCTCTGATAGTTTCCGAGAAGGTCCTGTTAGCTTCCTCATCTTATGCAGAGTGAGTGGCTTTGGCACTGGTCCAGCCTCAGTAATTGCTTAGTGGTAAAGCAAGCTTCCCACCCATCACTGGGCCCACAACCAGGTGGCATTTGTTATCACCAATAATCTCGATGTGACTAGCCAAGTCCTTATCTGTGGACACCAAGGCTCTTTATGTTAAACATAATGCCTCGTGGATTTACATATGCACGTGTGTATATGTACACGTGTGTGGACATACGTATGGATATGCTTGAAGTGCATGTTCTGTGTATACATGCATGGTGTGCATGTATCACTGTACCTGTGTGGATGTGTGTGCACACATACACGCATGAGCCCAGCCTGTGTGTGCTCACACATGCAAGTGGGAGCATTGTACACATGTTTGTGTGGGTGTGTCTGAGTTTGTGTGCATACACATCTTCTACTGAAATATCAGAGGGAATCCGTGAGGGGAAGTCCTAGCTATGACAGGTTATAGGGTTTGGTATTATTGCCCAGTTACCTCAGAAACAGTAGGATTGATCCATACACTGATGTTAATGCATAGAGGGGCTGGCAGGAGGTGTTTCTGAAGTAACTGAGAATACTCTGGGAACTCAGGGGAAATCCTCAGCCTCCTCCACAGTGAGGATAGCCTCTCATGTGCCAGCCTCTTGCTATACTAAGGTTTAGATCTGGATCCAGAATTCATACCACCCTGAAACTGGAGGCTGCAGAAAGTGTGGGTGACTGTGATGTTGTGGCACATGTGCCAAAATGTGCTGACCCCGGCTTTCCCCAATGAAAGAAGTTGCTTTATCCAGGGAGTTCCGGGGACAGCCTCCATGTGGCAATCAGGCAGGACAAGGTGACCTCTGGGTTCACACCCCACCCTGCCATCACTGGCTGTGTAAACTTGCCCATGCGTTCTTTGGCCTGCATCTCCATCTGTGTTATAGGGGGAGATGAAGATATCAGTGCTAAGACTCATCCAGACTCCGTCCTTAGCTCTGTGAATTTCAACATACACAGGGATTGCCCATGATGTTCCTTCAGCCTCAGGTGTCTCTATGAAACACAGCAAGACCCTCAAATAACCCTGCAGCCAGACAGACTGTGTTAAGCCCATGTGAGTTGTGTATCTTCCCAGACCTCCTTGACAGTCCTTCATCCAGCTGGACTAAAAGCAGTTGTGTACGTCACAGCCAGGGGTGGTGACACAGATCTGTCATTCCAGGACTCTGGAGGTTGAGGCCACAAGATTGTGAGTTTAAGACCAACCTGAACCACAAAGTAAGACTCTATTAAGAGAAAATAATTCTAGGTGAGAGCTGATGGCGGATGAGTAGAGAGACTGTGTGCATTCTGTTTGACCTATTTAATCACTCAGGGGAGGCTCCTGCACGTTCTCTTGGCACCTGCAGCAAGGAGACAGGGCGGGGCAGCTGATGCTCAGATTTTCAGCTGTCCAGCTGGCTGTCCACCAGGATGCCTTCCTGTGCCTTGAAATCCATCCGTAAGTGAAGCTTCTGTGGCACATGCCAAGGGCATCTTGGAGAGTGAATAAATGCAGGTTTGTATTTTCACCTAGCATTAGGAAAGGGCGTGAGGCCAAATCCGTAGAGAGAAGATATCCAGAAATGTGCGGAGACGGACACCTTTCCAGACCCTGGTTCCTCGGTGCTGGGCAGTGCTGGGGAGGGAAGAGGAACTCAGGGCTTTGTTTCTCGCTCCGTGCTGGTTGTGAGAAACTCCTGACCTGGAGTCAAGGCTGCCTGTGGCATCAGCAGCTTATGTGCCTGGAGGAAGAATTGTCTTCCCTAAGCCTTCTTTTCTTTGAGAATAATCGAGCCTCTGCATTGTGGGGCTGGAATAATGGGAACATCCACATGCCAGGGCCTGCTCCAGGTGATGCTCAATCCCCATTACTGACCATTCTTCCCTTTTTTGACCATTCAGGTGGTCCCACTGCCCTGCCCCCTGTAGAGCTTGGGCCAGCACGCTAAGGAAGGTTCATGGGAAGAAGCAGCGACAGTCCCACCCATAGGAGACACCCAACCCAAAGGTGCCATGGGCCCCACTCTTGACTGTCACAGGTCTCATTTGTCTGCTCTTCTCTGAGAAGCAAGCACAGTGTGTATAGACCCTGAACCTACCACCCTAGCCTCCAGAGGGACCCCACACCACAACACTTCAGGTGTGAGCTCCCTCACTGGAACAAGTGTCCCATGTGATTCACAGTTTGAGAAGCCTTGTGTGCTGACCAACAGAACCCTCCTAATCCCACCCAGAGTTGTCACATGCCCCCTCTGTGGACCAAAAAAGGGACAAAGGAAAGTACATGTCTGCCAAGAGTAGGGTATGGGTGGAATATGGGTCCCATATTTCCAGAGGGGTCACCAGCTCCGCAGAGGTATGCAGGACAGGAGACAGCCCCATACCTGTAAAGTCCTCTGAAGAAATCAGGCCATAGGGAACAGCCCCCACCTCCTTCAGGACGGGTTTGCTTTAGCTTCTTTCTCCACCTTGTTTCCAGAGTGATCTGGAGAGATCAAGGCAGTCAGGGCCAGTGACATGTAATGAGGCTGAGCCATCAGCCAGCCCCTCAGAAGACACATTAAGGACATTCACTTGATCCCACTTTAATAACCTGCCAGCCCGTGTGGCCAAATGTGGCTGCAAAATTGTTGAGCAAGAGGGGCTATCTCTTATTATTTTTAATAAAGAGATTTCCATAACTGACTTTGTCGGTGCTATTAACATGCAACGTGTTTAATAAGACTACCCTGTAACAAGGGGCCTGCCTTGTTACTCACGTGTTGGAGAGCCCAGAGCAACTGCAGGCGCATCAGCCTTCACACTCCAGCAAACACCCGGGACGGAGCCGCATGCCAGGCAGGCCTGTGTGAATCCTCACTCAGACGCATATGCAGGGCACACACTTGTTCTCGTAGGATGTACAAATCATACAGTCATCACTCATGCACATGAAACAGACATGATCACAGGAGATGTACATATGAAGGGATGTGTACCTGCATACACACACACATATGTGTATGCATATACATGTACACATGCAAACATACATACACATGTACACACACATTCACATACATACAAAGAGGTACATATGAACACATGCTCTCACTCACAGGCACACACACTACATATATGTGTGCATATACAAGTACACATACAAACATATGCACGTATACAAACACATGTACACACACGTTCACAGGCACACACACACACAGGTACATTTGAACACATTCTCTCAATCACAGACACGAACACACACTCACAGGGTTTTCCAATTCACCACCTGTTGGGACATCTGAGAAATGACTGCCACAGACCATCAGATGTTGTCTTTCTCAGAATCTTCAGAACAGTAATCTTGGTGTAGGAGGCCTAGAGGCACCCGTTCCTTGTGTGTGTCAAGCAGAATATGGATACACAGACCCAAAATGAGCATGGCCAGAGAAGGCACTACCTTGCCTCCCTTCCCTCCCCTCTACCAGCAAACAGACTGCTTTTTCCTCTCTGTACAATCCCTGGACAAATAGGCTTTGGGCCAGAAGGTTCTCTGACCACACCCACGGCCAGCCTGGCAGAGGATTCGGGATGGAAAGAGGGGAGGAGGAAGAGAGAAAACAGAACAGACGAATTGTCCCAGTCACAGGACAGGGCAATCCCACTGCTCTGGGTCAGCTTCATGTCAACCCCAAGGTGGGGGAAGATCAGTGACCTCATTTCCACACCTAAGACCTGCAGAGTTGTGTCGTGTGCCTGTGCCTCAGTGTTGTCATGGGGCAGATGCCTTGCACAGGTCTGCTGATTTCAGTGGGTACCAGTGTGAGACCTCAACGTGTAGCCACCCTCCTGCCTGCTCCGCCCGTGCTGTGGGCCAGCTGTTCCTTTGTGGGCTGAGAATAACAGCCAGCATCCTCTGTGCACCCTCTTCTGGCTGCTGTGACAGATACCTGTCAGCCTCTTGTCCCCAGCCTCTTCAAAAAGGATGAGAGGGACCCTTTGTGGAGCCGCAATGAATGGGGATGAAAAGAAGGGAGCCAGCATGAAGGGGAGGGGACACAGGAACAAAACTGTCTTTTGCAAAGGAACACGTGTGCAGCTCGGCCTTCTGATCTATATGCCTCTGGAAATTGGGGTCTGTAGGGGTCCCTCTGAGCAGCTGTTTTTATCCCGGTCCTCTCTGCTCGGCCAAGCGCTTTCCAGACCCATCATTGAACAGCTCTCAGAGAAGCTATCGATGCTTCCACAGAAGACACAACGGTGAACCCCGTCTGCCTTCCCCAGGCACTTGGAGCAGGCATCGACAATTGACGTTTTAATAGCTGTAGTCAGCATGGCACTGGACACCCCTGGCCTAGACAAAGGCACTGGAGGCCTGTGTCTCCCTCCTCAACCCAGCCCAGCCTCCTTCTGACTGGCAGCCCCCCCAAGCCCTGTTCAATGTTAGCTTCCCCCACACTGGGCCCTCTAAAAGGTCAGAGGCGCCGGCCTGCTGCACTGAACCTGGACCTTGAACTTCAGAGGGAACAGTGAGCGGGTGCAGGAGAGTTGAGGGCTGGCAGCTGCTGATTCAGAAGAGAGGCCTGGGGAGGAGGGAGCCTGTAGGGCTGGGAGCAGAGGGGCAGGTGAACAGCGAGGGGAGGGCATTGGTAGAAGCTTCCAGCATCTGCTTAGCAGCTCTCAAGTCAAGTGGAGCTGCCAGCCCTCCAGCTGCTGCACTGACCTAGTTTTCCAAATCTGCATCTCCCTGCTCCTTTGCCCAGATCTACCCCTCACGCAGCCAAAACCGATAACGATAACGAATTGATTAGGCACACCCCCAAGACCCCCATTAGTGACCACTGTCTCAGCACACATCTCTGATCAGGTTTGGAAACTCAGCAGGCCTCAGAGAAAGGAATGAAATATGAGAAGGGCCACTCTCGAGTATGGACTGTCTAATGACCAGAAGAGAAGAGTCTTACCATGTTATAGTCACCACTGTGGAGATTTTGACAGCAGAAAGTTGGCCGTTTACATAAATTTGTTTAGCGTAGATACAATCTCAAAGGGGGGTGTGATGACCTTCTGTTTTTGGTGGGGAAGCTGAATCTGAGAGATGGCCTTGAGACCACGCACAATGAGGGGCTGAAATAGTGTTGAACCCGGGTCACCGGACTCCAAACATCAGGACCCGGGCACACAGTAGGTGCTTTACCTGGAGGCCTCTACCTGACTCTGCCCGCTAGAGGTGGCTGTCCTTCCTGTCAGCCCTATTCCAGCCTGATCACCCTCAAGTACTCCTATGCTTATTGTTTGCTCTGACAAATGGAATCCACCCCCCATCAGATGTTGAGCAATCAATAATGAATTGATCTCAGCCATCCCCAAACAGCTGGCTTTGCACCCACATTCCCTGTGGGGAATAGGAAACAGGATCTTTGAGCCAGTTTCCCACTAAGGCACACAAGATCTGGAGCCTGGGGTGTGTAGGGGTTGGGGAGATAAACCTTGTCCTAGGGGGTTGGGAGCAGCAGGAACAGGGGCTGCCTGTAGGCACTGGGTTAGGTATCTTTCTCATGGATGTGATGGAATAACCATCACAAACAGCTTAAGGAAGGAGAGGTTTATTCTGGCATCACAGTTTGAAGATGCAGTCTATCACAGTGAGGAAGGGAAGGCAGCAGGAACAGGGGGCCGCTGGTCACGTTGCCTCACAGTCAGGAAGCAGAGGATGCAGACAGGCACTCAGCTAAAAGTCTTCTTCTATTGCAGTCCAGATCTTCAGCCCAGGGGATGGTGCCGCTCACATTTAAAGAAAAACACACAGAGGTGAGTCTCCTAGGTGACTCCTAAGTCCAGTGTAGTTGACAAGGATGGACCATCAGACTGCACAAGAGGGAACACCCAAAGATGGGCGGCCTGATTTCCTCTGCCGGTGGACTGTGTAGTGGGAGACCTCTGGCCACCAGCCATATTGAGAGTCATCTTTGGACACTGAAGGACAGCGACAGGAGGTCACCTGGAGCTCACACTGGGCACACACCCAGCCAGATCCAGCTTGTCATGTGGTCTTCATGGTGTGACTTTGGCAAATAGCTCCACCACATGGCTATAATTGTTGGCAAGACCCAGGGATGGTCTTCCGCTGCCCCCAGCACTAGGCTACAGACGCATGCTACCACACCTGGCTTTTAGACAGCAGCATACCTCAGGTCCTCACATTAATTTTGTAGGGACTCTGTCTCAAAAATAATAGAGACTTGTCTTAGTTAGGCTTTTCATTGCTGTGAAGAGAAACCATGACCAAGGCAACTCTTATAAAGGACAACATTTAAATGGGGCTGGCTTACAGGGTCAGAGGTTCAGTCCATTATCATCAAGGTGGGAACATGGCAGCATCCAGGCAGACATGGTGCAGGAGGAGCTGAGAGTTCTACATCTTCATCTGAAGGCCACCAGGAGAAAATTGGCATCCTCGGGCAGCAAGGAGGAAGCTCTCTCAAAGCCCACACTTCCTCTAACAAGGCCACACCTCCTAATAGTGCCACTCCCTGGACCAAGCATATTCAAACCACCACATGACTTATTGAGAAAGATATCTGGTGTTGACTTCCATATACCTGTGCTTGTGTCCCCCCCCCCACATGAACAATTATACACATATATATATACGCCATACATACATGTGCTTAAAAGAATGAAAAGCAGATGCCATAGCAAGAAGAAGAGGAGGAGGAGGAGGAGGAAGAGGAAGAAGTGGAAGAAGAGGAAGGGGAAGGGGAAGGGGAAGAAGAAGGAGAAGGAGAACGAGAACGAGAAGGAGAACGAGAACGAGAACGAGAACACGAAGCAGGATGAATCTCCCTCCTTGAGGGCTCACTCTAAGGAGCTCATTTCAACTTACACCTCCAGAGTTCCTGTTGCCAAACACAGTCACATTCTGAGATAATTGGTGACAGCCTGTGAAAGGGGGCACAAATTCAGCAATATGAAGGTTCACGGAAACAGGTGGGAAATAAAGCTGGAGGAGTGAAGCATTCTCGGAATGATACATCTGGATGGGTGGAGCCTCAGGAGAGGCTCTGAGGAGGGGGCTAGGCTGGAACTGCCCCTATCTGCCTCTTCTGGACCTAGGTTGGAGCACAAGGGTGCCAGGTGTGCATAGTTGACGGCTGCAAGCAGAAATCCTGCTGACACCACAGCATAGCTTCCTGAGGTTCCACGCATGCGTGCTTCAGCCGGTGATGCCTGGTAGATCCTAAAGGCAGAGCTCATGAGCTTGCAAACACTTCAGGACATACTACCCAAACCATCCCAGCACACTCCACTGAGAACAGCAAAGGCAAATCAGTGATCCTGGGAGACTACAAAGTTATGAGATCTGCACCCTGAGCATCCCAGCTTCCAATTCTGCCCTGCTGATCCAGACAGCAGGCATCTCCCCAGGCAGACCAAACTGGAAAGTCCACACAGAATGGGCATGCTCCCAGCAGGGCCCAACAGCTGTGTGAAGCTGTCAGTGTGTAGGACCCTCTGGTTGCCTCAAAGACAATGCTTGACCCAAGCATTTGACCAGCATATTGAGGTCAGTGTTGGTAACTTGGCGGGGGATAGGGGGTCGTGGGAGGTACGGATTATAGGCTGGCCACAAAGAGTCTGAGTCTGAGTTTTGATATAAAAGTAAAAAGTCTGTGGGAACCTGAGCTATGAGCCTGGTAGGTGGAAGGAAAGATTTGCGAAACTTGTTCATGGCCCCCAAAGTGACTGTTGGCATATAACACACACACACACACACACACACACACACACACACACGCATGCACACGCACATGCGCACACACACACACCATGAACTACAACTGTCATCTGACTTCTGTACTGGTCCACTGGTCCAGATCCACACCAAGACTGTCTACCAGGATACACGAAGGCACAAATAGCATTTTTCAGACGTGTCCTCAGTGAGCAAGATGGTTAGTATTTCAGCTTGATAGGATCCATAATCATATTGGAGACAAACCTCTGGGAGGATCTGTGAGGGACTGTCTAGGTTAGCTGAGGTTAGCCACCCTGAATGTGGGCAACACCCTCCCATAGGCTAGGGTCCGAGAGTGGATGAGAGGGGAGAAAGCGAGCTGAGCACCAGCATCGTGCTCTCTCTGAAGATACAATGTGACGAGTCGCCTCCTGTTCCGCCACCATGCCTTCCCCTGCATGATAGGCTATGTTTCCTAGAAGTGGGAGCTGAAACAAACTTTCTTTTTGTGTTGTTTTGTTCAGAGTATCTTATCGTGGTAACAGGAGAAGTAATGAATAGGATGGCAGGGGTGAATGTCTCCTCACCCACATTTAAAAGTGGCCACAAAGGTTGTGGCAATGTTACAAACCAGACCCTAACAGGAAAAACCCAGACAGGATATGGGAGACCTGGGTTTTACTATGAGACACCAGGGTGCAGGTTTCTCTTCCTCTGACTCTAGGGCCTGTGCACCTTGCCTGTATCTCTCTATCTTATTCATTCCCTATATGAGCCAGCTGTCGGTGTGTAACAAGCATCCCCAAAGCCAGAAGCTGAAATTATATTTGCTTATTACTGTATTGTTCATACGAGTCAGGTATCCACCGTCTCTGGCTCTGAACCTGCTCCCACTGATGGGTCATCTAAAGGTTCATCTGGGGACAGACCTCTTGGCTCACTCTGATACTGGGTGGGATTCAGCCTCTGGTTCTTGTGAGCTGGTGCCAGGGCCTCTTTCAGGTGCTAACCACAGTGGCATTGCTGCAGGGTTGCTACCAATATGGCAACTCACGTTACAAGGTCAGTAAGGGACAGGGCTAGAGAACATCAGCAATCTCTTATAACCTGGTCATAGAGAAGATATGGCTTCCCCCTACCCCATCTCACTCCTGAGAAGCCAGCATGAGTCTCCTCAGTGGGAAGGGACTGCGCAAGTCAGGTGACAGGGATCAATGGGGACTATTTTAAAAAGCCAGCACCTGGTTTCTCTTGCCATTTCCCCTTCCCTTCTCTGGGTCATTGGAGACCAGGGTCCTCCCTCTTGGATTTTCACAAGGTTCCCCATCAAAAAGAGCACAGAGCCTAGGAAGTTGTAGCTGGAACATGGGAGGCAGACCAACCGAGCAACTCCTGGAGCAGGTGGCCAGAGCAGGCTGAGCTGGGACATGGCAGCATTAACGGCCCCATCACCACAAACAGGTGCTTATCCGATTGCATTTGGGGTGCTATATCCTAAGGACTTAGAGAACCCTAACCTTAGAATTAGGGCCATGACTCTGCTGGTTAAAGTGCTAAGCTAGTATGCAAGAAGGTCTGGGTCCGATCCCCAACACAAGTCAGGAAAGGTGATGCAAGACTAGCCTGAGATACCTAATACATCCAAGGCCAGCCTGAGCTATTTGAGAGCCTATTTCCAAAGGGGAACAGCAGGTGAGAGAAAGAAGCATCAGAGCGCTACACCAACTCACCTCTCACGTTCACAGGGTTCTTGTGGCCTGAAGAACCTTAATTTCAAGTTACTAAGGCACCAGAAGGTGCTACTGTACCCAGGTCTGTGCCTTCAGGCCGTCAAAGGCTTGGCCTCTGTGAGAAGGCAGCTGGGGAAGCCTCTCCAGTGGGTATGATGGAGACTTTTGCATTGAGAGAAGCTGAGGACAATACTGACATTGTGGAAGACAGACGGAAAAGCCAGTATGGGTCCCCAAGGTCTGGCTTTCATTTTGACTTTACAGGTGGACCTTGGAATTGGGAAAGTCAAGTGTCTTGCCAAGCCCCCAAGAGTGACAGATACATTGTCACAGGTGAGTCCCAGGTGCCACCCTTGGACTCCATGAAGGGTCTCATAGCCCATGCTGGGTTGTACTGGGCTAGGTCTCGGGTAAGGCACTGAGAGGGTGTGTACACATCGTCACCTTGCTCTGGAGCTGTACAATGGAATGCAGTGCCGTTCGCCTCCGGGGCTGACAGATCGGCTGTGTGATTATTCGCTCAATGTCAGCCTTTCTATTTGTGCTGGGCAGTATGTCTGGTTTTGTTTAGTGTGTGTTTCTAGCATCTCCTTTGGGGTCTGGTGCTTGTACACGGGATGAATGAAGGAAAAGATCAATCTGTCAATCCATGAGTTCTCCCCTGAGGGAGGATGCAGCTCGGGGTGCTTTCTCGAGCATACCTTTCCTCCCATCTGCTGTCACCCCGGGCTTCACAGAATGAACAGCCCCCCCAGTGCTGAGGGGTTCTTAGATAGTACTGAAGACCCGGAGCTCAGAGCACCCCAGCCATGTTTGATATTGCTTCTTCACTTCAACCCTTATGAGTTCAGCCATGTTGGCCCATTTGCTGGCCTTCTCTGAACCAAGTTTAATTCTCTGTAATGTATAGTCAGTAACAATGCCTTTTAGGAATCGAATATTGAACACTTAGGATGGTGACAAGCACACAGTAAGAGCTCAACAAATGCTGGCACCAGCCCACTTACCACCGTCCCCTGTAAAGACCCCAGCTAGTAACTCTGGCCTGCCCCTGTACTTGTCATCCATGCTATATTTGCTTGGGGACACACTTTTGCGTTAGGAGGATAGAAAAGCCTTGAACTCATAGTCTAGCCCTGCAGTCGTTCATCTGCTCTCCTCTGTGCCCCAGAATCCTCTGATCCACTCCAAGAAGAGGACTCTGAGTTCCTGGCTCCCTTGTCTTAATTCTTCATTAATCTTGATTCCAGAGTTCCAGCTCCTGGGTTGATTTTCTGATCAGTCATGTGGAACACAAGGAGGGAGGTGAGGAGGGATGCTCTTCTGAGTGAAGGAGGAATCATGGCTGCATCATGGCGTAAGTCAGCTAATTAATACAGAGAGCGCTTTGTGGGGAGAAAGGTCAGAATGAGAAGGGAAGAATGAGGAAAACGTGTGGTCTCCAGGGGGCATGGTACAGTTGAGGTTCTGGGTAGGAGAAACACCCAGACCCTGCTTTCTGGCTTCTCCTCCCCTGGACTAGACTCCAGAGATCAGACAGGTAGAGAAGCTCCAGCATCTTTCCCTTGAGAGAAACACATGAATCCACCTTGCCCTATCCCAGACCATCAAGCTCTGGAGTGTGGATCTGGCCAACCACCTGGCAAATAAGAGGTGGAGGCCAGTGGGGCAGGGTGGAGGACAGGTGAGCCTGAGGGGAGGAGGGTGGAGGATGGGACGATAGAAGAACATCAGGTTGTCTGGCTTTAGTATGGGAGGCATTGAAGCCAGGCCAACATCTAGGAAATCACAGCTGCCGAACTGAGGCTCCTGGGCTTGTTGAGCTGGTTGTCATTCGTCTGCTCTGTACTACCCCACCCCCACCTCCCACCCCCACCTAGGGCCGCTCCACAGGGCTGCCGACAGCATAGCTTCTGCCTTTATCAGAGTAAGCAAGGGACAGAGATGGAGAGATTGTCACCCATGGTCACCTCATCTCAGAACTGACACCTGTCACTTTGCCCACCTGTATCTAAGATGCCATTCTAGGGACAAGCTAGACTCAAGGGAAGGGCCAGGTATGAGCACCCAGAGACTGCACAATGGTAGCCACACTGGAGGCAGCCTTCCACACTTGGACCAGGACTACCTGGGAGAAAGGGCTCAGGAAACAAGGATTTGCATTTCTCCTAGGAAAATGGCTGGCATCAGAGAGACACTCTAATTTTCAGTGTACCAGCCCAAGGCTCCCTCTGTCAGGAAAGGGATGGCAAGGAGGAGTGATCTCCTGTGCTCTCTGTTCTCTTCTGTGCTCCAGACAGGATCTACCACCCAGGGGTTGCATCTTTTCTTCCCAGCCAGCCTGACCACCCACGCTGCAAGAAGGCAAACTCCACCCAGTAAACTGTGCGAAAACCAGATTTGAGGCTGGCTGAGTACGGCCTCCCTGTGTTTGACCTGAGCTTTCATTTGCCTTAGGTATTGTTTCTTTGAATGAGTCCTCTTTGCTGTAATCAGAGCCCATGCATCTCCATTGATACCTTTTTGGCTGTTTCTTTGGTTGTATTCACTCAGGCTGGTGTCACCTGTCTCTGGCCCTAGCCACAGTCTTCAGCCTGGTAGCCTCTCTACCTATCTCTTCTTAGTCCTTTCTTTGCTCAGAAGCCAGAGAGGCAGGGTTCATATACAGAGCATCTGCCTGGAGTCCATGGTGAAGGCAAGGAGGATGACTCAGTGGTAAGCCTTCCCTAGAATCCATTCTTATGCAGCCTGGTTGTCACCTACTCCAGGAAGCCTTCTCAGCTGTATCACATTTCCTTGGCTACGATGCACATCATCTGAGGCAGGTTACAACCTGAAAAGTATCTTAGGTAGCTGTTGAGAGTATTTTTTCTCTGCCAGCAGACACCCAGCTCCATAGAGCCAGGGGTTACTGGTGGTCTCAGCTGTGTCTCCAACACCAGTATACTTTAGTAGGTCCCCACTTCCAGAGGATGGCAGCAACTTCAGTCACAAATGCGCTCAAGAACTCACCAACTCCAGCCTTCCCTGGGCATGGCTGCCAGATAAATCCAGGGAAGCACAGCTTAGAGCTGGTCCCTTGGCAGCTCCCATCACTCCTGGTTCCTCATTCACAATGTGAGTGTGAAGTCTTGTTGAGTCACCTCTTCTAGGAAGTCTCCCCCCACCCCTGCCTCTGTTGTGGGGATGAGAAGAACCAGGGATTCTAAGCCAGGGTGGGGTCCACATCTCTGCTTTGCTATTTGCCCCAGGGAAGCCAAGAGCCTGAACCTGCATAGAAGGCATGGCCCTGTCTAATCTCAAGAAGGAAGGCTCTTACCGAAGCAGATGAAAGCATCCTGAGCTTCTTCTAGATTTAATGGAATCAGATGAGTCCTCCCACACATACACGCTACTTAACTATCCCACAATGTGCTTCATCTGCTCCTATTGGTCAATGAGCTACTTCCATCAAGACCTTCAGAGGTGACTATGATGTTGGCTTGATCTGCCTGGTTTGGCTGGCTGAATGTGTCCCCTTTCCTCCATCAGCACTCTACACATGTGGAAGAAGCTTCACAGTCAGTGGAAAAAGATGTATTTCCTCCATAGAGAGAGATATTCTTCAGTAAAGGAGGGAGGAGCCATGCTAATTTGCTGGAGCCCCTAGAAAAACTCTGATGGTCCACTTGCTGGAGAGCATGGGTTGGTCAGGGATCCAGAGAGACACATCCAGACGATTTCCTTCAAGTGGCTCCCTCCTTCCACCCCTTTTCTCAGACAAGCTTTCTTTGTCTTGGACCTTTCTCTGCTCATCCAAGCCTTTAGTCTGTGTCCAGTGGCACCCAAGTTTGTTGATTTTTCTTCTCCTTTATCATCCACTGAAAAATCCCTTCTTCATGGCCATCTGTGTTCCCTCATTCTCCATCCTCCCCATTGGTGCTCCCATCATTTGAACAAGAAAGAGCCTAGTTAGCACCTCCTCTCTATAATGTTCTAGCCACCCTATCTCAATTGATCAATCTTTTTGGAGGCTATGTATCTGAAATGTCTCCCTGCAGGCTCCTGTGTTGGAATCCCTGGTGGTGCTGTTTGGGGGTTTGCGGCACCTGGCAAAAGTGGGTCATGGGGGTAGTTCTTTGAAGGTCCTCTGTCAGCCTTGCTTCCAGGAAGTTCTTTCTGATTCCTTATCTGCCGCGTAAATGGCCTGTGAGCAAGCTCCTCTACCATGGACAGAGCTGCTCAGTCACCTCGCCACCATGGACAGAGCTACTCCACGCTATCATGGACAGAGCTACAATGCTACCATGGACAGAGCTACTCCACACCACCATGAATAGAACCACTCCACACCAACAGGGACAGACCCGCCCCCACAAAATCATGGACAGAGTCATTCAGACGCTAGCATGGACAGTCCTGCCTCACACTACGATGGGCAGAGACGCCCAGCCATCAAGCCTTCCCCAACAGGAAAGAGTGACATTCTGTAAAACCGTGGGCAAAGTGTTTCTTTTCTCCAGGCAGTTGTTTATCAAGTATGTAGTTACAGCTGTGTGAGAGAAGATGCAAACAGTGAAGTACCTGTCCACCTCTGTAGAACTCTCATCTCCAGCAGTCCTTAGCTGTTAATTAGGACCAGCCCCTCTGTCGTAGCTTGGTCTGCTCTTTGGGGCTATACTGCATGGATTTTTTGAGAAACATTGTTCCCTTCCCCAGAGAAGGAAAATGCAGTGTCCACATGCAAGGAATGCTACACAACTTTAAAAGGAGAAGTTGGGGGGAGGCTCTCAGTCGGTAAAATGCTTGCAATGTAAGAATAAAGAGCTGAGTTCAAGTCCCTAGTGCCCGTTAGAAATCTTGGCACAGCATCACACACCTGTAATCCCAGCGCTGGAGAGACAACAATGGGAGAGTATCAGGACTTGGGCTAGCTAGTCTAGACAAATCTGTGAGCTTCATGCTCAGTGAGACCATTCTCAAAAAAGTTAAGTAGAGAGAGAGGGAAAAAGATACCAGAGATTAACCTCAGGCTTACACATGAATGTACACATGTCTATGCAGATACACACATGCGTGCACACACACACAGTGGGGCACCATGTATTGTCACATAGATGAACCATAAGAACCTTGTGCTAAGAGAAAGAATCCAGTCGTAAGAAGATGAGTATCACAGTTCACTACTCATGGGGGAATGAACCTAGTACACCCAAACTCAGGACAGAAGGGAGGGCTCTGGTTGACAGGAGCACCAGAGGGGGAGCTAAGGAAAGACAGAGAGATGGAGGTGTTCAGTGTGTGTTCTACAAGATGGCAGGGTCCCAGAGATTGATTGAACTGTGATGGGACCCCATGGAACATTCTGAGCTGAGCTCTTTAAAATTCTGAGGCTGCCTGTTCTCTGTGGGGTTTGTTTAGCTTCTCGCCAGACAGAGATACGGGAATAAGGAGCAAGGACTAAAAACACCTGGGCAGGTGGGTGTGGCTGCAGGGCCCAGCCTGGTCTCTGAGCCTCACCTAAGGCCACCAGATTCTGCTTCTACCTTTATCTGCTCATTGGCCTGCGTGGATGTAGCTCTTCCTTCTTCAACACCTGGTAACATAACATGGCCAACTTGGCCCGTTCTTTTCACTTTCCTGAAGTCTTAAATGAATCCGAAAGAGAACAGAAATAACCAAGGATGGAGAGGTGGGTTTCTTAATCTGATTTCGATTCCCTCCCCCCAGCCTCTTTCCCCGGGGCTTGACTCTACCAGCAGTCTCTGCCTGACAGCCACACTCGACTCTCTACTGAGAAGCGTGATGCCTCTAACAATCTCTGCCTCCCCAGGCTCTGTAGATGCAGAAGCTCACGATAAAGCCCACTGTCCGGCCTGCCCACTGTCCTGCTTGCCCACTGTTCTGCTTGCTGATGCCAGCATCTTAGGCTCTGCCTTCTCCTACTGACCCGGAGTTCTCCTTGCGGCAACCAGGACTACAGAATGAGAACCTATTTAGAAAAGAAAAGGAAAATGTAAAATAAGAAGAATGGTAGATAGAGTAGGGGAGAGAAGGAGGCAGAGCTGAGGGATCAAAGCTCAGTATCTTCGGATCTTTTGAGCTCCCCCCAAATCAGAACTGCAATTGTTCTCACATGCCCCCCATGGTACACTGTCTCTCTTCTCTCTTCTCTCTGTCTATCTCTATCTTTCTGTCTCTGTCTGTGTCTCTTCCTCTCTCTGTGTCTCTTCCTCTCTCTGTCTCTGTCTTTGTCTCTTTGTTTCTGTCTCTGTCTCTCTGTTTGTCTCTGTCTGTGTCTCTGTCTCTTCCTCTCTCTGTCTCTCTGGTGGATGAAAATCTGCTTTGGCCCAAGATTGATGAGAGCCAGCCTTGGAAGGAGAAAAGTAGCTTGCACAGATGTCTGCATATCCCTCACTTCCATGAGCTGGCTCTTCTGACAGCTCCATGGTAGAATGTCATGGCTAGACTTTCCATGGTGTGATGTGGTCTTCCAGGAGAGAGCATTTAAGTGTGACCACCCTCTGAGAAAGCATCCAAGTGACCTTCACTCAAGTCTGGGCCTTACAGCTCATTAGCTGCGTTTGTCTTTGCCCGATCTACGACCCTTCCACAAGCAGGAATCGTGCCTCCCACACACCGCCACTGTCATGTTCAAGTTCAGTAATGTATGTGGAGCTCAGGGCCCTGTCACAGGAGATCTGTGGTTCTTCTTCTTCCCCAGCTCCTCTCCCCATGGGTGAGGAGGCAGGAACACCCCGAGCATCCATTGCTGGCATTACTGCAGCTGGCCTGCGCCATCCCAAAGCGTGGCTGGAGAGGAATCGTGATAAGCCTCTTATGCTTGAGATATTAGCATTCTCAGAGCTTGCTAAAAATTCTTCATCATATTTGTTCTTTAAGAGAAAAAACAGAAGCTTTTAGGGAGGTAGAGTTAACCTCGGGTATAGCTCTCCATTCCAAGCTAGACACAGGGCAAATACCTTTTCCAAGGTCACATGGCCCCTGGGTGGCAATGTCAAGGTGAGAACCCAGATTTTTAAAATCTTGCTTTAGTTTTTAAGTTTTGTTCTGGGAAAGTCAGCTCAGGCAAGGGACGGATACCCTGCGAGGAGATGGGCCATGGAAGGTGGTGGGATCTTTGTCCCCATGGTATTTGTACCCTGTGTGAACTTGTCACACTGTTCTCTCTCTCTCTCAGAGCATTCTTCCAGAGACCCTAAAGTGCTTCTGTGTGCCTCGTACATATTTATATGCCTGCGTGCTCGATAAAAATAAAACCACTTCACCCACCGCTGAAATGCAGCCACTCGGGGTGTGAAATATGGGACTTATCGAACCTCTGAGAAGAATGACTCTCAGGAGAGACCTCGTCCCTCCTGACATTGCTCTGTGAGGAGGAGGGAGGGTTTGACTGTCTTGATATCAAAGTTCTAGACTTCTGTAGACACCCTTGGTTTTGGTGTTCTGGGATGTGCCCTTCACACACATCTCTCACACACCCCTGAGCCTCACACCCCGACAGAGGCCTGCCAGCATCAGGGGTTCTGGCCACCAAGCACTCCCCAACCCAGTGTCCCTCAAGAGTCATTTCGTGCTTTAAGAGTCAGAGACTGTGATGAGGAGAGAGGTGTCTGATCAAAGACCAGTGCCTTTGGCGGTTTTCTTAAACACCCACCCTGGCTGCTGTAGCCCTTCCCCAGCACGGACTGTCCTGCATGCTGGGTCAGAGCCCCACCCAAGACTGAGGCCTCACACCACAGGTTCCTCCTCCTTGCACTCTGCCTTTCTCCTACCCCCACCTGCTCACTGGGGTGGCACAGCCTAGTGGGAGCCTTGTGAAGGCATCACCACCGGTGTGCTGAGCCCAAGGCAGCAAAGCTGAGCTCTCTGAGCATGAGCAAGGATCAGCCAGCTTCCTGAGCAAAAGCGCTCCTGTGAAGGGGTGGGGCAAGGAGGTTGGAGTAGGACGGTGGGTTAGGGAGGGGTGCTCCAGTCAGAGGGAATAGTGTGAATGAGGCCCCGTGGCTGAGAGTGAGCTGGCTGGGCTGATGTTGCAAGCCTATAATCCCAGCTACTTAGGAGGATGAAGTTAGAACATTGGGTTCAAGGTCAGCCTAGATACCATAGGAAGGAAGACCCTCTATCAAAATAAAGCAAAACAAAGCAGAGCAGGACTGAGGCTGTAGCTCAGTGGTGAGACATGTGCCTGGCATGTATGAAGCCTTGAATTTGATCCCCGGAATAAGAGATGGGGATCCAGCATCCCAGCAGTGACCTCATATGGAGCAGGAGGCCACAGGAGCCAGTCTGAGGCTACAGCACAGAGAATTTGAAGTACTCCAAGCAGGTCCTGGAAGGCAGAAACCAAGTGGGAAGCAGGCACTGAGGGCTGACTAGGAAGGCAGGGCGATACCCCATGTTGGCATCCAGCCCTGCTAACTGCAAGCTCCTCTGGCCTCAGAGCATGCCCTTCTGCTCTAGGTCCCTGGCACTCAGTGTGGAGCCTAGTCCAAGTCTAAGCTTGGTAAGCCTGTATGGTCTTTGGTTCCCTTGCAGGAGTGGTGAGCATTAAGAACCACTGGGGAGGGGCGTAGAGAGATGGCTCAATGATTAAGAGCCCTGGCTGCTCTTCCAGAGGTCCTGAGTTCAATTCCCAGCAACCACATGGTGGCTCACAACCATCTGTAATGGGATTTGATTCCTTCTTCTGTCATGCATGAAGACAACACACACACACCACATGATAAATAAATAAATCTTAAATGAAACCACTGAGGACACTGGAATAAATAAACAGAGTGTGGACAGTGTTCATGCGGGTCTGTAATCCCAGCGGTCCTCTCTTCCCAGCCTTGGAAGAAAGGCTGATCACAAGTTCAAGGCCAGCCAGGGCTTTAAAACAAGCCTATGTTTAAAACATAAAACACTAACAACATAAATAAATAAATAAACAAATAAATAAATAAATAAATAACTGTCTCTGCACATGAACCTGTGCTGTGTGCTCTCATGCTCCAACCTGGGCACCTTGGTTAGATGTCATATGAAAGACGAGCAAGTCTCTGTCTCTCCAGATGGTGTCCATTGGTTCCTTCCCAAGAGACAGAAGCGTTGAGGACTGAGGTGCTCTCTGCTAGGCTTCCTTCAGCCTCCTTTTCTGGGAAAGCTCTCAGCCTCATTCACCAGTAACTTCTCTACAAGGTCACCCCCTGCCCCGGAAAGAGAGGATAGACAGAAGGACCAGAGGCAGCCATGGAGGGGTTAGCAGGTCTGGTTTCGTCAGTTTCCCACAGCAGAGTGTGGTGCTTGGGAGACGCTAGGATGGTATGAACCCCCTGGCATCTGGGAAACGGTCATCCTGATGGATCAAACGTCAAACATGACCAGACCCCAGGATCAATCAACCCGTGTGTCCTCCTCGAAGTCTCCTGCGAGATCAGTGCGGTTTCCGTGATTCTCACCCACACATGGCTCTGAGCTGTCTCCAGAGCCTGTCAAACCTGGTCTCCCCACCCAGGCCCCAGCTGCCCGCTGCTCTTACATGACGACTCTGGTGTCACCGGTGTGTCTGGAATGCTTCCTATGACTGATTCTTCCCCCAATTTACTCCTTCCCTAGCTAACCTGGCTCCTCCAGAGCTCCTGGGTCACATCTCCTCCAGAAGGGCCAGCTCAGTGCCACAAACAACACCTCTGCTTCATTAGTGGTTGAGGGGGAATGAGACAGAAGGGAGGAGAAAGTGGGTCCCCGCTGGGCAGGACATCAGCCACCCAGTCTTTGCCTCTTCCCAATGGGAATCATGAAGCCCACAGAAACAAAATCACCTGTCCATACTGTAAATGGGATGGGATTTTCTCTGACACTTCGGGACCCGAAAGCAAAGGCAGAAAGCAGGTTTTACAAAGGGCAGAGGAGGTGGAGCTTTAATCTGAGGTTTTTGTAATTAACCAAAGCCCTTGGGCACACACACCCAATTAGGTTCCCAATTGCATCACTAACTTCAGTAGTCAGACCTCACTGCTCAGCTTCCAGAACCACATGATCTGGGCCTGCATGAACCAGCATCGCGGGATTCCGGCCTGCAAGAAAAGCATGAGAGTTCTCAAGGGCCAAGGTAAAATGGACGGAGATCTTCTGAAATATTCAGTAAGACCTGGGGAGACAAGACTCAAGGTGGGAAAAGCTCTGTTCCTCTAGTGGGAACAAGGTGCCCCTACATACAAACTGTAGGGGCCTCAGTTCCCCCTCCGCAGTATTTCCTAGTCCGGCACATAATGGAATAACTGGGAGCATGTCTGGGGAGATCATGCCTTGTCTTGAAAACATTGACACCTAAGGATTCCTGTGGCTAAAGAGCTGATTCATTTTATGGACTCTACAGGCCCTCCAATTCAAATGGGGAAAATAAAATAAAAAATAAAATAAAATAAAGGGAAAAATCGCGTGTTCCATGGCGCCACCTATTGGCGATTTGCAAAATTGCAAAGTGGTCAGGAAAGTAGAAAAGGGATTTATCCAAGAGTGACCTCGGATTCTCAGCCTCGAAATGATAACCCCGAGACAAGAATCCAAAACCAGAAATGAATGGAATAGTGCTCTAAAGGGTCATAGGGGGAAATGAATCGGCTCCCCTTTTTGCTTTTGGATTATGGTCAACACTTTGCATGTCTCTTCAGACCTCCACACTGTAGCGTGCACACCCTTCTCGCTCCGCTGTAGAGGACGCTGGGCTGAGGACCACAGAAGCAACCAAACCGTGGGTGGTAACACCACTGCGTTGCTGACTCCCTCAGGTTCGGGTTCAGCAGCCACAGCTGATCCTTGTGGTTTGAGCATCTTCTAATGTAAGCACAAGCCACGCCGGTCACTCTTGTCCCATCTGTATTTCACAGACGAGGAGGAGACTGGCCGCGGCATGTACCAGGTAGGTGACCAATGAATTTGTCACACTGGATAGGAAGAGAGTACTTCCTTCCGATCTTCCAGTCAGAAATTGCCTTTCTGAGAGTCGAGACTGGGATTTGAGTCTAGGCGCCTGACCTCAGAGCCTATGCTTTCAGCCAGTCACTTGATGGTATCTGCTGGCACCTCTGATGATGACTAACATCTGCCACCCAGCTCCTTCACAGTCAGACAGCACAGTGTACAGGAAAAGAATAAATGCTGCTGATATTTTATATATATTCATCCATCCACAGTACCTCTCTGTGTGCACCCACCAAGCCTCTCTCTGATCTGTCTACCTGTTCATCTACTCTATCGCCCGCCCATCCATCCATCTATCCATCCATCCATCCATCCATCCACCCATCACTCAACAAGTCCATTATCCATTCATCTATTCATCCACCTATCCATCCATCTGTCTACTGATTATCCTTTATATCTATCTATCTATCTATCTATCTATATCACCTATTCTTTCCATTCATTCCCACATCCTTTTATCCATTTCCATCTGTATACTCACGATCTGTCCATCTATCCTTCCATTCATCCATCCTTCCATCCATCCATCCATTCATCCATCCATCCAAGCATCCATCCATCCATCCATCCATTCTTCCATCATTCCATCCATCCATCCATCCATCCACCTATCCATCCTTCCATCCATCCATCCATCCACCTATCCATGCTTCCATCCATCCATCCATCCATCCAAGCATCCATTCATCCTTCCTTCCATCCACCCATCCATCCATCCATCATCCATCCATCCACTCACCCATCCACTCATCCATCCATCCAAGCATCCATCCATCCATTCATCCTTCCTTCCATCCATCCATCATCCATCCATCCATCCTTCCATCCATCCATCCATTCATCCATCCAT
>JADRCH010000185.1:3089743-3109862 GCA_019843965.1 Rhynchomys soricoides
CATCCATCCATCCATTCATCCATCCATCCAAGCATCCATCCATCCATCTATCCTTCCATCCATCATCCATCCATCCATCATCCATCCATCCATCCATCCAACCAACCTACCATTTATCCATCCATCTACCTTCTTTCCTTCCAACAATCACTTTCCATCTTTCTTGGCCCAGATGATTGACCATCTGTGGTCCTGCACACATTAGACCCACAATGCCCCTGGAGGACAGAGAGCAGACATCTCCAGCTGCAGCATGGAGAGTGGACTGAGGAGGGTGGCTTGGAGAAAATGGGCTGGAAAACAGGCCAGAAAGCAGAGAGACCGGTCAGCAAGGGGTCATCTATTTTTAGATGCCGGCTTTACCGTATAAAAGGTAGACAACGTGAGGCAATGACTTCACTGTCTGTCCCTTCACCTCCTTGTCTATTCTATGGACCCACAGATAGAGTATGGTCCACAGGGCTGTGCAGAGCTTGACTAACTAGTACAAGCCAAACACCCAAACAAGCAGGCTGCGTTTAGTTAGTGACACATGTGATCAGTCGGCAGGGGTCATTTTATTTCCTGTTGTTGTCACCGGTCTGCCACCCACAGACACCTGGGCGTACAGGTATTAATAAGCATTACTAGGAAGAGGAGTATTAAGCAAAGGGAAATTCCCTCCCAACAAAGCTAAGGAACAAGAGCCGGTGAAGGGTTTTCAGGGCTCCTTAGAGCCTTTACTGTGCTTCTGTGGGCAGAGAGAAAACTACTGGCATTTCCCGTAGATTTAGCCCTGAAACCCTCGTTTGAAGAATTTTCACAAATGGTGTGTGTGTGTGACCCAGTCTGGGGAACACTGGCCTCCAACTCCCTCCTCTGGGTGAATGATACCTAGCACCCCTGTGTATATCTCTAGAGATGACCACCGCAGTCTGTGACGTCATTTTCTAGGGGGATATGTGAAAGCTTAACAGTGTAGATGGACCAGGTTTGTTAAGGATGAGATGTAAGACTTAATTCCAAGTGGCTGGCTCACAATCGATTTGGATATTGTCATCATTTCTGGTTGTGTTTAATTTAGATAAACATTAAAGAGCTGGTCCTGCCTGGGATGCATGCTGGTGATGTTGATTGCCAGTGTAAAGAGAAGCAGAGAGAGAGAGAGAGAGAGAGAGAGAGAGAGAGAGAGAGAGAGAGCAATCGTCTAGGCGCAGGAAAGCTCATATCTGATTCACTGCCTTACCCTATCTTCCTGATTCTTCTGGCATCTCTGCAACTTAGTTTTATTACCTGTAAGTCATGCATACACAAAGTTGCCATGGAGGACTCTCATTAGATGGGATACAATAAATGGACACAATGGATTCATGAAAGTTTTCCATCTGACATGTGTGTATTCACACATGAGCCCCTGTGCATGCATGTGGATCCCTGTGTGGCTATTGCAGATAGCCAAGGTAAGCATGCAAAAGCTCTAGCCTTGAAGCGGATCCTGCGTTCGAATATGAGTCCATCACTAGCTGTGCCCTGAAAACGTTGCTTTACCTCTCTGTTCTTCCGTCTTCTCGTCTTTAAAATAGGAGTCATGCCACACATACTGTTTCATAAGCTGAAGTCTCTGACAGGGCCCAGCACAGAGGCAGGTCCTCATATACTCTACTCCACCAAGTAGTGATCTGCAAACCTACAAAGCCCATCCTTTGAAAACCAGCCTGTGAGGGCCAGTGGTACCCTCTTCCTGGAGAAGAGAACTTAAAGCCCCATCGTGACCTCCGGGTGGCTAGGCCCAGCTCACTGCTGCGGGCAGGCAGACAGCTGCACCTTGGCTGCCTAGAGGCCAACGGTTCCTACTGGACCAGAGCCCAAGAGAGAGGCATAGCCCACTGTGACTCAAGAGTCGGAGTGCAGTGCAGGGACAGCAAACTGCAAGCATCGCCTCTGGTGGGCAGCAGATCCATTAGTAGACATAAACTAAATTAAAAGCCTGTGGCTGCCCTGAGTGACTTTTCCTTTGCCTAAATTACCCGGAGCCCCCTGTTAACTGACTGGGCTTCCGAGTCGCCTTTCTACGCAGCAGAAGAAAGGGCTCCAGAGCTGTGTTTTATGGCGCCGAAGGGGCGGGGCTTTTGGCCGAGCTGGGAGGCGGGCTGTTGCTGTTCTCATTACCATATGGTAATAGGCACGCATTGGCAGCCTGGCTCCTTCAGGGGAAACCAACTCTGTACCTGGGAGGAATGTCTTCTCTTTGGTGGGCCTGGCTGGGCTTCACAATCCTGGATCTTTGAGAAGGTTCATGGCTACAGCTTGCCTCTGAGCACTCACCCGAGTACCAGCTTGAGCTCAGAGCTAATGAACAAACCTACCAGTGATCTAACCTCATTCAGCCTTTCACGCATTCTTCCATCCATCCAATACTCGATGAAAACCTACTATGTGCCGCGGGCGAGGGGGAGCAGTACTTTTTACACAGGGTTATGTTCAAAGACAGGCGTGGATAGTGAAGGTGATTTGGGAATGAAAGTGGGTCCGTGGAGGTATAAAAACTCCAGGCTTAAGATTCTCAGGCGTGAAACCAAACTTTCTTGGTTTCGAACTTCGTTTCTTCTTTCCACCCTCTCCACTGACTCCATTCTTAGAGGGTTCCATGGAGAAAACACCCTGGCTCTCTTTCCCAGCTGGTTAAGCATGGAGCTGATGGGTAGCGTCACCAACGTAGGCAGAGGTTACAGGCACTACCTGCGCCTTTCAGCTCCTCCCCCAGTGACAGTACTGGGTGGGTGCGGCCCGGAAGCCACACCCACTTGGCCTTCACCTGAAGAACACTTGCCTGTTCTCCTTCACCTGGCTGCCTCCTGCTGCAACTGGACTCCAAGAGCATGAAAGGGCATACACCAACGCATGCATTCCCTGTAAGCCTAGCCCAGTACAAGCGGGGCATCTGGGCTTGGAGCTCCTCAGCCAGGGAACCTCTCACACAGAGGGCTTAGAATCCTGGATAGTTTTTTCCTGAGCCAGAAGCAGAGAGGTGGGAGGGAGAGACTGGCAGGAACAGACAGGCAAGAGTTGTGCTCTTCTCGTGGCTGGCATGGGGGGGGGGAGAAGGTTTGGGGGCAGGGGGTGTCCTCAAGCTAACCCTCAGCAGCCTGTGGAAGATGAGCCTTGGAGGAGGAGCAAGAGGGAGTAGAGAGCAGCCAGGGAAAGGATAAAGGCCCAAGACTCCAGTGTTCAAGCCAGATCCAGCCCAATCAGGCTAGCAACCAATTAGTCTGATTCAAAAAATAAAAAAAAAACCCCACGTAGGGACAAACTGTAATCAAACACCTATTTATAAGGGTTTATTACGATCATTATTATTATTTTACTGAGAGGATCATTCTAAAGCCTGTCAGGTGAACGTATTCACTCAGATCTAAATAAATGCAAATCGCTCCTTCCCTGGAGCAGGGAGGCTGGGCGAGCCTGAGCCGCAGCTAGCTGCCTTGAAAGGCCACTTGCAGCCAAGGCAGCAGAGGGTAAAGGAGGGGAGTGGGTCACTCCGTGGGACAACCTGGCACAAGTCTCTCCCAGCAGCACCTGCCAAGCCATTGCTCACTGTTCACCTCCCTCCCAAGGACTGCAGCCAGTGGGACCAGCAGTGTACCCATTGCCCATCTGAGTAAACTGAGCAACAAAGATGCAGCAACTCAGTGAAGCTAGGGGGCCAGGGACTTCCCTGGAGAGTATAAGGAGACCTGAATCCTGGTTTGGGGTCTCAGATTCACTCTCTGGTTCTGCTGTTCATTCTGGACCTTGTCAGCCTAATTCCTGGTCCCTTTTGTAGCTCCACCAACCACACCCCACCCCCAAGAGCTAGGAGCACCTGCCTCTTTCTCATGTGGGCGACCCTAGGGCCCAGGCTCAATGGTGTGTGCTCATCTGTGGGTCACTATCAAAGCAACGTTCTGACACAAGTTTCAACCCCACCTCAGTTCTCAGGTGGAGGAGCTGGGGTGTCAGACCTGATAAAAAGGTGACATCTTGTCTCTGACAGAAAAAAAAGTCGATGCCTCCCTTGCTGGGGCCTTCCTACACACACAAAGCAGCTGTACTGCGCGGGGCCCGGGGCGCGGGGCGCGGGGAGGAGGGTAGCCCTTATTAGTGGAACCCTGAAGCCCTTGAAGCCCCTAATAGGTGTCAAAACCAGCCCTGAGGACTCACATCCCTCCGGGGAAAGCATCTCTCTCCTGGAGGGAGGAAGGGTGCTAGCATCCACCAAGCCGAGGAAAGGGGCGTCCAGGGACACTGGCAGGTGGAGGGCGGTGATTCGGGTGGAGCGAAGCTTGTGTGTGTGCATGAGAGGATGCGGCTCACAAGCAAGCAGTTGTGATGCGATGCGGGGGGCGGGGGGAGAGGGTAGAAACCGAGGGGAGGGAGCGGGTTCTCCTCTCTGCAATAAATCGGCTTAGCGGACGAGAGCCGAACAGCCCAGAACGGATTAAAGAAAAGTCTGTAGAATACGGCAGCGAGCGCGGCGCGGGGGGTGGGGGGCGGGGGCGGGGCGGCAGGGAAGGAGGGAGAGGAGGGGGCGCTAGAAGAGCGAGCGCCGGTCAGAGCGCGGCGGCGCGGGCAGAGCTTCGGCTCCAAACTCCGCCGCTGCCGCCACGGATCCGACTCTGGCCACCGTGGGCGCTGCTCGCAGCCTACCAGCCGGGAGCAGCTGCGCGCCCCAGCCTGGTCCGGTGCAGCCCAGAGCAGCCAGTGGGTCTGGTGCAGCCCGGAGCATCCTAGTACAGCCCAGAGTAGGCTGCTGGTGCATCCCGGAGCATCCTGGTACAGCCCAGAGCAGCCCCGGGTAGCCTGGCGGCCCGGCTACGGTAACATGGGGACGTCTCCGCGGCGCCCCTCGCTGCTCGTCACCGCCACGGCCGGTGGCCCGGGTCTCAAGCGCTTCTGAGCCCATGGCGAGGGGACCCACCGCCGCCACCGCGATCGCCACCGCCGCCGCCGCCTCGGCCAGCGCCGCCAGCTCCTGGGCACCATGCGAACTGCTCCAACCCTCCGCCGCGCTTCCTGCCTGCTGCTTGCCGCGATCCTGGACCTGGCGCGCGGTGAGTGTTCTGGCGCCCGCGGGAACCCAGGGCCGGGGGGACGCGCGCAGGGACCGAGAAGGGCGCGGGCCCGGGTGGCTCTAGGAGTCTCTCGGGCTGTAGGCACAGTTCAGGAGGACTTCCGTGCAGCGAAGCTTGGCAAAAGAGGATAGATCTTTTGGAGAAAGCCCTCGTGAGTCTGTGCCCCCCCGCCGTGTGTGTGTGTGTGTGTGTGTGTGTTTGTTGGGTCTGTGAGTCCGAGAATCAGCTATGTGTGGAGAGGGCACGGGAGTACATTTAGATGTGGTTGTGTGATGGGGTGTGTGTGTGTGTGTGTGTGTGTGTGTGTGTGTGTTACAGAACGTCTAGATCAGTTACATGGAGAGGTGAGAAAGTCTGAGTGTTTGGGGGTGTGAACTCCTTCATGAGGGTAAGTGTGTTAGCGTCGCCGCATGTGTGAGCTTGTTACGGAAAGGATGTCTGAGGTGTGGCGGTTCACGCGGATCCCGGGTGTGCTTGCTGGTCTCTAGAGGTCTGTGTGACAGCCGGTGACTGTATTTCTTTTAGGTAAGACAGGAGTGGACCTACCTACACGTGGAAGTACGGGACTTCAAGTCCTAGAAGCTTTTGGTCTGGGATCAGGTGCGGATCGAGGGAACTTGGGTGTCTGGTGGGCAGGGAACTGTGATCACATCTGGGACCGGAGGGGTTGCAACAGTATGGATCGCGTCTGTGTGTGTGCCCTGCATGGGCTTGGTCATGGGCTAGGCTGAACCAGATGGCAGGAAACTGAAGCTCAAAGGGTTGCCCAGAGCCAGCAGTGCAGGGCAGTTCTGGAGTGCCTGGTTGGAGCTGCCTGGGAGGAGGGGCATCCTGCCCAGCGCCGCCCTCTAGTAGGTCTTAAACGATGTGGAAGTCGAACTTGACGCCCTAGTGCCTTCCCGGCAGGGAACAGGGGGCAGATGCCAGCCCAGCAGGGCGCAGGCAGGGCCAACAGAGTCATAGGTGGGGATTCCAGAGGGTGGGGGTGGGGCTTCTTCTCCAGGTCAAGTCACAACCAACCACGAGTGTTGAAACCAGAGCAGGGCTACTCTGGGAGGTAGGACAGTAGGCATTGTCTCCAGTGGAGCCTTGGCCTCTGTCCCATTTAGGCCGTGGTGGAATGGTCAATTCTTGTCCCGCAAACGGAGAAAAACCTATATGAGCGCTGAGATTGTCCTCCAAGAAGCGTGCCTCTAAAATAGCCTACACCCTTCAACTCCCTAAGTCTTTGAAGAGAGCTAGCTTGGTCCGTTGATGGGGGAATTGGATCCTTGGGAGGTGGTCCTGTAGGCAGTGGAGGAAGGGCTGGTGTGACCCAAAGGAACGTCAGGCAGCTACTTTGTCCCTCCTACCCTCTCTGGGTACAAATACTTTCTGAAGTATATCAAATCTCGCTGTAACTTTGGGGACAAGAGCTCCCCCTTTGAGATGGATGCCTCTAGAGGGAATGATTCTAAGTGGGAGGATCCGGTTTCCAACGCCACCGAGAAGACGCTAGGCTAGGCACTGGAGCCCTCACCTGGACGCTGCAGGGAGCAGGATTGGGGGTTGGGAACCGAACAGGAAGCACCCTTTTTTCTCAACCTGGGATGCGCATGGTGTAAGGAAGCGGGGGAAAGGGGAGGGGGAGAACCGGGTAGGGAACCCGGACTGCGTCAGGACCCCACCCTGCGAGCTCGCGCCTGAGCAGAGAGCCCCCATCTGTGGCTTGGCTGTGGAGAGCGATTCCAGCGCCCTGGAGCTTTGGCTCGGCTCGCTAGCTTCTGCAGGCTGCGGGGAAAGCTAGCTCGGGGAGCCGGGGTGAACGCTTGGCACCAGGGCATGTGGGTGGGGGTACACGCCGCCTCTCAGCTCCTCAGGTCCAGATCTCAGACTTGAAACTTTGTACTGGGCGCAGGGACCCCGGGGCGCCAAGGCTCCTCTTCTCTGTAGAGGTGCGAAATCCTCAGGGTGGAATCCAGTTTCCCTTTCCAGACTAGGTGCCACCGTGCGAGGTGGAAGCAATAGGAGAGTCCTCGCGAGGCGTGACCGGCGGGCTGGGCCGGAGGAGGGCGCCCTTCCTGCAGGCGGCGATGCCCACGATCTGTGCACCTGCCGAGCCAACCAGCCAGAGGGGATGTCTGGGAAGAGATGGGAGGGTGGATTTAGGCATCGCACCCAGAAACTCACTGGCAGGGACACAGTCACTACTACGGGGGGGCACGACCAGTGTGGTGGCAGAGCAAAAGAGCTGTGTACTCTTTACAACATTCCCGTATCCCACTTCCTACCACCAGACTCTTTCAAGAAGGCCCGTTTCTCTGGTCTCCGACATCGCCTAGGGACTCCCTGAACTGGGTAATAGGAAACTGCACATTTGAACTTGTGCAGTGACCCTAAAGAGAGGAAGTGCTCCAGGCTGAGGAGGGAGAGGGAAAGATGAGGCTCTTTGGATTCCCCTGGTTACGCTCTGGAACGTTCTTCACTGGGAAGACCTAATTAGAGCTAAAGGGTCCAGAGACCTGGCCTGTCGGAGTTCGTGGGGGACTCAGGGGGTGGGGCGGCCCTGCAAGCTCTGGTTCTGCAGCTGGGTGTCATCAGGTGAGGTCTGAGGGCTGACCTGACGAGGCTCAAGACGATGGGGGAGCTGCAGTTCTGCCAGCAGGTAGAAGGACTTCATAGATGATCCTCTTTCTATGCTCTCTAAGCCCCGCTGCGTGGTGACACCACACTCCTCCGTGCGTCTCCGTCCACTGCTGGGGACTCAATGGGACCTGGCTGTCTTACCAGGCCACGTCCCCATGGCTCCGCCCCTTTCCAAACCATGCCTCCTCACACCCAAGAACGGTTTCCTGGGAGGTCGAACTTATATAAGGGTGGCTTTTAGTTAGGCTTGGAGCGACTTCCAACTTCAGGGGTCACTGAACTTTGTGGCTTTCATCTCAACCCCTAAAATCCCAGCGCCTTGAGCAGGGAGCTAAGCTGTTGCGCGGCCCTGGAGGTCAGTGTCCAGAGCTGGAATAGTCTTCGTTCACTTTTGTTTTTTAAACAGTTCAAGACCACTCCCTTCCCGGAATTGGGTGGTGTTTTGAATTTGGGCTTCTCCTCCACAGCTTCCACTGTATCGATTATGTCCTCATTCCCACTGCAAGATGGCTTTGCAAACCTATTGTTACAAATTAGAAAACTGAGGCTCCACTCTTTAAGATTAATCACAGACAGAAGCAGAGCTCCTTCTAGGTCCCTCCTGGCCTTGCTTGGGGCTCTCTTTTCATTGTTCCCTCTGGCCACAGACTTCCAAATGTGCTGGCCAAGGCTGCCAGGGACCCTCTAAGGATGCCTCTCGGCCTCATTACCCAATACCCTGACTGATGCTTACAGCCTCGTGGGAGGTAGATCCTTTGCCTAGTGGAGGAAGGAGGGATGAACACCCTAGCCATGTGCTTTTTTCTTTCATGGTTCCTTTAGTAATTATCCCCTCTCTGAGACATAAAATCAGTCCCATTTTGCAGAGGAGGAAACTGAGACTCAGGGCGGCATTAAGTAACTGTCGAAGTCACCCAGTCAGTAAGGGGTGAGCAGGGGCTAGCACTGGGCTGTCTGCCTCCTGGCCCAGGCTCTGCTCCCTGGGAAGACTGGCACTCCCTTCTTTCCTTGGGCCCAGCCCTGAGAACAGCAGAGGGATCCAGGTCTCCATGTGCACACTTCATCCTTCACCAAACTCAAGGTGAAAGAATCATTCAGTGTGTTCATCTGCACAGATGGGAGAGGGCGTGTCACCGGTAGACACTGTCGTCATTAAGAAAAGCAGTGGGCATCTGCTGGGGGGCAGGGTACATCTGCAAAGAGTGGCCTCGTCCCAATGTGTGTGTGTGTGTGTGTGTGTGTGTGTGTGTGTGTGTACATGTTCCTGAAGAGATGAATGTCCCTCTCATTTTTCTTTTCCCTCCCCCTTCCCTCCCCCTTCCCTCTCCTTACTTCTTTCTCTCATTCCTTTCCTTTGCCTTCCCTCCCTTCCCCTCCTGTGCTTCCTGTATGGTTTTCTCCCTTCCCTCCCCACGCCCTGGCTCATACCCTCTCTTCCCTTCCCTTCCCTTCCCTTCCCTTGAAACAACTGACAAGTTTCAGATCTTTTCTGTGAGTGGAGATTTGGAGTCTCTGCCAGGCCTGAGGCAGTCCACACACAGCTGCGCTGTCATCCTTGGAGGCAGAGGCAGCCACTTGGAGCATGTGCTAAGGGTACTGGGCCTTCCATTCCAACCACAGATGGTGACTCAAGTGGTGCCACCCCTAGGAGGTGCCCCATTTTAGTGATAAGTTCCAGGGAACAAGCAGAGGGTCAGACCCCTACTATATGTTTCCAGTGGATCAAAGGCAAGAAGGAGGTCCTTATTCCCCAAGGTCTACTGTCTGGTCAAAGTTCAGAAGAAGCCTCTCCTGGACATAAAGCTAGGACCAGGAGGCAGACGCTATGGAGCTCAAGGTGGCAGAGACAGCAGGAGTGGGGTCTGGAAGTGTGGGCTTGATATCAGCCAGGGAAGAAAGCTGGCAAGTTACCTGTCCCCCTACTCCCCCCCCCCAAGCCTCAGCGACAGACAGGTGTGGACCTCAGGTCAGACCTCAGACATCGGATGGTCTCTGGAACCTGAACAGTCTGCAGAGTCAAGAAGACAGAGAGAACCACTCTCCTTGCCAACAAGGCCCTCAGAAACCGCCCTCTGCCACTTCCAGGGCCTGGTGTTGATGAAATCTGCCTCTCAGGAAGGGGGCTGAGATGGAGCCAGTTAGAGCATTTGATAGCCTGAGGGTTCTGGGGGTCCCTGTGCTAGCCACAGTCACCTCTGAGCACTCCCAGTTCAAGAGGCAGGTGTTGGATGAGAATCTCCCAAGTCTCCTCCTCAGCCCCTCTGAAACTTAGAACAGCTCTGGACCCTGCTCACATAACAGGATTATACTGCTCCTGGTAACACTGGGAAGACCATGTGTGGTCCACTGGCTGGAGGTGGACCCTGTGCTCCACCTTACCCTGGAGTCCAAATCCCACTGAGTGCTGTCTGGGACCCACATTGTCACCTCTGCTGAGTGGGTCAGTGGCTTTGTTTGTTTCTGTTCATTATTGTGTTTTACCCTGACATATAGTGGATGCTCAGCGCAGGGCTATTTGGATCAGTAAGTCACCTATAAGCTTTAGATGCTCATGTCCTGGCTTAGAGGACACAGCAGGCAGCTTTCTGTTTCAAATAAAAGGGCCTGAGAAGGTTTGCAGCTCGAGGGGTTTATCTGGACTTACGAGCAAACTTCCCAGTAACAAAAACCGTCTGTTCTTGAAACAACAGACTCCCTTGCAGAAGCCTGGCAGGTCATCTGAGTGGTTGAATGAATGAATGAATGAATGATGTCGTCCCTGGGCCTGGCTTGTCTCCTATGCTGCTCTCTCCACCACCTCTGGGAGTGTGAGAACGTGTCAGCACATGCACACTCTGGCTGGTATCTGGGCAGACCAGTCAACTGTAGAAGACTGGGGGAAGACCAAGGGGTTTCCTGTTGCCAATAGGCTCCCCTGGGAGAGGGTACTGCCCTTGGCTGATGATAGATTTTGGAGATGAAAAGGGAAAGAGAAAGAGAAGGAAAGTAACTACTGAGCACTGACTATGTACCAGACAGATGCACCCACAGTCTGTGTCACACCCTCCTGGAACCTCTATTTGTGAGATAGGCCCCATTTTTAAGACTAGTCTATGAGGTTTGGGTAGCTCCTGTGGCCAGCAAGAAGGTTAGCTCTACCCTAGGCATCTCTCTACCTATCCTTCCTTAGCCCTGAATTATTGATGTGAAATTGGCTGTACTGGGCACACTGATCCCAGAAATGGTCAGCCCCAGAAGAACCGGCTGGAAAACACTAGACAGGATAGCTAGGCCTGCTGGGTCCATCTCCGTTTCTTCCCTCTGGCCCAGCGCCCAGTGGCCATGAGCTCCTGTCTCCACCTGAACTGGGCTCAGAGCAGGCCACTGCCTGGCACAATATACCTGGGCTTATCACTACCTAACTCATTCTTAGATTCTTCATCTCTGAAAAAGCAAGAGCCAGGGACAGAGTGGTGGCTCAGTCAGAGTGGTGGCCTAGCCTGCACAAGGCCAACGTAGTTTGAGGCAACTGTGGGCTACCCAAGATCCTGTTTCACATAAATAAATATGAACAAATAAAAAACAGGGGCTGGGGGAGGGGTGAGATTTTACATGCCCCGTACTCCTCATGCAGTGGGCCCTGGGGGGTGTGTCCGGGCTGCATGGACCCGCCCATCCGTTACTTGGCTCCACTGCAGGCTGACATTGCATCTATCAGCGGATGACCTCCACTAGCCACAGCTACCTCAGACCCAAAGGGACCTCCATGGAGGATCCCAAGGGTGAGGACGCACCACATAGTACCTCCTGGCTTGAAAACAGTCAGAGAGTGTAAATCCTTCAACAGAGAACACAGAGATGGCCCTGAGAGGAGAAAGCTGGCCCAGGAAGGCTTTGAGGGCAACACAGTCAAGCTCATTGGAGCTCTTGGTTAAGGGGCTGCAGGGTCACACCCAGCCTCAAATTGCTAAAACTGTGGCCCAACATAAAATCATAAACTAATTAAAAGTCTTAAGAGGGTGTGTGTGTGTGTGTGATTTTACTGCAATGTCTTTCACTGTCAAGATGTTGGACATGTCTGATAGTGCAGAGAAGTCCAAAGAATATGGAAGAACAAATTATCCCACTGAACCTGGTAGGGGCTGACAGTGATTGAGCTGGGTGTTGGACTGTGGATGGACGGCAGGCGGAGCCTTCTATTAGCCAGGCCCAGGATCTGGCCAGTACTTGGAACCTGGCAGCCAAAGTGAGTTTGGCCCTGTAGCTGAGGGCTCTCTGGAACCCCCGTTGGATGATGAATGGTTGTTGGGGCTCCCAGAGATGAGACAGCCTCTGGAAAGGTACACTACCCTTCAGGGAGTGTCCATGGCTCCCAGTATTCTGACCAGGAGCTTCCATAGCTGTGCAGCCCAAACCAGAGCCAAGATTGATGGCTGTCTATGGAGAAACTTCTAGATCTCCAGAATGCTCCTGACTGCTCAGGTCTTGTCTCCAACATGTGCCGCAATGGTGGCAGTCATTGCTCTCAGCCTTGGCCTCCCCAAAGGCACAAGTTGGGGAGGGCTGTTGGGATAGGCATGTCAGGTGACAGGAGGAAGCCACGATGCCCAATGCAGGACAGGTGTGTGCTATGTGGCTACTGTAACCACAAGCCCTGCCCTGTGAGTGCCCAGACAAGGTAACACAGTACAGACCCAGGCTTGGCATTGTGAAGAACCTACTGAGCTCCAAACTCCTGGAGCTGCAGAGTGCTGGAGTCAGAGGAAAGGGAAGTTTTCTGTTTGTCTCCCTGTTTTGTTTTTATTTTTTAAAATTTTACTTATTTCTGGACTCAAGGCCTTGTGTATGTTAGGTGAGTTATCTTCTGAGCTATGCCTCATCCAGCACTCTTGTTGTTGTTGTTGTTATTGTTGCTGTTTAGATCAAATCTCTCTATGTAGCCCTGGCTGTCCTGGAACATTTTAATGCAGACCAAGCTGGATTCAAACTCGCAGACATCCTCCTGCCTCTGCCTCCTGAGTGCTGGAAATGGCGTGCACCACCATACTTGGACCTTTTTATTTTTGATGCAGGGGTTCAAATGATTGCTTCTGCTGGCCTTGAGCTTGCACAGTCCTCCTGTCTCAGCTTCTCAGTAAGCTGGACCCTAGTGCACCTGACCTGGCTTGTCCTCCCTGTTAATAACGTGAACCGAGAGGCGAAGGATGGAAAGGACCGTTTCTTAAGCACACGTAGGCACATTGAGAGTAATGTGGGGGTGGGGGGTGGGGTTTTCCAGCTTCCCGTGCCTGAAGAACCCAGTGTGAAGGGGATTTAGTAGCACAGGAGATGGGGAAGTTGGGAGGGCAGTCCCCAGCCTCATAAATCACAGGAGCCTCCAGAGGATAAGGCAGCTGAGCTGCTGGGTATCTGTTCCTTTCCCAGGCTGTCCCCTTTGCCCTTTTGTTTCTGTTCCTGCAGAGGCTTCTCTGGTGACCTTGTTTGTCTCTACTCAAGGGCACTACCATTGTCTCAACAGCCAGCTCCCTCCATCCTTCCTCTCACACCTCACCCAAAAGGAAGGAGTCCACTGGGCTGCTCTGGCATTTTGCTGGGCTGGATAAGCAGCACAGAGGCTCTGGGGCACAAAGGCCAGGCTGGGGATAGGCAGGGGCTGGCAATGGCATTTGTAGCTGGCACTCATGCCTCCTAGCCTGAGCCAGCCTGGCTGGTATTTCAAGAAGAAATCCAAGCTCTATAATAGCCAAAGGCCAGGTGCCTGGCTCCAGACAGCAGGTGAACGGCTTCTAATTGTCGTGGGGCACCTACTGTCCCAGGCAGGGGCGGAAGGAGCACGGTGGGGCCAGCGGTGATGGCCACTTCACAAAGGCCTCTTTGTTCCCTTCTGATGCCAAAAAGTGGGTCGATACTTGCTGGAAGGGGAAGCTGTGTGGATGGGGGTGCGGGGGATGGGGCCTGTCGCCCGGCTGGGGAGCTCGAGGTGGGGTGAGGCAGAAGCTAGGCAGCCTGTGTGGAGGCTCCTGAGGCTACAGCTGCCTGAGATGGCAGGGTTAGTGGCTTCTAGGATAGCTTGAACTACAGGGAGTGGCATCTTGGCTCAGGAACCAGCTAGATCCTCCTTCCTCCTTCTCTCCTCCCTTCTTCTGCCTCTGTGCAGCAGGGGAAGACAGAAGGGTCCAGGAACCATGTCAGATTCGGTAAATCTAGCGGAGAATGAATGGGCTTGTCCTGCCCTTCGTGGGACTTACAGTCTAGGACCACAGGCATTGGAGGCCATGGCTGTGGACCCAGAGAGATCTGTAGAGTACTTTCTGTGGCATCCCTAGAGCCCATGAGAAAGCCAGGCATTGTGCACACCCACAATTGCAGGACTAGGGGAGGCAGGACAGAGACAGGTGGATCCCAGGGGCTTGCTGACCTCACAGTCTAGCCAAAGAGAGCCTCCAGGATCTTACAGAAGCTATGGAGATGAAACTGAAGACATTCCAACATCAGCCTCTGGTCTCCACATGTGCCTGCATGAGGGTCAGAGGATACACCTGCACACACACACAAATACACATGAATACACACAAAGACAAATATACATACATACATAAATATACACATACACAAAGGGACATGCACACAAAGACAAATATACGTACATACATAAATATACACATACACATAAGGACATGCACACAAACACACATACATACAAACACATATATACACATATACACATATATACACACATAAATATACACGCACACTCATGCACAAATACACACATACATACATACAAACATATATATATATACACACATACATACAAACTCACACTTACACACATGAATCAAAAGATAAACACTTAATAAAGTCTCTCGGTGTCCATGAACTAACAAAATTCAGTCTGTACTTGATGAGAACTTCATGGTGTTGGTGGCTCACAGTTGCTGTAGGGAATGGTTTGGAGGGACATTTCTACCTCAGCAAGTCCCATGGATGGGCAGGGCTGTGCCATAGTCCTTTGAGGTTGGGACAGGTGCTGCCACTTACAAGTAGGGTTGGGACGGATGCCCTTGCATCTTTCCTTTTTCAGGCTGTCCTTCCCAGCCCAGGACAACACCTCAGGGGATGGCAGCCATCTTGAGATCTCTGCTATGACCTTTTAACCTCCCTGTTCAGCAAAAAGATAATGAGCCAGAAGCTGGTCTGGTCTGGGCATACTTGTTATCTTAGAACTCATGAAGCTGGGGCAGGGAGATTGGAGGCAGCCCTGGGCTACATAGCAAGTGCCAGGCTAGCCTAGGCTACAAGGACAGAGTTGCCTCACAGGGGCCACAAGCCTTCCATGAGCAAGAGGCCTCATGCTCTGGTTTGGTTCTCTTTGCCAATGGTTCCTCAGTCTATTTAAAGCAACCGGTGTTGGCTTGCCATTTGGGGCCGTGATTTAAATTCTCTCTCTTTCTTTAAAGTGGCTTTATCTAAGTAAATAACGATCAGAGTTAAAGAAAAATGTTAAATGCAAGGCAGAGCAGGTGGTGTGGATCAGGCAGTCTGTGGAGGTGGTGGTGGGAGGGAGCTGTGAGCCACTGGGTCAGGAGGGAGCAACAGGCTTGGGCTTTGGGGGCACAGCCTGCATGATTGGTGAGTACCTCAGGGTAGCCTGAGGATCCAGTGCAAGGGCCATCTCAGGGTTGTTTATGCAGGGACTGAGTCCCCAGTAGCCTGGGGGAACCATGGAGACCAGGAAGTAATATGCACCGAAGCTGCCTGAGGCCAAGGTGGCCAGGACAGAGGGACCTTGGCAGGGACCTAAAGAGGGAAAAGTTACCTGAGGGGTCTGCTGCTGGTACCAGCTGAGCAACAGTTGAAGTCCCAGGTCAACCTCCAAGGTGCTCAGCAGATAGCCAAAGGCAAGAATGAGCTTTACTGCCAGCATGGGAGAAGTTGCCCACTCCTGTTCCAGTCTCAGTTTCCCCATTTGTCAGGGAAGAGATGCTCTCTGTGGAGGCCTGATGTGATGGCGGTGGTGATGTGAGACAGGCTTGATATGCTAACGCTAACACTAACGGACGCTTCATGCTGACAGTGTCACAGTGACAGAGCCCGTGACAGGCTTTCCCTGAGCCAGGAAGGAGGTGACCTTGCTTCTCCAGGACATCACAGTGTGTGCAAGGCTTGCCAGCTTCCACGCTGACCTGTGACAGTCCTTGCCATGTGCTCCTCCAACTCTGGATGCTTCAGGATCCCTGGCCCCCCGATTTCCGGCCATCTCGCTGATGGATGACTTGACACCAGTCATTCCCAGTCCATGTTCCACTCTGTTTCCCACAGAGATGTTCTTCCTTCTTAGATACATTCTGATCTTCTCTCCTTACATCCCCTCCGGCTCTTGCCACAAGTCACCCAAACCACATTCATCACCAGCAGACTTCAACCTCACTACTCCAAGCACGTGCTCCCTGGCCACTACTCTTCCTGACAAACTCGAGCAAGGGGGAGAGAAGGCCCATGATTGAGCCAGTGAGATGGCTTTCCTTACTGGCTTTTAAAAAGAGCACTCAGTAGGGAGTAGCTGACCCCAAAGTCTCCTCTGAGAACATCCTACACCTGCCCACTCAGCTCCCTGCTTCCTGACCCTCATCTTCCCCATCCCAGCCCCTCCTCCGTCTACCCTAAGGTTCAAATTGACTTTGGTGGTGGCTAATTTTGCCAGTTGAAACTCAGGAGAAGCTTATGTACACAGCACTCAGCGAAAATTACCGTGACAAATGCCAAGAGCAGTTTCTTCTTTGGCACTTTTGCTGAAGTGCTGGGGGCAAGACGAACTCCCCTGCCCCAAGCTGACTCGCATCTGTTCATGCAGCCAGCACTGCCCTTGACTCTGCTTCTGAGTGGGTCCTATCTCAGCCCTTACCTCCCCAACACACCCCTCCTGGCTCTGTGACCTGCGTGATCCTTTGGTACATCTGGCCCCACCTTGGGGACCAAGTTGTAGCAGGTGATGTTTCCAATCTATTACATTTTCTCTGTACCAGATTCAAATTGTTTAAAAAGGACCCACTTCTGTGTATTGTGAGTGTACTGGCTGGTTTTGTGTGTCAACTTGACACAAGCAGGTGTTATCACAGAGAAAGGAGTTTCAGTTGAGAAAATGCCTCCATGAGATCCAGGCATTTTCTCAATTAGTGATCAAGGGAGGAGGGCTCATTGTGGGTGGTGCCATCCCTGTGCTGGTAGTCTTGGGTTCTATAAGAAAGCAAGCTAAGCAAGCCAGGAGAAACAAGCCAGTAAGAAACATCCCTCCATGGCCTCTGCATCAGCTCCTGTCTCTAAGTTCCTGTCCTGTGTGAGTTCCTGTCCTGACTTCCTTTGGTGATGAACAGCAATGTGGAAGTATAAGCTGAATAAACCCTTTCTGCTCCAACTTGCTTTTTGGTCACCATGTTTTATGCAGGAATACAAACCCCGACTAAGACAGTGAGTGAGTCAATGTACACATTCCTTGGGCAGAGAGCTAGGTCATTCAAGAATCCCATTTCCCTGGGTCTTGGGTGCTGGCAGAAGTAGCCAATCCAAGTCCCTATTCCATGGCCTTTATTCCTGGCACATCCACACATACTGTTCTTCACATGATACATCACTAAAAGTCAAGTTGAAGTGACTCCACTCATTCGTTTGTCTCGCCCTGGCTATAACGTACACCTTGATAAACCAAGTGAATCATTCATAGTTTATACTCAGACACTTGTGTGGCTGGCTTTCCAAGAGAGTTTCTAATTGACCTCAGGTGGCTGCAGGAACCTTGAAAAGGACTAGTTTGGTGGGAAGACCCCCAGCCTGGAGGTCCCGAGCCCCGGGAGCTGATGTCTATGAAACCCCCTCCCTCCGTAGACTCTCTCATCTACTCTCCCATAAAGAAGAGAGGGTGGATCGGAGCAACCTGGGAATCCCCCACGGCAGAATGTGGAAGGCAGTCCCATCTGTGTCTGCAAGAGCTCCTATAGCCCTAGCTGGTATTTCCCCTGCTGCAGGGACCCACTCTTTACAGATGGAGAAACTGACTTAGAGGGGTTAACCCCGATTCTGCGGTCTTTTGATATGAAACATCTCTCCCGGAAGGACCCTTTTCAAGGGTAGATGTAAGAGAGAAAAGGGATACCCCAGTACCATGCATGTGCGGAGTGCAGACCTGTCACTTCCGTGAGCACCAGCTCTCGGTTGGACCCTCTGCCTGGGCTGAGGGTGCAGCTGGTTAAGACTGTCCTCAAGTGGACACAGACTCATGAATCAATGAAATTCTATCAGAAATTCTAAAATGGGAAGAGTCACTAAGTCCATGGGGGACACAGACTGGGGAAGTCACGGATGTATGTACAAGCCAAAGATCGGTACAGAGAGCCATACATGATTGGGTCTTGAAGATTACATAGGAGTCTGCATGGGAAACATGGAAGCTACAAAAATCAAGATCTTACTCTACAAAGGGCCTGGGGCACCTGGAGTTGGGGGAGACAGAGGAAGAAGTGAGGCGGGCTGTGACACACCACAGCTGTGGCAAGCCACAGGTCCCAGATGGCCTCAGTGGAGGTAGGCCTGACCTGCTCTGAGGCGGTTTCCCTGGTGCTCATAGCCAACTTGACAGGACCTGAAATTGCTTAGAAGACAAGTCCCAGGCATATCTGCAGGGCTCGTCTAGATTAAGTTAGCCTTCAGCACACATCAAGGGGTTATCCCGATTAAGTCATTAGGGTGAGAAGACACACCCTACTCCCGGAGTCCTGGAGAGACTAAGGAGAAAGTGACCTGAGCACCAGCACACTTACACACACACACACACACACACACACACACACACACACACACACACACACACACACACACACACACACACACACACACACACACACACACACACCCCTTCCTCTGCCAAGCACTTGCTAGTGTGGAATCATCATTTTGCCAAAGAAAGTGCAGCCTAGAGATGTTAAGTCACTTTCTCAAGGTAGCATAGCTAGTGTGTGTGGTCGTGTTTTCTGCCTGCTTGTCTTTCAGTTAGCCTGGTTTAACTTGAGCATTGTTAGGCCCTGTTTGGCTCCTGGTGGGGCTCTGGGCTCTAGGACCTCACAGCTGGGCCACTGGGAAAGGTCACTGGGCCTGCCTCTCTGTGCGTCTCCATCAATGGGAGATGTTCCCCATGCGCTGTTGTCTCTGAGCACATGATGATTATCGCTTCTTTACTGTACATAGCTAACAGCTTCCTGCAGAGCTCATGCAAGCTGGGGCTTTACAATTTTAAATGTTCACTTATGCAGCGTTGTTTCACACAGAAATGAGCCACACAGGCAGATTGTATGGTTGTACTGAGTTCATCATGTGATGCTGAGCAGACAGGTGGCATGGGGTTGGGTTGGTGGGTAGTTGACCAGGGATACATGGTCTGTGTCGACTGGCAGGCACACAGGGTCTACAGTCATTCTTCTCTCTTCCTGGAACCTCAGAGAGCATGGCTTCAAGAAAACCCATTGTTTAGTGTTCTGGGAAGGAGTGGAGGATGGGTGGCCTACAGGGAGGACCACTGAGGACACTCAAAACTAGACAGTAGGGCCTGCCTTTCCATGCTCTGAGCTGCCCAGGACTTTTGACTTTTGTACATGCCATGCTCTCTGCTCAAACACACGTCATTTGAACTGAGTCCTTTACATGTGACGTGTGTCTCCTCTGAAGCATCACTTCATTCCTTCATCATTCATTCATTCAATTGGGGGGTCACCTGTCACACTCATACCCTGGGGAGCCCAATAATGCCTTATGACCTACCTCAGCCCCTCATACACACTGGTACCAGCCCTGGGACAATGCAGAATCCTGCAGAGTTTGGGGAGATAGCAGATATGTATGTGCTCCCGGGGAGTTAGGACCTTCACACCAGGGACACCCGGAGCTGTGGATGGGCTCCCGAGGCCTTCAAAACCAGAGCAGCAAGCAAGGAAGGGAGAGTTCCCAACTTATTTTTTTGGAGTTTTTGTTTGTTTGTTTTTGGTTTTGGAGATAGGGTTCCTCCGTGTAGCCCTGGCTGTCCTGGAACTCACTCTGTAGACCAGACTGGCCTCGAATTCACAGAGATCCACCTGCCTCTGCCTCCCCAGTGCTGGGATTAAAGGTGCGCCACCTCGACCCAATTTAACTTCCTAATCCTCTATTCATCCACGCACCCATCTATCTATTTATACACCTGTCTATTGCGTCTGCCATCTATTATATACCCATCCTCTCATCCATTCACAGGTTCACACACATATCCACCCACCCACCCATCCACCCATCCACCCACCCACCCATCCACCCACCCACCCATCCACCCATCCACTCACCCATCCACCCATCCATCTATCCACCCATCCATCCACCCACCCATCCATCTATCCATCCACCCA
>JADRCH010000185.1:3114862-3167096 GCA_019843965.1 Rhynchomys soricoides
AGCTGCCTTCACAAGGGCAGAACTAGAGAACAAGGATCTCCATGAGAGGGGAGAGGCACCAGCAAAGAGCAAGAAGGCAGCTGAAAGAAGTGATGGCCGTGTGTGCGTTCAGTGGGGAAGGGCCCCTCTACTGCATGTCTGCTGTGCTTCAAGTTCTGGAGCTGCAAACAAGAGCAACACACTAGTCAGTCACCATGGCAGGACCACATCGGTGGAGGCTGGACTCACGGTTTAACAGTGAAGGAAAGAAAGTCTAGTGAGCCCTGAGAGGCACTGGAAACAGGAAAGGGTATCCAATATCTGACTGGTTCACAGCCTTCAGATTGTGGACCTCAGAATCCCCAGTCTTCCACTGGATACCTTGGTACCACTGTGGGAGGTGACACATGGGCCATAATGGTGGCTGAGGGGCAGCTTGCTCCTGATGGGGGGATTCATGTGCTGCTTTCCCAGGCTGGGCTTCCCAGGCTTCACTTTGAAAGTAACATGGCCTTCAGGGGTGACGACAGGAGGGAGAAGGTTGGGCCCAACCTCAGGCTGCAAGGGGCAGCTTCCACTCTGGGAACACTGAGACCTAGGGAGACGTGAGTTGTCTCAGGCCATCAGGTGGGACATAAACACTTCACATTCTTCCCACCTCACATACAGCATTGTGGGGTTGCTGTGGAGGTGGCCCTCTCCTACTCCATCCCTAAGACACCCCATGCCCCGCCCTCCCCACTGCCAACCTACAGCCCCGCCTAGCCTCGCCTCACGGGAACCTTGAATTAGCAGAAATGTCCTAGGATCCCACGCTTCATTGTGTTTTATTAAGAGCATCCGAGCTGGCTCTGGCTGGCACAGCTGCTGGCTGTTCCCACCCCTCCTCTCAGAGCAGGGCCTGAGCCACGTGGTACGTGCGTCTGTGAGGAGGAAACCCTGCAGATGCGCACGGACTCCAGAGGGAGAACCCTGTGAGGTGTCCACACAGCTCTAACCCATCTGGTCTGGTAGTAGCCGTGTGGAGGATGGGCTCAGAGAGGCTGAGGGACCCAGCCAGAGTCACACAGCACAAGGTACATGCCCCTTGTTTCGAGTTTATGACCCTACCCTTGGGGTCTCTATAAATCTTGGGCCAGACCAATGTCACTCCCAACAGGAGTTACTCTCTGTCCCCTGCTGACCATGGGGATGACTAGTACTCACCCAGCAGCTCATGAGTTTGGCTTTGGGACCAGAGAAAGCACCAACATCTGATTGTATCTGACAGAGCAGTCACCCTCTCCCCACTGCTGACAGGGGTCATGGAGGGTGGAGGGTGTGGCACTTCTGTTAGGAGCTATTGAACACATACAATAGCAGTGTCTACAGAGCCTCCTCGAGGGACTGGAGAGGTCCTCAAGGAGGGAGGGAAGGGCATCTTGTTCTCTGTATAACTATTGTCAATATTACTATCTGCAACTTGCCTATCTGACACTGATCTACTATGTGCTGGCCAATGTGGCAATGACCAGGATCCCAGGACTGACACCAGAAGCAGCAGTAAACATCTGGCAGTAGCCCTGCAGCGAACAGAATACCCCAGGACAGGAGTCAGTGAGGAGTCTGGGGTGGTAGGAAAAACAATCCAGGGCAGCTTCTCAGAGGAGGTGTCTTTGCGCTGAACAAGGGGACAAAGGGAAGTGACAAGAGCTCAGCTCTACCAAGCTCTAGTCAAAGATGTGTGTTAGTCGCTGGCCTCTTCCTCCATGGGTCCTTACCTGTCCTCTGCAGGTCCCTGGTGCCCTTTGACCTTGGAGGCCAAAAACAAAGCATTCCGAGTAAAACAAAACACAAAACAACAGCAAACAGGGCAGGAGAGGGGACCAACCCTGGATGGCTTTCTGCAGAACTCCATGGCGGCTGTTGTGTTTAGGGGAGCTGAGTCCCCCAGTGTCTCTCTGTCACTCCTGACTACACTTCTGCTTCCTGCTAGTCAGTTGTGTGTGTTGAGGGGGTGGGAGTGGAGCAGGGCAGCAAGGATGCACCACCCACCTGGTCAGTTCCACTGGCTCCCATGGTCTCCGGTCCCACAGGCCCCAGAGAGGGCACCATGGGTTGGTGGCAGGGATCCATGTGTATTGATGTCCCTCGGAGCTGGCAGGCAATTGGAAACAGAAAGGTATTAATTAGCAGTTATTTGCTGGCACTATGGAGATGGATAGAGATTAAGGTGTCGGCCTGCACATCCGTTTTGTAGCAGCCGCGATGCAGAGGTAAATCAGGGCTATGAATCGATGCTGTGAGAAGGAGATACGTTTTAATCTTATTATGGAGCTGAGAGAAGCCACACTCAGGCCTGGGAGGGAGAGGCTATTGTGTGTGGCAGGCGGGAGATGCCTGGTGGGGGATTCCAGTCAAGGGGTCAGCCGTGTGGGTTCCTGCCCAGCTTCCTGGTGTCTTTGTCATGGATCTAGTCTACTGTGTGTCCCTCTGGGGCCTTCTGGGGGGGGGGCTCCATAGGTGGACCTGCGTTCATCTGTGTGGCCTGGCTGGGATTTCACTTCAGCCCTGGATGACCCAGGGTCAAGATCAACGTTAAACTGCACCTGCTTCCATGAAAGGCCAGGCTGAGGGAGAGATTAGGTGGTGTGGTGCTACAGGGTAAGGACAAGAATCATGGCGGGAAATGGGTGCTACTCTGAGCAGTGTGGTGTTCAGCTAGTCCAACCACTTAGGATGGTGGACACATTTGTGTGCACGAGAGCAAGTACAGCTATGCATGGCACGCATGTAGAGAGTCCGGACAGCAGCCTCAGGGGTTGGTATTCCCCATCCTCTATTCTGAGAACTCATCATACTGCCTACTCTGGGGTCCCTAGAGCTTCTGGGGAGTCTCCTGTCTCCAGGTCACATCTCGCTATAGGAGAGAGGGCACACCACCATGCCCGGCTTCCCGTGTGCTCCCGAGAGTCAAAATTAAGTCCCCGCTCTCACATGTACCTTACCTACTGAGCCATCCCCTACCCTGACGTTGCCTCTTTCCCTGGGAGAATTAAAGGGGGTTCCCTCTGGATTGGGAAAGGCGCTCCAAGACAGTGGCCACTACTTACAAAAGCAGGCATAGTCCAGGGCCCTCTTGGCCATGTGTGGGAACAGGACAGCCATGGGGCTCTGTCCTTCCCTTCCTGTGTGTCTTAGAAATAGGAAAAAATTGGTTGCCCAAGGTTGACTTCCTGTCCCCTCTTTTGCACCGACAGGCAAGGGAAGATGTAACCCCTCCAGCCTCAACCTTGATTCCTTCATTCACACCTTTAGCTGTGAATGTGTCACCTGGAGAGTGGGTATGGGAGTCAGGTGCCAGTCCTGACCGCGGGTGGCTCTGGCTGAGGGAGTAACTTCACTTCCTTAAGCCTTAGTTTTCCAAGGTATAAATGGGGGCACAGGTGCCACACATGGTTGTTTGGAGAAGTCAAATTAAGTAATTCCCTCTCTCACAGAATGGCTCTTTGTGTGCAGTTAGCCATGTGGTGCTGTCACAAGCAAGCCTCCAGCTGCCCTCAGAGGGTTTGCCTGCTGTCTGTTTTTCTGCTCATACAAGGGCCACTGTACCTGTCCTTCCTCCACACACACACAGAGTCATAGGGATCCAGGCGCCATCCACCCGGCAGCCCTGATGCCCTCTCTTGGGGCCTTATCTTCCTGCTTTCTGCCCAAGGGAGGAGAAAAGAGAGAGAGAGAAGTCTTTCCTAAGTACGTAAAGTTTGGTAGTTTGCTTGAGCATCTGTCACTCGCCACACCTGTGTGCAGCTTGGGGACAGATAGGCCACTGGGATAGTAGGGGTGAGTGGAACAGCCTTGCTGAGGGAGGCCATGGGTTTCTGGGATTTCTGTAGTTGAAGTCCCATGCATCCTCTTCCTGCTGGCTCTGTGTGATAGCAGAGTCTTTGTTACTTGGACTCCTCTTCTTCAAGATGTCTGCTGCCCCAGCACTGATCTGGGCACAACATGACATGGTCACATAGACCAGTGGATGGAAAGAGCCTGGGCCAGTCCACAGGGGTCCTGTGGCTCTCCTGGGATTTACTGCCAGCCTGTGTGACCCTGGGCACCCAGTCCCAGCCGGCCTCATAGACTAGACTGTTTACGTTTCCCCCCCCCCCCCCTCTGTGTGTGCATGTATCTGCAAATGGCATGTCTCATGTCTATGGAATAGGGGCCTCTGTGGGGACCAGAGAGATGGCCAAGGTGATGGAAAGGACCCCCTTGGTCCTTCCTTGGCAGAGCCCTGAACTAACCCCACCACCAGCTATAACAACCCCCTTTATGTTCCCCTATGCTTGAGGCTCTAGAGGGTACTATGGTGGGTGTGACAAATGTCCTGGGGTCACTTTACTACCGGGGTGTTCGTGGTGGCCAGTGGGGGACCAGACAGTATAGGGGATTAGGCAGGCAGAGGCAGGAGGGGACCACTGTGACAAGTTGAGTGGGTTCCTCTTCTTTGCCAGGCTGTTGAGAACTTAGCTTTCAATTCTTAACCTAAATAGAGTCGTCACCAACCTGCCTCCCCCTAGATGCAGAGCACTGTTTTGGAGCAATTAAGAAAAGCATAAATCAGGCCGGGTTTTAAGGCTCCTTCCATCTAACTCCCTGACTGGCTAAAATTAGAGCCTCCATAAAGGAGGGGGCAGGGAAGCAGAGGTTCACCAAGGCTGAGGGTGAAGCCAGGCTTCTGGCCAGAGCTGGAGCTGGCAAGCCAGGGCCGCCACCACCCCCACCTCACCTCTCTGAGCCCACAGTGTCATCTGCTTTTAACAGCCCTTCCCCCATTGTGAGGTCACATGGGAGCAGATGGGGTGTGAGCAAGCACTGCTGAGCATGTGTAGCTGACTGCCGGGCAGGCTGAACGCCTGCAGAAATGCCCTGGTGACATTGTTTTCAGAATTTGAACTTTAGACTTGCATGTACCTAGCATGCTTTTCTGGAGGTGGGGCTGGACTCCAAACAGTAACTTGGAATTTGGTTTATCTCATTAACATTTTGTACGAGGGGCCCACAGGGAAGTTCAGACAAGATCAAAATGGTTTCAGGCACAAGACAAAGTTTCCCAGTGTGGAATTTTCCACAGATGTCCTGACAAAAAATTTTTTTTCCAGAAAGTTACACACCTTCCTTGGAGAATCTTGAATTTCAGAGTTTTGGATTACAGGTGCTTGACCTGGGTCAACAGCCTCTGAGACTACAACATCCTTCTGTCCCCCCCCCCATCCCAACCTGTGACCTACCCCTGGCCACCACAGCACAGAGTGAGAACCAAAAACCTTAGCCAATAGGGACACACCTCCATGGTGCGCACCCTCCCTCCCTCCCCAAAAGAGGCTAGCCCACAGCACAAGCACAACGACAGGGTCCCTGAGGACCATCGAGGTCCGTTTTTGATGCTCACACAGTGTCTCCTTCCTCTCTGCACCTTGGCATCCTAGGCACAAAGGGCACTGCCATGGGAGTATCCCTTTGGCAGGCGAGGACCAAGCGAGATCCATCTCACACCAAGAGGCTTCTGCCAGGTCCCTCTGTGCTGAGCTTCAGAGCGCTACCCTCCAAGGAGGGTGTCAGCGGGAGAGCAGGTGTTGTAGTGGCTGGGGAGCACGCCAGCTCTGAGTTGAACAAATGAGAGAAAGGGTGAGAAATGAGTGGGTGACTGAGTGGCTGGGTGAGTGAGCAAGTAAGTGTGTGTATGTGTGTGTGTGTGAGCGTGTGAGCGTGTGAGCAAGTGAATGGGTGGGTGAATTAGTGAATAAGCAACTAGATCACCCCTCCCCCCTGAGACCCACCTCATCCTATCCCACAGTTCCCATTCCTGGGGAGTCCATGCACAGCTGTGGAGACATGACCCTGCTCACCCTCTGCCAGCCACTGAGTCCATCATCCAGACCCCTCCAGGGCTAGGTATTCACCCATCCTTATACCCCTGACCCCAAAAGCCCTGTGTGTGGACCACTGTGACAGCCCCCTCTGTGCGATGGGTTCGTGGCTTCCTTTGGGACGGGTTAATTGCTCCCAGCTTATCAGCTCATCTCCAGGCCTCTTATCTGGGAGTGAGCATTTGGGCAAACACATTAGGGCCAGCTAGAGCCTTTGAATAAACACCTGCCGCCTCTCCTGGCCCAAAGCTGGGTGCCTGGCTGGCCAGCACCTTGCGGTTACACACCACCAAGCACCCACCTCCAGGGGGCCTGACAATCTCTGGTGCCTGAGTCCTGGCTTTCCATCTGCGGCTGTGAGTAGACATGCAGCTGCAGCTTAGCCGTGGGCCTCAGTCAACCCAGGGAAGCAAGGTGAGGAAAACCTGCACATGGTTCCCGGCTATGCCCTGAGGACTGGGAGAGTCTGGGACGTTGTCTTGCTCAGCATCCAGTGCTTCCCTCAGCCCTAAGAGTCATGAGTCGCCGTTATTCCTGCTTCACACCCGGGACAACTGAAGTCCCGTACAGTCACTAGTAGGGGTGGCAATGGCTGACCCCACCCTCTTGCTTAGAACTGTCTGTGGCTCCCTAGTACCGGAGGTCCCAGCCAGTGAATCATCCTGGATATAGGAGACCAATTAACATCCCTAGCACCATACCTAGTGAGGGGAGCCACCTTTGGGGAAATTGAGACTTAAATGGAGCTCACAGCTGCGCTCTGTTTGCGTGGGTTCCTACCAGGGAGGGCAAGATTTTCACACGCTTATCATCTGATGATTCCACCACAACCCTTCGAGGTAAACAGACATATTTATCTAACAAATATTTATGTACTTCTTACTATGCGCTGGGCACGTTTTGAAGCACCTTATGAATATTAATATCCTTAATTGGCACTAAAACCCCTCCATCAGATCCTATCATTTTTCCCATTTTATGAATGAGGAAGTTGAGGCACAGAGAGGTTAAGACACCAACTCAAGGCCACATAGCAAGTGAAGAACATAGATAGACCGTGAGGTTGCAACTCCTTCAGGTACCTGTGCCTGCCCCGACTAGGGCTGAAGCTAAGGATCAGGGATTCTATGCTGTAGGACTGCCAGGGCAGGGATTAACACATAGGCGACAGCATCGGTGAGCTTTAAGATCTGTGTCTTTCGTGCCTAGAACATAATCCCTCCCAGGGCTCAGGATGCCTTTCTCTCCAGCAGCAACTTTGTTTTCTGTGACCAGGCTTGAGAAGTGGCCAGGGCCAGAGAACACAGTGCGGTCCCTCACTTCAAAGGGTCACGGGGCTTTGGGAATTCCCTTCAAAGCAGAGCTGGATGCAGGGAACTTGACCAGTGCCAATGTTTTTGGGAGACAGCTGCAGTAGGAGACTGGCGACCTGGTGGTGGGCCAGGGACACTTTGGAGCACAAAGTCCTGCCTGGCCCCACAGCTGGCAGCTTCCTCTTGGGTGGCAACATGAGTAGGGGGTGCCCAGTGTGATGGCTAAGCTTCTCCAGATGGGGAAACTGAGGCACGGAGAGGTAGCCCCAGTCTGTGAGCAAGACAGGATTTAGGCCAACCCTGGAGTACTAATGGTGTGTCCTCTGTATGCTGCTTGGTGGCCTAAATCCTGACAGTGGCCTCTGTGAGACTGAGTGAAGGAACCTTTGTCCCTCCTGGGCTCGGCCTATATCTTCTTGATTCTCACAGATGGTCCCAGTCGCAGATGCTTTCATTTGGTTCAATAAAGACAATTTGTGGCATTTGTAACCCCAGCACATGACATTTAAACCTGTATAAAATGCTTTGCGTGAGTAAATTCACTCTCCCCTACCCTTCACAAATGCATGAGGAAGGAACATGAACAGAACAGGAATGCAGACTGACTCACACTCACTGCTGTGCGGATGTGCCTGGGACAGCCCCATGCCGGCCAAGAACTCTCAACCTCTCCATGGCTGGAAGGTTGTAGAGCTTCTTGGCTGATGTCTCCATTCGCTCATCTCCCAGTTGGCTCATGGCCTCTGGGATATCCCACCCTCTTTCTGGCACTCTGGAATTCTCAAGGTCTTCACACACACACACTCTGCAACACAAGAGCCACACAGCTGGGTGTGGCTGTGGGTAGGCCCCGTGGCATGCTGGTCACTGGTGGTCTGATTTCTGTTGTAACAAAATACCAGAGACTGTGTCATTAATAACGTGGAAGTTTATTTGGCTTTTAGTTCTGGAAGCTGGGAATCTGTAGCCTGGTGCTGGAACCCCAACAGACAATTTGGGGTGTAACTGGGGATTCAGCCTGACCCCGGGTTGAAGTCTGGTCCTGCTGTGTTCCAGGATATGACCCAGGACAAACTGACCAGCTGTTCTGGGCCTGTCCTCCCCTGTGAGATGGGCTAGCTAGTTAACTGCCTGCTTCTGCCTGCACCCCAACACTGTGGCTCTTCTTGTACCTCCACTCCACTGTAAGATCAGTTCTGTCTGAGGACCCGCCCCAGAGCTGAGAGTCTAAGTCCCACAGTGGCTCTAATCAAGGCTAATCAGGGCTCCCCAACAGCATGGGGCCTGGCTGCCCACAGGCCAATTGGATGAACATCTACAGGAAGAGAAACAATCATGGCAAAAGGTGGGGTGATCGAGGCCCCATCTGCTAATAATGACAAGCTGGCTTTATAGCAAGAAAAATCTGGATCAGACACAGGAAGGCACTTCCCACTCTTTGCGTGAGCAAGGTTGGTTGGCTCTCTGATTCTCCACTGGCTGTGAGTGGGATGGGGGGCGGGATGGGGAAGAGTGTGGAGCCCAGGCCTGAGTTCAGGAAATGAAGACAGGAGCAGAGAGAGACAGCAGGTGAGAAGGCTGGTACCCAGAGAGCCAGCAGGCAGCTGAAAGGGACCTCGGAGGCCTTGTTCCTTGTTCTGCTCTTGCTGGAGGGATGAGGCTAACGATTTCACCTCTCTGGTCTCCATTTCCTTATCAGTAAAACTGAGAGACATAATAGCAATCCTGCCAGGTCCTTCCACTTTGTCTTCAGTTTCCATCTAGAACTGACCTGTCCAAAGCCACACTCTCTGTCTCTGTCTCTGTCTCTCTGTCTCTGTTTCTCTCTCTGTCTCTGTCTCTCTCTCTCTCTGTCTCTCTCTCTCTGTCTCTCTGTCTCTCTCTCTCTGTCTCTCTCTCTCTCTGTCTCTCTCTCTCTCTCTCTCTGTCTCTCTCTCTCACACACACACACACACACACACACACACACACACACACACTGTGTCCAGGGCCAGGAGACCTCGTGTAGTCTATCTTGCCCCCCACACTTAGAGGCCTTTTTCATTTTCACAGCAGCCTGACTGGACCTGCAAATGAGAACACGGGTTTAGAGAGTTTCATCTATTGTCCGTTTTGTTACACAGCATTAGGCTGCAGAGTCAGGTCTAAAACTTAGGAATCAAACCCTTAGCTTGGGACCGGTTTCTAGTCTGGGTCTCCAGTGTCCACTCCACTAGCTGCTAGTGGGAAGGCTCAGGGCCCTAACCCAGTGGATAAAATCACTGCCTCTGGTTAGTCTATAGGCAGGCATTGAGCAATGCTCAGCTGACTCAGCATAGAAGGGAGACCTATCCCAGGCAGGGCACTGGCTCCATGGAGGCTACTTTTCTGATGAACCCAAGGGAGATGTTCAGTTCCTCCGTGCCTCAGGTTTCCCGTCTGTGGCCTGGTGCCCAGATGGAGATGAGGGTGGCCCTGGAGTCTGATGGCAACCACAGCTGTCCCAGGAGGGGAAGGGTCTGGGAAGCTAGGGCTTCCCACAGCCTCAGATGAGCCCAGGAACTCTCTGGGTTTTTAATTCTGACAGTGAGGCCTGAAAGCTGCAGGTAATGACAGAGTGTTTGAGGTACAAAACAGAAAATAGCACCGTCACCAGGTGCCATTATCTGATGCCTGCCATCCCGTGCAGGGGGATGTTGTCAACTGGAAGGAAAACAGAGGGAGCGGAGTGATTTCCACCTTAGAAGCTGTCATCCTGCATCCGGTGTTGAGGTTGCCCCGGCCTTTGTTCCCTGGCTCTTACACAGGTGTCTAAAAGCCACCCATTACCCTGTTTCCACCACCAATTTCCTGGATGCATCCTCTTGAACCACCTGGGGGACTTTATAGACACACAAAGGCATTCAGAGTTAATGGTGATGCCAGTGTGGAAACTCAGCCGTAAACCTGCCTCCTCTCTGTGCCCAGCATCCGGTCCCTCCCAGCTCCTGTCTGGCAGTGTGGGCTCTGCTGCCCCAGTTGGCACTGGGCCCTGGAACACGAGGAATGATGGCAGCAGACGTCCTGGGGGTGACCTTCTTCCTGCTAGGGATATTCATGTCTGCCCAACAACACACAGGCAATAAATACTGTCATAATTTATGTAGATGTTTTGAAGTCCCCCAGAAAGATAAGTAGGGACCAGGACAGTTCTATCCCTGCTTCCAGGGCAGTCAGTAGTTTAAGTTCATCAGTGAAGGTGCATTGGAGCCCAGACCAGAGGGACACAGTCCAGAAGGGCATGTGTGTCCTTAATGTGTCCTTGGCGCCCAAAGGGCTCTGGGAGGAGACAAAGCCCAGATGTGGAAGGGATGTTTGGTGCAGCTTTAGCATTTCCTCCTGGGAGACTTCTCAGCTGGAAAGGCTAGAAACTCAACCTGCTCTTTTAAGGGTAGGGCGGACCAGGGTCGAATCTGCCCATGCTGTGCAACCTTGAACAGGTCTCCTTCCATCTCTGATGCTGTTGGGACAATCACGAGGAATAGATATGGCATTGTGAAGAGCCAGTCAGAGCTGGAGGTGAGACCTGCCAGTGGCTCTGTCCCTGTCACTTTCCCACTTTCTTGCAAACTTGTATGAACCACACTGGTGGCTGAATGGACTGTGCCTTGTCGAATCACGGTGTGTTCTGGTGCATGCCCTGGAGGCGATCCTGGTGGAATCAACTGAGTCTGTACCTCCCTCCCTCCCATCCCCTCCAAGGAGCCTGCAGGGTGGGCTGTGGGAGGGGAAAGCCAGGTGTTTCCACCCCACACCCTTGGCCCTTGATGGAGAGGGGGTTCTTCTCATCCAGAGGAAGAGAGAGGAGCAGGGTGGAGTCCCCTAGCCAGTCTATGCCGTGGCCAAGCCACGGAGGGTCTCAAGAGTCTGTAGGGACTCAGATCCATCCTCCATCCCTCCCCCTTAGCACCCTTCCCAACCCTAACTAGCTTCCAGCAGATCCTGTGAGGGTCACATGGTTTCTCCCAGGTCATGAGGGATGAGCATGGCTCAGAGAAGTTAGGTAACTACTCAAGGTCACACAGTGAAGCCAATGTCAGGATCCATGTGTGCCTCCTTTTCTCAGTCACCCCTCCCCCCATATCCAAATCTGTTGCCATGACTGCCCCCAACCCAGGTCACCATCTGCCATTACTACTTCCTCCCAGCTGGCCCTGGCTGCCGCACTCTCCGGTCTCAGCTCCTCCTCATGGTGCCCAGAGACACATTATTAAAATGTAAATCAGATCCAATTGCTTCCAGGCTCAAACCTTCCAAGGCTGTAGTACTTGACTCCTAATCCTGTAGCTCATCCAGAATGAGCAAGCTGCTGCCTCTGTGACCTTACCTCTTCCCTATCTCACCCACACACTTACAGCTTCAGCTCCCCCAGGGCCTCCTGGCTATCTCCCCACACCTCTTGTGAAACACTGTGCAGAGATGTTAGGTAACTTATCTGAGGTGGCACAGCTGGTTAGTGGTAGAGCCGGGATTTGAACCCAGGCAGTTCAGCTCGGCAGGCAGGCTCAGAGCTGGTTCACTTTATTCTCTGCACTGTCTCCAGTGCCCAGGGCCATATGTACTTACAGGGTAAAGGAACATGGACCCAATGAGCAAGACCCAGAGGGGCCCTCAGAGGTCACATGCAGGGAAGCAAAACTGAGTGGAAGAGGCGAGTCTGGGCCACTTAGGAATCATTTTGCTGTCACTAGTGATTGAGGCTCTATTTGTATGCAGTGTGGAGTGGCCGCTGCACACAAAAGGACCAGTGTTTGCTACAAACTCAGACCCAGAGCCCACGGCATGAGCTTGAGCAGACCATGCCTGGGGCCCTGTGAGGAAGCATGCTGGAAGGCATGTGGCTATACCCCCAGGTCCCCAACAGGCTGCGTATGGGGACAGGGTTCTGAATTGGTCTGCAGAGCATCTCACTGGGACAACAGGAGCTAAGTGTGTCACACGTGTGCCCCTGAGCTATGCCAGTCAGTGCTGGGACACAGACCAGCAATCTGCAGGGCCATGGGGCCACTCAGATAATGATGCGTAGAGAGACAAGAGTGCAGGGTGGCTGGGGTGCTTGGAAGACCAGGGCTGGAAGGTCCTGGAGACCCCAGGGGTGGGGATCTGTGTGACAGGGAAGGTAACTGGGCAGAAGAGACATCAAGAAGTGCAGGTGTTTGGCTTCATGGCTAAATTACTAATTACTAATCAGTGCTGTCAATACCGGCCTCAGTGAGACACAGGACTGTTGCTGCTTCAATTGGTGTGCTGTATCTCATGAAGCTGGCTGGATGCCTGACCAGCGCACCAGTGTCTCCAGTGCTGGCACATGGCAGCCAGCCCCACACATGGCAGAGGGGACTTCTAGCAGGGTTAGCCCTGGGCTCAGTGCTCCAGGACTTTACTTACTCATCCTGCCTCAGCTCTGTGACCACAGCCCAGCACCCCCTTGTCACCTTTCTGTAGAACTGCAGTTCTGATGTCTACTGTAGGGCCCAGGGCTTCTGAGAACCCCAGTGAAGCCCTGAGAAGACCATAGGCTCTGAGCATCTGGAATCAAGAATCCCCATGTCTGAAATGGTCCCAAATCTAAGTGCCAGCCAAGGTCCACACTGGGAAACTGTTTTCTGCATCATATGTGGCCTGATGGTACTGCTTAGTATGTACTCACACTGCAAAAATAATCATCCATCCGTCCGTCCGTCTACTTATCCATCCATCCACACAATGGTATGAAGGTACCGTGAGACTGTGTCAGAGTCACGTATAAACCAAACATGAATTTGTGGTTCAGATGAGGGCTAATCCTAGTTGTCAGCTGGACAGAATCTAGCATCACCCAGGAGACAAGCCTCTGGCCATGTCTGTGAGCAAGTTTCTAGACTGAGTTAACTCACCCTGGATGAGGGTGGCACCAACCCATGGGGTCCAGGGCTGAAGAAAATGAAGAAAGTGAGCTGAGGACCAGCATGCATCTCTCTCTGCTTCCTGACTATAGGACCGCATGCTCCTGCTGTTATGCCTACCCCACTGTGGATGTAAACCCCGTAGACCCTTCCTCCTTGGGTCAGGAGTCTTGACACAGGGGTGAGAAATGAACTCTTTCCTGACTCCTGAATCGTGGACACAAGGCTACTGTTCAGATGGAGGCGTTGTGACCTGGGCCTTTTGGGTAAGTGTTGGGAAAGTCCTCTGGGCAGCAGTGCTCACTCGGCTGGCTCTCCAGGCTTCTCAGAGTCTCAGTGTCTTCACCTGAAATATGGGGCTACTGCTGTGACCAAGTGAGAATCAGGCACTGTTTCGTGACCTGGGGACCCACTGTATCTCCACTCAGCCTCTTAGGAGCCATGGGAACTGGACACAGCTTAATCCGTCCAAGCCTCAGTTTCCCCACAGAAGCACTATCAAAGCTGTCTTTGGGGAAAAGGTAAAGACTTGCAGAGAGAATACTAGTGTAGAGCCTGCCTACAGCAATGATGTAGTGAGCCCTGGCTCTGTGTGCTGCAGCCACGGTGACACCTCCAGGGGCACATGGGCCTTGCCCCAGCTGCCAGCAGAGGTACCACAGGGCACTGAAGGGAGTCGACTCCCAAGATCGTGGAACAGGTGGCACAGCTGGGAGGTAGGGGAGGGTACTGGAAAGCGCGCTTCTTCCCCACTCCAAGGAGACTATGTGTGGCTTTTCCCTCCTGGAACTGTTCCTTCCTATCAGCTTCAGAGGCCAGCACTGACACCTCTGTCTTCACTGGGCACAGAAGGCCTGCTCAGTCCCAACCTAGCCATGAATCTGGCCCGTGTCCAGCCCGCACCCAGCCTCAACTGGGTGCCGTGCCCAGGCCTGTCTTCTGTGCTCAGCTGGGCCCTTGGCACCTGGCTTCCCTCAGGGAGCTGCAGCCAACACAGTGGCTGCTAATTAAACAGCAGTGGCTGGATTCTTACCCTGAGCGGGGTGGGCCCGGCCATCCCTCCTCTCTTCTTACCCTCTGGCTGGGTTCCCACCCCACTTCTTGGATAAAGTCACCTGGGTCAGGGAGGCCATGAGACCTGGATAAGTGGACAGTTTGGGATGGTGGCTTGGGGGGGCAGTGAGGGACAGAGGGACACTTGGAAAGGAAGGACAAAGATTTGGGTTCTAGTTGGTCAGAGATGCAGACCTGTTTTCATTTACCCTGCTGTCGCCTCAAAGGGGAGGAGAGATGATTTACTCTGCAGCCAAGTATGAGTGATTGTGCCTGTGGAGTGCAGATCAAGGTCACCCCCAATACAGTGTTCAACGGAGATTTTGTAGTTAAGAGAACAGCAGCTGCAACAAAAATCAAGAGTCAAGGAATTGTTCAGATACATTACAAACACAGAACAGAGAGGTTTCAGCTGGGAAACCCTTGCCATTGGCCTTAGACTATATCTGAAGACATTCCTAGCCTCCGGTGGAACCCAGGGTCCAGTTTGTACATTCCAAAAGGATTTTACTTTATAGCCAAAAGATTGTCAGGTTGAAAACAGGTGGACAGCAGATAGCTATTCAGAGGGCTAGAGATAGCCCAGGGTACCTTGCTTAGGATTTGCAGCATTCCAATTCTCCAGAGGCACTGAAGTATTCATCCAGTCAGTCAACCAGTCTTGCAGTGTGTTCGATGCAGGTGCAGCTGGCATTCACTCTACTCCTGTTCTCATCCCGCCCCCATCTGGAGTGTGTGGATCTGTCACCCTCATTCTGAGTGTGTGAACCTGTCACCATGCCCCAGATCTCCTGGCTTTCTATCTTATTCCCCAGATGAGTCTCCCTTACATCGAGACTCAAAGCAGGGTTGGGCCCAAGTGACTCAGGTAATAGAGGCAACAAGCCCAAGGCTCCATTTCCTCTCAGGCCTCCATTCTGAGCCCTTGTCCCCAGGAACTGTCACCCACAGGCATGCTGGTGAGATTTCACTGTCCCCTGACCACAGTAGCCTGTTGTCTTTCTTTCTGCCTTCAGATGGGGCATGTATTCTCCAGTATAACCTGGTCTCCAACATGGATCTGGGCCAGTGATTGCATGGACCAGGGCCATCATGGCTGCTCCTTAGAGGAGAGGAGGAGAGAGGAGGAAGGGGAGCGGATAGAGTGTCTGTAAGTTGCTGCACTGTTTATGAGCACATATGAAGCTCCTGTGTCTCCCACCTGAGGGGCCCCTTCCTCCACAATAGTGACCCCCAAGACCTGAATAGCAGTTACACTAACACCCAGCTCAGGATGGGCTTCAGATCCTCCTTCTGTGGGAGCAGCCAAGAAGCAATGGCTTTAGGTCCTGGCTCTTCCCTCTTTGTGCTGTGTGGCCTTGGGTACCCATCACCCTCTCTGAGCTCCTGCTTCTCCCTCCACATGTACGAAGGAGATGATAATGTCTGGCTAATATGGCTGCATGGGAGTAAACACTCAGACTCAGTGCCCACCCTGTTGGGCATTTCTTAGAAACCCACCCAACACCAGCTACAGCGTGGAGGGCAGCTACCACCAGCTCCCGCATTTCTCCACGGGTGCTGCTGCAGATCCCCAGAGTGGGAAGGGCTCTGGGTATTCAGAAAGCCGAGTTCCTGCAGAACGGCCTCCGCCCGACAGGCTACAGGGATGGAGAGGTTTGGTGGACTCAAGGATGACCAGCCTGAGCTGGGGCCTGAGGGTGGCCTGCATTGTGACTGTGAGCTCAGGGGAAGCTCTCTGGCTGGTCTGGAAGCAGACAGAGCGTGTTGAGTTTTCTGGATGCCTAAGCCGAGATGTGACCTTGCTGTGCCTTGCTCTTGGCGGAGGGAGGAGGAAGCTAACGGGGAGTGGGTGTAAGGCCAGGAGGCTAATTGATTAATGTCGGGTTGTGTTTGATGAGAGACACGGGGCTGGTGAAAGGTGAGATATTAGTGCTCACAGGCATAATTTCATGTCCGCCAATGGCAGTCTGAGTAAATAGTTACCCAGCGGAAATTAATCCAGTAAAGCAGCCCACTGGTCCAGGTCCCTCCAAGACCCCGGGGCAGAGGCTAGCCCTGCTTGGCCCTTTTCACTATGAGGGCACCAGTCTGACTGGGTACACTTATGCCCAGGACTGTGACTGGCTCTGCCATTATTTAAGTTGTAACCTCGATGAAGAAAGTCCCGGTTGAGGAAGGAAGCAAAGCCCTGGTGGAGTGCACACATCCATCTTCTTGCTCATGTTATGTCTCCCTTGTCATCTTCACAGACCAGGAAACAAATTCAGAGAGACTAAGCAATCAGCTCAGGGATGCACAGCAAGTGGGTGGCAGAGCTGAGAGCCCTATCTGAGCCGAGCCAGCTTGGCTCTACCCCTGAGCTCTGCCTTCAGAAAAGTGAGGCTGAGGCTTCTGTTCCCAGGCATGAACCCCAACTGAGGCCTCCCCTGTGAGCCTCTGCAGAGCTTCATGCTGAAGGCGCAGAAGGAGGCTGTGACATCCTGTCCAGGGGCAGCCCCAAGAGGCGCAGGTTCCATCTAAATCCTTCCACGGCCCTACCAATGTAACCAGAGAACAGCCTCCTGGTGTGACTGAGTAAACTGAGGCTTGGTTCCTATTCCTCAGGTCTGGTGAGAACCTCCCCCTTTATCCCTGGTGCTGGAGGGGATGGGACTTTAGGCTCAGCTTGCCACTGTGCCAAGCCCGGCTCTGCCAGCCAATCTGGTACCTTCCTTTTCCACAGCTAGGCTGTTTCTCTCTGGTTTTCTTGGAGCTTGGGGACTTAAGGGGGGTTAGCACTGCCTCTTCTTCTGTCCCTTGGCCTAGGAACCGAGATCCCAGTGGTTCACCTGCTCCATGTCCTTGCAGTGAGGGACCTCACCCTACCTACCACTCAGTCCACATGCTGTGGTTCAGTGGGTCTCTGCAGCAACCCCCCCCCCCCAACTGCAGTCACCTTAGGCAGGGGTTTGGGTCCTCTCTGTGACCCCAGGTCACCCTCCTGCCGCAGCTGAGCCTGTTCCTGCTTCTGCCTTGGGGTCAGGCCAGCAGTTGGGAATTAGGTGAGCTTGACCCCTCCTACTGGCTGCAGGACTAATGGGCACTAAGTGGCTATTTTGCAGACGAGGAAGCAGCAATTAAGAAAGGCTAAGTAACTTTCCTGGGGTCATAGATTTGGATCCTTCAGCTCCAGATTCATGGTTTTTCTGCTTCATCAAATTGTCTCTGATGGACAGATCCTCATAGGCAAGCATGCTTTCCCACTGGACCTGGGATTCCCTTAGTATCCCTTCCATAAGGCACTAAGGGCTGTGTGGGACAGAAGCTATGTATTTCCCATTGGCCTGGGAGCCTGCAGAGGTAAGACTCGGGCCTCCCCCATCAGACTAGGGAGTTACCCACAGGATCACTTCCCACCATCAGAATGGGCTCCCTCACTGAATGCAGGCTCCATGCCTCCTCTGTCAGACCTGGAATTCCCTGGAATATGACTGTCTGCATATGCCCACCATCCACCCAACCTCAGGACCTCTTGCTAATGGCCCCTGCCTAGCTGGGCCCTGAACAGGACCAGCCCTGGGCCAGGGCAGAAATTACCAACAGTCCACAAAGCCCCAGGCACCCCAGGTGTTAATTAGTGTTGCCTGCTCTGGAATTTTCCCCCATTTATGCTAATCAGAAAGGTAAGAGGCGGATAATGAAGTGTTTGGTTTAATACTGTGTGCTAGGAGGGAAGAGGAATTTTAATTACTGGCTTCTAATTGGATGGATGGCCTGTTAATATCCTCTTGACAGCATGTCTAAGCCACTTCTGCTCACCTGTCTAGGCCCCGCTGTCCGGTCTGGCTATGGATACTGGTATCTTAGACACCTGCCCAGCCTGTCCTTGATGAGGGGTTATGCCAGCAGCCCTGCCCTGACATCTTCGTGACCTTGCTCAAGCTCTGTCCTTCTCTGAGCCCCCTGTTCTTCAAGGGGAGAAAAGAAGGGCTGTATGGTCAGTGGAGGTTTGATAGAGAAGTTGGAGAGGTCATATGCAGGAGGTGGGGGCAGCCTGGAGGAGAGAAGCAGACACAGCCGGATCAGAGAGCAATATGCTACTCACACTTCCAGGCTCAGCTTGGTAGCATACCCCAAGCAACCCCTGATCCCTGGACTTGATCGGGAGCATTGTCCTGGATTGAATGGCCTCTGTCCAGCTGCCTACTGCCCTTGTCTGTCACATAGACCGTCACCAAGACCATCTGATTCAGAGCTCCCCAGGGGCTGTTCAATTTTGCTGCCCTGTGTCCTGGGCCCTGGACAGCTCTGGAAACCCATTTCTCCAAGGAGAAATATCCAAGCAAAGTGGGTGGGCCAGGTTCCAACGGGATCTTCTTGCTGAGCTTGCTCTCAGCCAGAGTATGGTCTATGTTCCTGAGCAGGTAGGCAAGAGGACTCTATGCAGATGGTTGACCGATGCTAAGGCCTCTTCTTACCTTTAGGCATACAAAACCTCTGTCTGTTTCTATCTGTGAGTGAGTGTGTCTCTCTTCCTGTCTCTGTCTGTCTATCTATCTATCTATCTATCTATCTCTGACAGTCTCTGTTTCTCTCTCTGTCCCTCTGTCTGCCCTTATGTCTGCCGCCCCCCATATGTCAAGATGTTGGATATTCTTCCTCTATCTCTGCTGTGTTCCCTAGAGAAAGAGTCTCTCACTAAATCTGAAGCATTGGGTTAGGCAGCTATACAGCTGGCTGGTAGGCTCCCAGGATCCACCAGCCTCCTCTCTACAGACCTGAGGTCACAGACCTGTGTGGCCAGGCCCATCTTTACAGGGGTGTGGGGATTTGAATTCAAGTTTGTGCGGCAAACATTCTTACCCACTGAGCCATCTCCCTAGCCCTAAACACCCAAACCCCAACCATGCCCAGGTTTCTCTGGAGAATACTCGGGAGTATTTACGGGTCTTCTGGGAAGGGGGTCCTGAGGGAACAGGATAAAGTCACTCTGTGCTAGGAGAGTGGCTGGATTCTCTTACAGAGTGTATGTAATAAGAGTCAAAAGTCCTCAGGATCCTCTGGATTGGGGCCTTTCCCAGCCCTGTGGCCTTTTGAGCCTTGATGGGCATATCTGTAAAATAGGCAGACGCTTCCCTCAGAGAGCTTCTGGGAGAGTCAGACCTTAACAAAGGGTCCAGGTGATATTGGACCTGTCCCATCACCCTGGGATGAGATCTGAAGGGAACCACCTAAAAGGGGTTCAGTCTGTTTAGGTTCCTGGCTTTGAAACCAGAATTTAGCCTGTGACATCTGTCACAGTCCAATGAGCCGGGAGACAAGAGTCGAAAGCCATACTTCATTCAGAGAAGACAGGGATCTGAGAAGACAGGGGATTAGCATCCTAAAAATCTCTGTCCCATCTCATCTCAGCTGCCAGACTGTAGAGGGAGAAAGGAGGTGGGAACAAAGACTGTCAATCACTCTTCGCTTAGGCTCACCCCCTGCTGAGGCCACCGTGTCTGGGCCTTTCCTTGTCTTCCCCACACTTGGCTAGGTTCAGGCATTTACTGAGGCTCATCAAGACAGAGTCTGCCAGTATTGGCCTTGTCCCCTCTGGTGGTGTCTGGGCTGCAACTGGTTAACCCAAAATGAACATACCATCAATAGTGTGTGTGCATGCTAAGTTAGTGATAACACAGACCCACCGATCCCATGGGGAGGGCAGGAGTCTCTATAACACAGAGTGTGAAAGAGGCCCTGTCCATGCCTTCTGTCTCCGCTTGGCTTCAGAAGGTCTCAGTCCATCATGGGCGTGGAAGGTCTGACAAGGCAGCTCAGGCTGTGTCAGAGGGACCATCTATTGGAAGCTGTTCTTATCATGGACAGCCAGAAAGCAAAGAGTTAAAGGAGGCTCCAGGGCCTGGCATCCCTTTCAAAGGGCCCCTGGTGCCCACTTCCTCCAGCCCAGACCCTCTTAAATGTTTCACAGGCTCCTCAATAGTCCCATCACCTGGGGACCAAGTGTTCAGAACAGGAGCCTTGGGGAGGACTTTGAAGATCTGAGCCACAAACCTAGGACAGCTCTCAGCATGGAGGAGGGACACAGATCAATGCTTACCAGAGGATATTGCTGTTAGACTCAAGGGCAGACTGGCTTCCTGGAGAAGACTGGTTCCCTGGGCTCGGTAGAAAGTGTCTGTGGCTGGTGTTTCCCACACCGTGGCCACTGGCAAAGGATTGTAGATTGCTGGGAACAACCCCAGGGCCTCTGATTCTCCTGGGCCTGAATTGGAGAGATATGAATGGCTCCACTGTAGGAAGCCAGGGAAGGGGAGAAATGCTATGTGCCCCACCCCTCCACCTTTGCCTTCCATTCTCAACATGGCTTCCCTTCTCCACCAAGACAATCTAAGGACTCACAGTGCCTGCCGGCCTCAGGAGGAAGAGCCAGCAACCATAGAACAACCACTGTATACAACAGGTGCTACAGAGTGGCCACTATATACAGCAGGTGCTACTTGATACATATCATCTCCAGAAGAAGAAATGCCTGAGGCCATGGGAACAACGGAGGGACAGACTACATAGGATACCTCCCTAGGACCCTCCACCTTTGCCACACTCTCTCTGGGCCTGTGACCCCTACTCCAGTCCCCCAAGGGTCCTGAGGCCAAGAGGCCAATTTACCTTCCTGTGAGACACTTCCTGGGCTTATCAAGTACACCTGCTCACCGTGTCCCAAGGGCTCCACAAGGGGACCAGAAAAGCCATGTTCCCAGTCTCAGAACCAGGGCGGGGGTTGGGGGTGTTGGCACCAAAGCCTTAAAGCATGAGAGATCTTTGAAACAGTAAGGAACGGTCAAAAGGAAAGCAGACTTCAGGCATTCGTTCATCAGTCTGCACTCATGGGGCCCTTGGGGCAGCGCTATCGAAGAGGCCAGCACCAAACAAACATTTATTTGGATGGAGCAGATGACACAAACCCAAGCATGAGTCCCAGATTCCCCTCTGGAGCTGTGTGACCCTGGGCCTGTCACTTAACCTCTCTGAGCCTCATATTGCTCACCTGCCAAAGAAGGACACGTAGAGGGCTTGCTTTTGTGTGGCAGGGACAGCACAAGGCTTGGGGTATAAATAGTCAGTCAGCATCCATTCTGTTCTTGTTCCTGGATACAATAGCTAGCCAAGGTTATGAAAGAATATTCAATTCCCAGGCTAGGACAAAAGATGACAAGCGGACATATAGAAGGTTTTAAAGGAAGGAGTGAGCTCCAGCAGAGTCTTTGGCTTTGAGGGAGCTTTGGCTGTGTTCGAGAAGACCAGAGGTCGGTAGAGGTCTGTGGTGTGTCCCTGGGAGGAGTCCTGGAGCCGAATGCAGGGTAAGTCAAAGATGGCAGTGCAGGATTGAGTGGTGAGGCTAAGTAGGTCCCATTTGTCTGCTGTGGTTCCTAGCGGGCCTTGGCCGGGGCTGTAATGTGGGGTCAGAAAGTGTGTGTTCCACTCTGCTAGTTCCTAACCGCTGGCTCTGGACAAGTCATCCATGCTAGTCTGAGCCACTTCCTGTGCTACAGAAGGGGGACCACTGTACCCACCCGGCAAGGTCGCTGCAAAAACAGAGCCCAACAAAGTACCAATGCACACAGTAGGAGCTCAGGAAGTAGTGTTGATTTGGGTGCTATTGTTGTGGCCTTGGTTAGGGCAGTAGGCAGTGACCCAGGAGGAGAAGACCTGTGGGGGGCAGGAGGGTGCATGAGCCTACCCATAAACCTTCACGGGCTCTGGGTTGATGGAGTCTCCTGGGTGGCATCAGGCCAGTTTGGAGCAGATCTTCCAGACCCAGGACCACCATGTAGGTGTGTTTCAGGCAGCTGCCCTGGTCCCACAATAGTGGATAGTAAGGTTCTGAGTCTGAGAGTCGCTCTCTCCCCATTTCCCCACAGTACCCTCTGTGTTGCCAGCTTTGAGGGCATAGACAAATTCTCCCTGCACCACCTTGCTGCCAGGGCCATGGAGGAGAGGGCCTCACCCAGGGAAAGCACTCACGGTCTCCATAGCAAGCTTGGCTCTCAGGATCTGGAGACTGGCCAATGTGAGAAGCAGCACACCAAGGTAGCTGTCACTCATACCAGGTCCGAACTCTGCTGATTTACAGAATCACTTGACTCAAAACAAGCAGAGACCTAAGAAAGGAAGCCTGACAGCTTTCCTTTGACAGTCAACTTGGCACAGCCTAGAGTCATCTGAGAGGAGAGTCTCAGGTGAGGAATCACCTGGACCAGGTTGGCCTATGGACCTGCCTGGAGGGTAGGCAGGTAATGTCTAGACTGTTAATTGATTGAAGAGGTCCCAGCCCACCATGGGCAACACCATTCCCTAGGCAGGTCACCCCAGGCTCTCCGGGATCCCTGCTGTACTTCCTGGGCTGTGAGTGAGGTCTGTCCTTAATTCTGCCTGAGAGAGCAAGCAGGCCTTATCTTCAGCTTCCTGGCCTGACTTCCCTCAACACTGGGTTGTGTGACCTGGAAGGGTAAGCCGGAAAAACCCTATCCTCCCCGAGTTGCCTTTGGTCAGAGTGTTGTGTCACAGCCACAGAAGGGAACCAGAGCAGTGCCAATACAAGGCTGCCTATGGGCTACAATGGTCGAAGAGTGGTAGCGTTGGCACAGTGTGGCTCACAAACAGTCTCTGTGCTGTTTACAGGTGTGGAAACTGAGGCTCGGATGAAGCAAGGAACCTGCCTAAAATTCTAGTACTAACAAGTTTCAGGCTTGAACCAGGTCCAGAAGAGACTGCTCTGGTCTGGATGAGTGACCCCTGAAACCTCCAAGGCTTGGTCTCTGGCTCGGATACTATGGGGAGGTGATGCGGCCTTTAAGGGCTAGGGCTTGGTGAAATAATGGAAGGGGCATTAGAACCCCAACCTCTTCCTCTCACTCCTTAGTTTCTCCCACGATGTCACCCCGGTAGGTTGATATTATCCTGTGTGGGAATGAGCAACTTTTCCCATGAGAATGTGACATTTGTGTTTCTCTGTGGGGGAATTTATTTCCTATTATTTGACTATGTTTCATGGTTAGTACCTTTTCTTATTTGTTTCCAGGAACTCTTTATATATTCAGGATATTTATGGTAATAGGGATCTGTATTAGTTCCCAGGGATGCCATAACAAAACACTGCAAGCCAAGCAGCTAAAAAATAAAAAAAATTAAAGAGACAGAAATGAATTTATTTCCCAGATCTGGAGGTTGGAAGTCTAGGAACAAAGTGTTGGCAGGACTGTGTTTTTGTTGTCGTTGTTTTTACTCTGTGGCTGGTAGATGGCTGCTTTCATGGTAAGTGTCCACTTTTGTGGTAGGTGGTCACTTTTGTACTGTGTACGCCAGTGTTTTCTCTGTTTTTGTGTGTTCACATTTTCTCCACATGGTAAGAGCAAATGTCCATCGGATTTGAGTCAACGTTACTGGCTTCATTTCCCTTAATTCCTTGGTAAGTGCTTGTCTCCCAGCACAGTCACCTTACAGGGACCTGGGGCTTTAATATAGGGGTTTGGGGTCACCAAGTTCAGCCCTTTCCAGAGCCCCGAATACATTTCTGTTTTCTCCTTTGTGCCTGTGTCTCGTGTCCATTGCACAGAACAGCTTTCTTAGATCCTGACCTGGAATACCTGGGTCTCATCTACTACAGAAAATGCTGCTTCTCCCCCCAACCCCCAGTCTGTCTTCTGAGACCATGGAGCTCACGGGAAAGGGTGCAGCAGAGGGCTTTGAAGTTCTTTTGACCTGAAGGCACCAGAGACAGGCAGTCCGGCGACCTTGGGCATTGCTTTGCCCCATCAGCGTCTCAGAGTCTCTATAAATGAGCTAAAGATAGCCGGCGGCGGGGCTGGAGGACACAGTGAGGTGATGTCTGCCCAGCGTGTGGCTCCTGGCCTGATGCTTGGGAGGGGCTCGCAGGCAGTGGCTAGTGGGACAATCCTGATGAATTGAAGCTGGCATTTATCAAACACCCAGGGTATGGAGGGAGTTGAGCCATGATGCCCTAGTTGCCTGGTAGAAAGAATGAATAAGCAAATGTAGCCCGAAGTCCTCATGTGTACTCACTAGGGACTAATAGCCAATCAAGGGCTCCCTGGAGGTCACCATGCTGGCAGGGAGACAGTGCGATTTGGAACAGGTGGCCTCAAGCCAAGAAGGAGTGGAGGAAGTCCAGAGTCACTGTGATGTGGTGGAGACAGATTCGGGGTAGCTCCAGGAGATGACAGGAGAGAAAGGAGTTTGGTGGCTTTGTACTGCATTCTCTGAGTCTTGCTGAAACCTACATACAGCACATCACTGGCCTGGCTGGACAGAGGGAGAGACAGACAGGAGGCAAATCTGGACTTTGTGGCTCACCTGCTGGCTCCCTCAGGGGAAAGGACCAACCGCAAGGTCTGCAGGTATAGGTCACTGTATTTCTGCCTTCCCTGCCAACCCAGCAGAGCCTACACTGTCCACCACAGCAAGAGAAGCCATGCATGATGGTGGCTGACATGCTCCAAGGGGAAAACGCAAAATGTACGGCTGATTTTCACAGATCCCCAGGCCAGTTCTTCTATGGGCCCCTTGTATTTCTCCCTATCTCCACTACGACCCAAATCCCTCATCCAGGAAGATGTGCGTGAGTGTATTATGGATGCACATGTGTGCGCGTGTGCGCGCGTGCAAGTGTGCGTGTGTGCGAGTGTGCATGTGTGCAAGGGCATGTGTATTCGAGTGTGCATGTATGCATGCATGTGTGTGTACAAGTGCGATTGTGCGCTCGTGAGGTTGATGCTGAAAGTCTTCTTCTACCACTTTCTAACTGATGTTTTGAGACCGGATCTGTCATGGACCCTAGATCTCACCAATTTGGTTACACTCTGCAGCCATTAAGCTCCAGGGACCCACCTGTCTCTCTAGTGCTACAGTCACGGATATTGCAACCACACCCACTTTTCCCCCTAGGATCTTCATGCTTGTCTGGCAAGCATGTTACTGACAAAGCCCGTTCCCCAGCCTCCTCCAGGAGGGCTATTTTTAGTGTTGGCCTTTATGGGTCTTCGTGGGTTGGTGGGAGGAGACGGTTGGCTTAGTATCACGGCCCGAATGCTTCCGGACCGAGACAGGTTCCTCCTGCCGCCTTGGCATGCCTGTGGATTGAGGACTGTAAAAACAAAGCAAATGGTTAACCTCTGGGGAGGGTCTCGGCCACTGCTAACAATCGCCCTTCACATCCTTCCACGGCCAGAGGAGTCCACGAGGCTGTTAACTCACATATAATAACCCTTAAATACTGTCATTAACTCACCTCTCATTCCTGCAAACTGCCCAGGAAGGCTCTCGGTGTGATCGATGGCTGCTCTTATGCCAGTACCCAGTCGCTCACGCACTCGGCCAGAAGCACGTGTGCAGTGTTGCATAAATAGATCAACAGCAGCATCGGAGTGTGGCCCAGCTTCCACCCTGGTCTGTTTTCAGGACTGTCATCTCTGGGACAAGAGGGACTGAAAGTGGAACCTCTGGGTCCCCAGATGTCACTATAGCTGATGACTCCAGGGGAGCCAGAAGCTTGAGCTCTAGTCCTCTGTCCGATCCCTGTCCCTATTCCCCCATGGACATGAGGATTGAGGTTGGGCCGGGGGTCACATGTGAGGTGCCAGACCCTCTTTGGGGCATCATTGCAAACCCTTGGGTTTATATCGTGGTATAGGTCTGTCTGTTCACAGACGGGAGCCCCCAGAACAGGCCCCTGGGCCCCATCTTATTACAGGGTAGCCCTCACTGGTGATGCTGTTTCCTGTAGAAACCCAGGCTCTGTGTGCTGACTGTGGCAGAGATAGTGCTGGTACTTATGAGTGAGGAAAGCCAGGAAGGGAGCTGAGCGCTTGATTAGCTCGCTGGCTTGCGGTCAAGGACACGGTGCTCACCCAGAGGCTGCACACACATCCACGCTGCACTTGGCAATGGACAGTGTTAATATTTAATGAGCCGCGGTGGCAGCGGACAACTACTGTTTGCTCAGCAATTCACTCTCCCTCCTCCCTGGAGGCCCAGGATCCATGAAGGATCACAATGGCCTGGAGGAGGCTCTGGGCTGGCTCTGGGATGAGTTCTTCTCTGGTAGACCTCTCAGCATCCTGTCTGTGGGGCAACTGTGCTAGCCTGACATGAGTCACGGGCCTGACCCTCCGTCTACCAGGGTGGGAAGTACCAAGGACTAACTAGCTAGTGTCCTTGCTGGCTGAGAAGCAAAACTACAGAGAGGAAATGGGATAGGGGCATATGCCTGTCATCCTGGCACTAAGGAGGCTGAGGCAGGAGGATGTCTGCAAATCTTAGGCCAGCATGGACTTCGGAGTAAAATTCTATCTCAAAATACAATCAAATGGCTGTGTCTCCTTGGGTAGAGTGCTTACAGAGCATTGTGAGGCTCCGGGTTCAATCCCCAGCACTGCATAAGCAGAATATGGCAGGCACACTTGTAATCCTAGTGCTGGAAAGGTGGAGACAGGAGGATCAGAAGTTCAGAGTCATCCTCAACTACATAATGAGTCGGAGGCCACTCTGGCTACACGAGACCCTGTCTCAAAGTAAACGAACAGATGCAAGAGGGGCTGAGGACTGTGGCCTGTGTGCGGCGCTTGGTGGAAATGGTACACTGTGTTTGGTGGGAATGATTTTCCAAGTCAGAGTTCCAGACAGAAAGGGGGGAGAACTGTAGCTGGTGATCCAGGCGCTGAAGGGTTTGGGGTGCACAGTCAGACCTACGTGGGGGGGGGGGTTGTGGGTGCTGGAGAGGGGTAGTATAGGAGCCCAAGCTGGCAGCTGCCTCACTAGTGGCTGTAACTATGAGGAACCCGATGAGATATGGCCCTGGAGGTCGTGTCTCAGGTCACAGGATACCCAGGTGGAGAACAAGAGAGGAGACCCTGAGGGAAAGTGGAGCCTGTGGCCTGATGCAGTTGAGGGACCAGATGATATTATCTCAAAAGGGACCTGGTTGTGAGTGGAGCTTCTTCTTCTGCTCATGTGGGACCAGGAAGATCTGTGGTCCCACATGACCACAGTGTGGCGTTCAACACATTTGAACTCCCATGACTAGCTACACATGACTCATTTGAGGTGGTATCAAAGTCACAGGTGCCTGGATCTCACACCCAAAAGAGGCTCCGGAGGTACAAAATGGGGACTTGAGAGACAGCTTTTGCAGAGGAGGTACAAAACACCTACTATGAGAACTAGAGGTGGCTCTTGCAGAGGACTCAGGTTCAGTTCCTAGCACCCACACGGGGCAGCTCATTACTCCATCCCCACCCCACGTAAGAGGCAGTGTTTGAACCCAGACTGTCTGGTTCCAGAGCCTGTACTTCAGATTTTGATCTGCCTGTGTTCTTGGGTTCAGAGAACAGGGAGGTCAGAGCAGGTCAGCACCATCAAGAAGGACTTCCTGTATCCTGTGGTCAGGTGAATGGAAAGGGCAGGAGAGGAGGGGACCCAGGCTGGAGGCAAGGCATGGGTAGGGATAATGGCGGAGAGTGTTGACTGCGCATGCGTGTTGGGGAAGGCTATGTGTGGAAGGAAGGGTTAGGGCAGTCTCAGCTCATCGGAAAAGTTCTCTCCTAGAATCACTCTAGGCACAGCGAATTCACTCTAGGGGCAAAGAGTCAGACTCCACAGAGAGCACACCCAGCCCTAGGACGCCCAGCCCCAGGATTTCCAGCCCTAGCTGTGATTGGTCAAAGGCTAAGACAATCTCAGCTGTCTCTTTTCCTCTGCCAGTGATTGGTTGCAGCGTGAGCATAGGATACACAGCTCTAACCAATGGCAGGAGTTCTGCTGGGGAAACACCTGGGAGGAAACACTCCCTCTTTGGACTGGGTTTTATCTGCTGTGTCCAGTTGATGACTGGAGCTATAGCAGCCGTCTTGCAGCTATGAGGGGAACAGGCAGAGAGGAAGGCAAGAAAAATGAGAGACAAGACCTGGAACCTTGAGGGGAGCCTGGGCTACTGGATACATCAGTCTTAGCGTTCCCCAAGCTCAGAAGTGCCGATGTGAGGTAATTTTCAGCATCATTTAAGGCATTGTCAAGCCTCTGTTGGGGTTTCCTGTTACCAGAACTAGAAGTAGCTACCATACACCTTGCATTAATTAAAGTTTATTAAGCATCGATTAGTCCTGGAGAGAGTCACGTACGGATTTCACCTCACAGCTGCACTGCAGAAGGGAGGACCTGACTTGTCTCCGTCAGTCTGTGCTGCCTTCTCCAAGCATGGGGCAGAGTCATGGGAGTCTGGAAGTCTGAGATCAGAGTGTGGCAGGGTCATTTCTGTGGTTCTGTCCTTGTGAAGGGGGGGGAGGGGCAGGCAGACAGACAGAGACAGAGAGACAGAGGCAGGAAGAGAGATGGAGAGGAGAGAATTCTTCCTCTGCCCATAAGAGCACCAACCTTTTCAGATTGGGCCCCATCTCTCTAATGCCCTAACTCCCGATGTGGCCGCTCTGGGGACTGGAACGGTAGCGTATGGATCTGGGGGGGGACACACTCAGAAGGGATGTGACTTCTAAGACCAGCTTGCAAAGAGACCGAACTGAGATGTCAGGACCGGTCTGACTGATTATTCCAGTCACTCTGTGTGTGACAAGTTGTGTGTGTGTGTGTGTGTGTGTGTGTGTGTGCATTCATCCTTTTCCCTTATTCTAGTGATAAGAGCCAGAGATTCTGCCTCAAACATGGTGGAAGGTAGACCCACACATGAGGTGGTCCTCCAACCTTCAAGTGTGCCATGACATGTTCACCTGCACTCACACACATGCACACATGCATCATACACATAGAGATAGTTTAAAGGTGTGGAAGATAGCATACCCCACAGCCTGTTCTTTGGCTTTGATTGTGCCTTCATGTCCAGGGCACTGCGGAGCTGTTTCTGTTTCAAAGGTGAGCTTTTTCTAGAATTTCTATAGAATCAGGCAGCCTGTGTCCTGGAGGACCTGGCTTAGTCCTCTTAGCATAATGCATTTCAGATTCAGCCCTGTGTAGGCACAGATATGTAACTCCCCCATCCCCTTTAGGGGTGAGCAGTATTCTACCTTGACACGAGGCCAGATATGGGCTTATCCTAATGTGACCCGCTGCCTTGCTGAAGTTGGGTGTTTGTTGCTCTGTGCATCCAGTTTCTTCTCTGCAAGAGTCACACACCATCTGTGCTGCTCGCCAGAAGTGACACATGGCTCCTACTTCAAATAGCTCTGATCCCTCAGTGTCACCAGAGAGTCCGCGCCCCGAGCCCTGTAGGACTCCACTTGTTCTTCACAGCCAGTGCTTAACGTCTTCACAGATGGACAGTTAGTCCTCTTTCTATCTAGTCTGAAACCTTCATGCTTCGTTACCATCCTCCCTGCCACTTTGGAGGATGCAGGGGGTGGGATGGGGTTGAAGTGGGAAATGTCTGGGTTTGAAAGAGAAGAACAGATCTGAATGCCTGGGCATGCATCCCTCCCCACACGCCCCACCCTGCTGACTATAAAAGTCTGTTTAAGGGTCACCTCCCCTCCCCCTAACTTCACAGAGTTCACTTCCCGGTCTGGCCCACTCCTGTGTCTGCCTGGAGGGGATTCTATGCTGGCAAAGCCATCCGGCCACCTTGGTGCTGCCTTCTCCCCCAGGGAGGAAGCTAGACTCCCACCAGCCTTGAACTGGGCTGTTTCCTTTCTAGTTCCTGCAGGAGTAACTGTCTGCAATACATCAGGCCCTTCGATGTCCAGACCTTCAAGATGGCTACTAGGTTTGTCCCCACAGCAGCCAGGTGTACAGGAATTTTTGCTGAGGGTGGGGCAGCCTCCTCAGGACCTGCCCTTAGCCAGTGGGAACCCATATAGGGTATTGGTTGTGTGAGGCTCAGCCTCAAGCCAGGTAAGGTGAGGGTGGGTCATTTCTTTCTAGCACAAAGCAAGTCTGAAAAGTGATACCTGAGACCTACATCAGGCAGAGTACACTGGGCTCCTTCTACTGCTGTGAGGACCAACATGTGATAGGCGTGTGTTTGTATTCCTGCACAAACATCATGACCAAGAGGCAAGTTGGAGACAAAGAGTTTATTCGGCTTACACTTCCACATTGCTGTTCATCACCAAAGGAAGTCAGGACAGGAACTCACACAGGGCAGGAACTTGGAGGCAGCAGCTGATGCAGAGGCCATGGAGGGATGTTTCTTACTGGCTCGTTCGCTCCCCCTGGCTTGCTAAGCTTGCTTTCTTATAGAACCCAAGACTACCAGCCCAGGGATGGCACCACCCACAAGGGGCCCTCCCCCCTTGATCACTAATTGAGAAAATGCCTTACAGCTGGATCTCATGGAGGCATTTCCTCAACGGAAGCTCCTTTCTCTGTGATAACTCCAGCTTGTGTTGAGTTGACACACAAAACCAGCCAGGACAGCTTGTAAGAGTCACTTTGTTCTATTAATATTGCCCCAGCACAGCCACCTTGTCCTGTGTACTCTGACCTTGTCTCTCCTTTCAAGGGTGAGAACAGGTCCAGGCCCAACATGTCCCCAAGGAGAGAGTGTCCTAAGTCACTGCCATCTCTGAAGCCAAGGGGATTCCAGTGGCCACTAGATAGACATCTACATTTTGCCACGATGTCGCTGGCCACACCCAAGGTTTATAGAGCACAGTAGGCTTTGGCCTCAGTAGTCCCAGACTTTTCCAAGGTTGGCAGTTGTGTGGTTAATTTTAGCTATCAACTTGACACATCCTACAGCCGCTTGGGAAGAGAGTCCTAATGAGGGATCGCCTCAGTTACATGACCATATCTGTAGGAGATTGTCTTCAGTACCTTAATTAATGTGGGAAAGTCCAGTCTGAAAGAAGGTAGTCCTTTGCCCTGGTTGGGTCCTGGACTGTGTAAGAGTAGAAGAAACCAGCTGAGGTAAGCATGCATGCCTCTGTTCTCCCTGTTCCTGACTGGAGCTGGGAGGCGACCAGTTGTTTCACATTCCTGCCTTGACTTCCCCAAAATGAAGAATTACAACCTAGAATTGTGAGCAGAAATGAACCCTCTATCCTCCAAGCTGCTTTTCTGACTAGATATTTTGTCACAGAAACAGGAAGGACATAAGATGTCCACGGCATTTCTTCTCATTAGCAGGGGTGTAAGTGGAGTAGCGTGATCAGTTGCCAAGTCTGTGCTGTGAACATGATTATCTTGGTGATGTCCACTGACCCAGCTGTTCTGGGAACACACGCTGCTTGATCCTGGAAGCTTACTTGAGGGATACCCTTCCCCACATCCCCAATAAACAAATGATTTCAGACTCTGGTGGACTGGAGGGCCAGAATCAAAAGTAACCCAGTGACAGACACTTTCCAGAAAGCTCAGGACTAGGCAGCTGGGCCTTGGGGTTTAGTTCCTTCCCAGAGAAGCCCATGAGGAGTCTTCACAGGGATCCCAAATGGCTTATAAGCACCATGATGTGCTCACGTGTCCACAGAAAACAGATCACTTGCTTCCTTGGCATCCTTTTCTTGTTCCCTTGACTCACACTTTCGAATGTGCTTAAGTGACGACGGGCCCGCACCTCATTTGTTCGTGCAGCACCAGGAATGATGGATGACTTTTCGCCCTGCTAAGGCAGGCAAAACCCTTTATAGTAAGGGTGACTGGACACTTGGGGATTAGACCAGCAGGGGCCACGGTCACTTTGGAAAGTGGCACTCTGTAAGCTGCTGGGGGTGGGCTGAGGAGCCCCAAAGTCAGGGTATGATGGATCTAGAGAGGCAAGGGTCATAAAGGCCAAGAAGTCCCCCTACAGCTGCTGACAGCCACCAACCAGTGACTGCAGCTACAGAGGAGAAGGAGCCATGGGGCAGCTTCTTGGCTTCATCAAGCTCTGTCAGTGCTGGGTGACAGCCTGGGTTTCAATCCGGGGAGTGGGTTATGACCTTGAAGGGTGAGGCTGTGGGGAAGGAGAGAGAATTGAGGGGGACAGAAGGGAGGGAGGGAGGGTGAGAGGGAGAGAGAAACACACGCACACAGTCACTGAACACCTACTATGTGCAAGGCCACAAGGTCCCTCCTCCCTCTCTAGAGGCAGCTTTAGTGTCAGCCCAGGGATGCACAGGACCTGCTGGGTTCCTCAGTTACTTTTGCTATGGAACTGCACTTTCTCCACTTAGAGCCGAGAAAATAGAAGCTTGGGGAGGGAAGGTCCTCAGCCCCAAGAAGGGGCCAAGATTTCAGCCAAGTGCCTGCTCAGCTCCTACTGTGAAAGGGCTTGTTCACGTTCCTTAACTTCCCTCATCTGGGCTTAGGAGAGTTAGGAATGGTTTCTGAGGCTCACATGACAGTTGCAGAGAACACAGCCAAGTGCAGGCTGACACTCTGGGAGCTGAGGCAGGAGGATAGAGAACTCAAGGTTAGTCTGAGCTAAAGGGAGGGAGGGGCGGGGGAGGATCCTCTTTCTGTTTCTCTTCCCCTTCATTCCTCCCTGTGACCTTAGCTCCTTTTGATGCTACTCTGGGGTCACTTTTTGTACCTCCCCTTGTCCCCTACCCTGGAGCTTTGGCCCCCAAGGGACAGGTGCATCCAGACCCTGGCACAACTGGAACAGTGGGCTCTAAGCTCCGGGATGCCTGTCCCCGCCTCCTTCTCTTTGAGGCTCAGAGGGCATAAGTTAGATAACCATGACACCTGTTTTAAATTAGCCTTCAGAAGCCTCCGACAGCTGAGAAATTATTTAACAGGGAAAGAATTGAGTACATGAATAAATATTAATATTAAATCACAGCGTCTCTCGATTTGAGGGGAAAGGAGGGGGCCCCCAGCAAGGCAGCCTCGGAGGAGAGATGCCGCTGAGCAGAGACCGAGGACAGCTCATCGGTCACCTGGTTCTGTCAGAGCCACACTGAGGCTCCATCTGTCAAGGAGGCCGGCAGGTGGCAGAGGTGACTTCTGAGAGCCTTGTGATGGCTCAACAGGTATCTAGTCTGAGCTCTAGCCTCAGCCTCAGGCTGTGGCAGAGGGTGGAGGAGGGACAGAGCCTGTCAGGGGATGTTTTCTCATCCCAGAGCCCAGAGAGGAGCCGCTGCCTGGGGTGGCCTCTGTGGCACTTCCCTGCATTACAGAGTTGGCATGTATGTTCAAAGAGTGCTTTGGTGTGAAGACAAATGTGAGCCAGGCTGAGTCCTAATTATCCACCCACAGGTACACGGACTAAGCCAGCCTTGCAAGGGAAACATAATAGAAACCGTTCTCCTGGAAGCTGCTGGAGGCATTTTACTGATCCATCTGGGTGGCTGATGCCACATGGAAGGAAGTGGGAGAGGCTGTCTTGGAGTGGGAGGATTCAGGACAGGCCAAGTGCCTAAGGGCTGGGAGCACATGGAAGCTGGTTCTCAGCCACAGTCAGTTACTATAAATAACAAAATACTAAGCATGAGCTATGCACTCTGCTTTAACAGGTGGGCAGAGGGGTCCTCGAGGCTTCTGGAAACTACCCATCATCCCCAAGACTCAAGGTCCTGATGTCTCATCTCCTCCTGTAATCCATTCAGATATTTGTCCCTGTGACTGAATACTTCACAGGGATGGACAGTGGGGGTGGGGGGGTGGGGGGGAGGTTTAGTTTGCAAATGGCTTCGAGAGGTTCCATCCATGGTGGCTTGCTTCTATGTCTCTGGGTCCCTGGTGAAGCTGAGCACCACGGTGGCAGAAACGTGTGAGGAGGAAGCTGTTCACATCATGGCGGATCACAGAGCAAGGAGAACATCAGAGACTGGGTACAACCCCCAAAGATATCCCCACCCCACTGCCACTGGCACACCTCCTCCAGCAAGACTCCACTTTGCCAAGTTTCCAGATGTCCTCCCCCCCCCCCCAAGATAGTTTTACCAGCTAGGGACAGAATTTAGCCTGTGAGCTTGTGGTGGGCATTGCACATTCAAGCCCTAGGGCCTGGAGCCCTCTTCCGCTGGTACAGCACCTGGCTCCTTCATCCCCTAGGACTCCCCCCTTCCATGTGCCCTCCTCAGTGACACCCTTCCTGGCCTTTTGATCTAAATAGTTCCCTCTCACCTCCATTACTACCACCGACTCTACCTGTTTTCTTCCTGGAATTTAACGTGTCCTAACATTATGGGATTTACAAACCTGTACCTCAGATGGAGTGGATCTCCACCTTCCTGATGCTGCAGCCCTTTGATGGAGTTCTTCATGTTGCAGTCACACGTACACACACACATACACACCCCACAAAATTATGTTTGGTGCCACATCATAAATGAAATAGTTTTGCTACTGTGATGAATCATAAATGTAAATGTTTTTGGAGACAGAGCGTTGCCAGAGGGGTCGTGACCCGAGGGGTCGTGACCCACAGGTCGAGAACCACCGTATAGGGGCAGCTATAAGGACTCAGTATGCACTACAATGGTTTCCCAGGTTGTAGCCCCCTTGGCCATACGCCCATGAGGGTAGACACTTGGTCTCATCCACTCTGAGTCCTTAGCTTCTACCTTGAATGAACGAATGAATGAATGAAGTATGTCCAGCACAAGATACAAAGGGTTTTGCTCCTGACACTTTACCTTGGGCAGTTCTCTTTCTCTATGCAGGAGGCGTCCTAGGGATACTGATGCTGGGGCATGATCTGGAGGGAGTCCTAGGGATACTGATGCTGGGGCATGATCTGGAGGGAGCAGTGGTTAATAGAGCAGTGGCTGCCCATGACAGAATATGTGCAAGCATGAAGACCTGAGTCTGGCCCCCAGGACCCATTTACAAAAGCCAGGCCAGTGTGGTTGTGTACACTTGGGCTGGGGAGACAGAGACGGGCAGCTCCCTGGGGTTCAGGGAGCCAGACTAACCTAGTTGAAGAGCTCCAGGCCAGTGAGAGACTCTCTCTCTCTCAAAAACCAGATGGCTGAGGTCTGAGGTGGACAGTGCCTAAAGAATGACACCCAAGGTTGATATCACACACACACACACACACACACACACACACACACACACCCCACAGAGAGAGAGACAGAGACAGAGACACACAGAGAGACAGAGAGAGACAGAGGGAGAGAGACAAAGAGAGAGAGCAGACACATACTCATGTGCATATATGCAACCACACATAAAGAAAGCAAGCTCCAAAATAGGAGCAAAAAAAGGGGTCTGGAAGGCACCACGGGGAAGGATGAGGCTGGAAGGAGGGTGACTCAGTTTCCCCTCCCACTCCAGGTACAATGTTATTGTCACTGTCTGCTTCTGAGCATTCTAGGCTCTTTGTTGGAATTTGGGAAAACACCCCAGTCAGGAGGGGACACTGAGAGACCAGCTTCCCTCTGGCTTTCCCTCTGCCTCCTGCTCCACCTGACCCAGCTTAGGACTCGACACCTATGGGTGCTGATGAGTGCTGCCATCACGATACACGGGCCTCATGTTCTCACCCTCCATGTTCGAACTGCTCTGTCACTTACAGTGACTAAGCCACCACCCTGCTCTGCTTATCGTTTGATTAGGGCTGCAATGTTGGGGTAAAAGGCTGTGTTTAACTGGAATACAACACACACTGACCCAGATACTGTTTCAGCTCAGGATCCTCTGGCCACGCAGCCCTACCCTGAAAGGAATGATAGCAGTGGGCTTTTTAAGTGTTGGGAGCATTAAATGAAATAGCAACTTAGTCTCTAGGGACCAGAACCCAGCAGCATCCTGTCCTCAAGTCACAGATCCTTCTTGCTATGGACACTGGCACATCCTGGAAAGAGGCAAAATGCCAGCCCCTTCTCTCTATACCAAGTGTTCAAGGATGACAGGTGCTGGTGGTCCAGAGAGACCTTCTCTAGAGATCGTCACCCTATTCCCATCTCTGCAGCATGTACCCTTGGTTTCGTGGGGTGGTGCCCCTGGACCTAGGCACTCGTGGGCCCTTTATTAAGTTCAAGCTCCATCTCAGTGGAACAGCTCTCGCCCAGTCACACACTGAGTGAGGATGGGGCTGTGCCAGCTCTGTCTATGAGTTCTGCTAAAATAGGAGAAAGTGAACTCAGAGACTGATGGGTGGGTGGGTGGGTGGGTCAGAGGATAGATAGGGTGGAGGGGAAGAGAGATGGTGGACAGATGGATTGATGGGTGGATAGGTGAGGTGGATGGAATGGATGTGAGGATGGACAGATGGACGGTTAGGTGGATGGAGGACAGATGGATGGGTGGATTGTGGATTAATTGGAGGACTGATGGATGGAAAGATGGATGACAGATAAGTGAGTGAGGGATGAATGGATAGACCCAAGAAAGGATAGATGGAGGCATAAATAAATGGATGGATGGGTGGATGGATGGACAGATGGATAGATGGGTGGATGGATGGATGGATGGATAGATGAGTGGATGGATGGATGGATGGATGAGTGGATGGATGGATGGACAGATGGATAGATGGATGGATGGACGGACAGACAGACGGATGAATGGATGGACAGATGGGTGAATGGACAGACGGACAGATGGATGGGTGGATGAATGAATGAGTGGATGATGGACAGACAGATGGACAGATGGATGGATGGACAGACAGATGGACAGATGGATGGATGAGTGGATGGATGGATGGATGAGTGGATGGATGGATGGACAGATGGATAGATGGATGGATGGACGGACAGACAGACGGATGAATGGATGGACAGATGGGTGAATGGACAGACGGACAGATGGATGGGTGGATGGATGAAATGATGAGTGGATGGACGGATAGATGGAAGTATGGATGGATTGATATCTGGGCCAATGATTAATGGCTAGCTGAATGGGGAAAGGTGAATTAATGATGGGTGGATGGATGGATGGTGAATGGATGTCTCACACAACTCACTCTTAAGGTCTGTTACATGAATGGGGCATTCAGTAAAAACTAAGCTACCTGGCTCTGCCACACCCCTGGCTCAGAAAATTAGCTCTATATAATGAAATAAAGTATCAAGACTTCAGCCCATGGACTTTAGGATGCCATTTTGCCCTCAGATCTAGGAGCTGTCCCCTTCCTGCTCACAGTGTGGAACCTGCAGGCCAGGAGGGCCATGGCTGTGAACTGGCAAAGCTTTTTGAAAATGGCGTCTCAAAGTAACTGGCAAAAAAGGGATGCATGCACACAAGATATATGACAGTCAAAAAAATGTCACAGGAACACAGAGGAGCCAGCTGGCCACCAGTACTGATGGGAGTGAGGTCAGAGGTAAGTGGAAAAGCTGCCAGTGCTGTGAGAGTCACAGTTGTTATAGTGACTGCCAGCCCCAAACTCAGCAGCTTAAAACACACTGGTGGCAGTGGCGGCACATGCGCCTAGGAAGCAGAGACAGGTGGATCTCTGTGAGTTCTAGTCTACAGGGTGAGTTCCAGGACAGCCAAAGCTACATGGTAAAATTCTGTCTCAAAAAAAACCCAAATAAAACCAACAACAAAGCCAAAATCAACACACTCATGTATTCTTAGGGCAGGGTTGGTGTCAGTTGTGGGTGACAGAAGTTGGTCTCCACTGGGCTGTCTGAACTGTGGGTTCAGTTGCCCAAGCTTAAGATTACAGGTTGAGCCGTGTGTCCACTCTGGGTCTGCAAGTCAGTGATGCACATCTCAGAAGAAAGCAGGAGGATGCCATATCACTAAGCATATCTGAAACACATGCTTGCCCCTGTCATCCCATTGACTAAAGCAAGTAACATGACCAAGCCCCACCTTGATGAGATGGGCAAAGGGAAGGGGGGGGTGGAGATTTATTGACCAAGGGTCCAGGCAGTCATGTGGTGGCTCAGGGGTAGGATCAATGGCACACCTGTTCTCATCAGCTGTGTTACTACGGATGGAGAACTTTCCCTGCATGTGCCTCAGTCTCTCATTTCCGAGTCAGATATCACTGACCATGGTCTATTCAGTTGTGTAATCCCTATGAAGCTCAGGCTGCACATCCATTGAGCATCTGCTCTCCGATCTCATGATCTCACCCTTGCCATTGTTTCTGACCCTCTTTCACCCTCCTTTCCCCATGCTGAGCCTCCCCTTGCATTCCCCCCAACCCTGTCCCCAGGGTCTCCACTCTCTTCAAATATTGGGAAATGTCCCCGAGGTCCCTGATCTCGGTCATGGTTAAGCCCAGGCTGGGAGATTTGCTTGCTTTAATCTTTCCACATAAATTAATCCTGCAGAACCTTTAATCATTCTGCACCAGTGAGACTCGGGTGAGATGCATGTTGGGCTCCCACTGTCCGTAGCTGCCGACAGGCTGTCACACTGACAGGGTCCTTGTCTTAAGAAGAGCGTGTACCCGGAGATCAGAAGTTCTGAGCCTCAGGAGCCAACACCCACACATCTGTCCAAGCCTCGGTGTGTGGGGGTGGGTGGGGTAGGGGTCCCTACACCCATGTTTTTCTTGAAACAGAAATAGGACTACAGAAGCACACCCTCCCCCAACCAGCTCCTCCATGACCAGTTGGCCACCATCTATCCCTGTGTGGAACACGTGCCAAGTTTTCTTCCTCGACATATGGGAGCTCTTTACAGCAATGATCTCAACCTTCCTAATGCTACAACTCTTTATAGCTGCTCATATGTTGGTGACCCCCAACTACAAAATTATTTTTGTTGCAGCTTCATAACTGTGGTTTTGCTACTGTTATGAATTGTAATGTAAACACCTGATATACAGATTATCTGATATGCCGGATATCTTATGTGTGACCCCTGTGAAAGTGTAGTTTCTTCCCCAAGGGGTTGAGACCCACAGGTTGAGACCCACTGCTTTATCACCTTCTTGAGAGATTGGACAAAGCATCAGTGCCTCTTTGTACATAGACTATGGGTTCGAATCCCAGGCAAGGTGCTTTGTGCATGAGTAGGTGACTCTATGTAGTCACCTGTAAAATAAGGTGCTGTTTCTAAGACTGGCTCGGAATCAGCTTAGGTAAGGTGTCATAATTATGGGAAGGACACAAAGGGAGAGGGGCCAGGTAAGTATGTGCCACAGTGAGTGACTGAGTGCTGGGGACGTGGGTTGTAGACTCTCTCTGTCTCTGTCTCTGTCTCTGTCTCTCTCTCTCCTTCCTTCGTCTCCCTCTTTCCCTCCTTGCTTCCCATGTCTCCCTCTGTACCCAGTATCCCTCCAGAGCCTCTGGCAGCTGCCAGATCCCATCCAGGCTTCTCTCTCAAATGTCTCCAGCAGCCCACGCCACCCTGATTCTCTTTTTCCGTCTTCTGAGGTTTATTCCGCTGCAGCAGCTGATGGCAAGACCTTTACAAATTGTCCCATGGTCCTTCCTCAAGCTTTAGTGGACTTTTGTATTTTATAGGACAAGCCCCAAAGTCCACAGAAAGCCCAGGCAGCACTCACTTTACAGATGGGAAAAGTAAAGCCAGCTGAGAAACTCCAGCCCCAGAGCTAAGCTGTTTACCCCTATGGCTCTCTGCTGCCTCCGGCCATGCCAAGCTTCTCAGGCTCTCTGGGCTCACAGGCTCCAGCCAGTCTGAGTGTCTCCCTCATGCCGTTCTGCTTCCTCTCTGTCTCCATTAGCCTCTGGGTGACATCGACTGGTCCTTCAAACCACCATTCCCACATTTGCTAAGGGAGCGTCTCAGAGTTCTGGAGCCCACTGTCTTCCTTCCATGATCCCTCCCATGACCTTTGACTTCACATTTGCTTCTCGAGCAAAACCACACAGTGAGCTCTGGGACCACTCAATTAGCAGAGCCCAGCAGTACAGAGGGCAGACACTGCATTCCCACAGTCCATAGCTCTAGAGGTTAATGTTCATGGTCAGGCACCTGCAGTTCAGCTCCTGATGAGGACCCTTCCTTGATACTGTGTCCTCAGAGGGAGAGAGAGATGGTAGGGAGGACTCTAGTCTCCTCTTGTGGGCATGCTAATTCCACCACAGAGACTAACCTCGATGACTTCACCTCCTCGAGGCCTCACCTGCAAATCCCCTCTTGCTGGGGACTAGGACTTTGATGTATAAATTCTGGGATGACACATTCAGTTGATAGCAGGCAGAATATTCTGGATCACTGGTTCCAAGCTCAGCTCTTGGCACTAAGAAAACATGAGGGACATTTGCAACATTTGCTGATGGACCAAATGACTGAATGAAAGCGAGCAAAGGGGATGAAGGGCATGCTGGAGAAATGGCTCACTGTCCTTGCAGAAGACCTAAGTTCAAATCCCAAGATCCACATTAAGCAGGTCACAACCACCTTTCACGCCAGCTTCATGGGATCTGGTGCCTTCTTCTGGCCTCCTCTGACACCTGCACACATGTGTGTAGACGCCTGCACACAAGCACGTAAATAAATCTTTTTTAAGGTAAAATAAATGGAAAAATAATAGTCCTTTTGGGTAGCAGTTGAGATTGGACTGGAAGCCCGACTCCCTCAAATGTCCCAAGCAGTCTGTGAGCACAAAGGTAGTGGCAAGTCACCGCTCCATGGAGCCGCTGGCTCTGATTGGCAGCCACCTCCCCGATTGCAGAGTTCTGTGTTGTTTGTAGAGTCTTCGTTTTTTTCTTCTAAACATAGAAAAAAAAAACCAGAGGAGGAGAGGAAGTCACGTCGAGCTGCTCTGATCTCCCAGCCATAAACGACACCTCTGGGATGTGAGCCCACCTGTGAAATATTGCCCGGCGATTAGATCTCAAGCCGTGAGATATAACCATGAATTTCCATCTCCACCTTGGAAATACAGTTTACTGTTGGATCGGGGGGTGAAGTATGGCTTTCTGGTTGGTGCAAGCTGGTAAAATATGGCCTTCGATCAGATCGCTGTGGAGAGGGCAAGGACGTTCGCTGGGACCGGGCACTTCACCACAGCCTGGCAAAGGAAATAGAAATCCATACAGGAAAAGAGAGAGCAAAGAAGGAAATTGATGACAGTGACATTTAGGGACTTCTTGAAAGTTGTCAGCATGAGAGGAGGGGACTGACAAGACAAAGCATGCGCTGTCCTCTGCTGGGTGAGGGGTGCAAGGCAACTGAGATGTCCCCACTTGTGTCCCCTCCAGCTTATGCGTGCTCAGCCTGTGCAGGTTTCTCTGGTTCTGGGAGAAAGTCCCCAGAAGAGCCTTGCGAGGTCCTGTTGGGCTCAGCCCAGTTTTTACTATGAGAGGCTCAGGGCCACACAGTAGGACAGCTGCAGAGCTGAACACCTGCAGAGCTGGGCCAGCGTGCCAGAGTGATCTTGGTTTATAGCAAGTGCTTCTTTCTCACTGTCTCATCCCTGGCCCCCACTGCTGCCTTCTCCCTCCCTTCCTCCTTTCTGGAGGAAAAAAAAAAACCAAAACCCTAAATTTAGATGCTAACACTTGGCTCAGAGCTAAAGCTTAGCATGCCCAGGCTCCAGTTTAACACCTAAATCATGTGACCAGGGTGGTACAGTGGGCATCATGCCAGCCACTCTCAGCTGAGCCCAGAACTGGTTCCTGTCTCAGAACTGCCCACAGCTGACCACTGACCATGATCCAGTCACTGCATCAGGATCCACTCAGGCCAATACGCACCAGCAGGCTTAGCTCTGTTCCATAGCACCCAGGGACCAGCCCTGTCCCCTTTGCTCCTTCTCCATGGCTCACAGCTGCTGTCCCAGGAGACCCTCCAACCCCCTGAGATCGCCTCTGCGCACAGTTCTTCCTCTGCATACAGTCTGTTTCCAGGGGCTCTGCTTATAACAGATACCCACTGGCTGGTGTATTCCCACTCTCCCACCAAGCACGCAACTGTAAAATGAGACAATTAGTGCCCCTGTCCCAGGCCTTTTGGAGGCAAGTAAGCTATGTGTGTATAGAGAGAGAGCTGTATGCGTGTGTCGTGTACATGTGTGTATGTGTGTGTATACTTAGCACCACTCTAGGCACACCATCTGTTTCTGAACATCCCTGACACACTATTAAGCCCAAGCCACCATTTCTCCTTCCTCTCCCTGCAGAGGGGCTCACGAGCCTCACTCACTCCTGGGGCAGCCATAATGTTGTCGGCGGCAGTGCTGGCCATGAGGGCTAGAGCTGGCACCCATCAGACCTTAGCTCTCACTCTGTGTTCTCCCCTGGTGTGGGTGCTTAGAGAGACCCTGGGAGGGAGGGAGGCATGGGCTTATCTCTCCAGAGCCAGGCGTCTGGCTGGCCTTATCTCGGATTTGAGCTTGTAAAACATGGCTGCTATCATGCCATCTCCCAGAAGGAGCCTGGGTGCTCCCAGGGGAACCTTGAGCTGTTCATTATGACTTGTGATTGGACGGAGAGTGGCTGACACCATACTGGAGTGGGTGGTGTTAGGGTGTATGGAGTTCATATCTCCTTCTTCTCCCTGTAGCAGGGGAATGCAACTGGGGATAGGGGCTGAAAGTCTCTAGGAACTCAGCAATAGAACATTCTAGAAGAAAAGTGAAAGCAGTATCTACACCATTGGTCTGCTGCATTCACCCGTTCCTGGATAAGTACTTACTGGGTACCAGGCCAGCGCACTGGTCTTGGAGAATAGAATGAAGGTTCCAGAACCTCACTTCTGTCTCCCATACTTTTGAGCTATGTGGCTCCTGGCGGGTCCCTGGTCCTATCTGGACCTCATGTGTCCAGTTGGAAGAGTGGTATCCTTCCAACTACCTTACAAACTGTGGGATGCTGTGCCCCCAGCAGTGACAGAGCTGGAGGAGGAACTACAAGATTACAAGTTTGGCCATGATTTGCTAAGGACTCTGGGGAAGGTGGGATGAAGCAGACAGAGCAACCTGGGCAGAGGAGACAGCATCTGCAGGAGTGCAGGGTTGGGCCTCACTGTGGGCCTTGCCAGGGGCATGAGAGCAGACGGACCCGGGCCAAGTGGATCTGAGGCTGCCTTGCTGGCAGGGGGAGAATGGGCCCATCTGGCCCTGTTTATCTCTTGTCACTCTGGACCCTTTTGTGCAGAGCACTTGACTGTCACCGCTTGCCTGTGATTCCCTTTGAACTTGGCATCTGTCTGGGGCTCCCTCTGGCCCACCCCAGGAACATAGGCTCAGATCTGTTAGCAACCCTGGCATCTGTTCCAGGGGCAGGAGGTGATTCCAGCTCCAGCAGTTGAGTGGGGGAGGGCAGGGCAAGGACAGGGCCTTCTGGAAGGCATGGCCTGACACTTTTCTGACACAGCAGGTGGCACTTGCCTGTCCTGAGAGGGCAGGCAGGTCCCTTCCTCCTTTCTTCCTTAGACCTGCCAGTGGCTCCTGTCCACTGCAGCATTGTCTCCTGCCTGACTTCTTCTTTTTTTGGGGGGGGGGGGGGGGGGGGAGGGGGGTTCAAGACAGGGCTTCTCTGTGTAACTCTAGCTGTCTTGGAACTCACTCTGTAAACCAGGCTGGCCTCGAACTCAGAAATCCGCCTGCCTCTGCCTCCTGAGTGCTGGGATTAAAGGCATGTGTCACCACTGCTAGGCTCTGCCTGACTTCGGATAGCAGGAAAGATTGGCCACACTCAGTTCTTGCTTAGAGCCAGCAAGCCTAGATGGGACTGGCTCTGCCATTTGCTGGTTCAGCCTCCAGTGGCCTGTCCCTTGCCTCTGTGCAATGGAGATAAGGCCAGAGTGAGCTACCACAGGACACAACTGGCCTGGATTGGCCCAATCCTTCTTGGCAGTGGATAGGGTAGGGCTCTGAGCCTAATGTCCGCATCTGGTTCTGCCCATACACCTCAGTTCATCTCTCCCTGTGCCTCAGTTCCCTCATGCAGAAGATGGGTAGAAGATGCAGCCTAGAGGTTAATGGGCATCTTTGATAAGCTCATATGTCCACAAGGCCCTGAGAACCGTGCCTGGTTTCCGTTGGCACAGCGTGGTCACTATCATCATCATTGTCCAGACCTAGTGTCTTTGGAAGCCTGGTCTGTGGCTGCTGTGACATCACAGAGGGCAATGGCCTCCTCAGGTCTCACCACTAGGCTCCTAGCCTCTGTGAGGCTCAGGCCAGCTGGAAGCACATTGCAAGTAAGGACAGGGATGAAGAGAGTGGGGATGGAAGTGTGCCCAGAGCCCCCTGGCTACCCACTCCGTGCTCTGACTTCCATTTTGGTTTGAGGAATCTTCTCTGGTGAGAATTGGATAGGAAACAGAGCATGAGCCTTTCTGGAAAAACTCAGCACAAAGCTCACTGGCTCCATTCATTTGTCGGAAATCTCACTTAAGCATCTGGGAGTGGGCGGCATGGCTCTGGGTGCCCAGGTGGGAAAGGTCTAGTCTTTACAGCACTTTGACCCTGCAACAATAGCAGGCTGTCCCAGAGAGAACAGAGCCGTCAACATTCATATTCTTGGCAAATGGAAGGAAGATTGGGTTGTAAGGAAGGCAGCAAGGGCTGAGCCCAGGGGGGCAGGAAGGAAACGGATCATTTGTCATGAAAGTTAGGCTGGAGCTTGCTGGGGCAGGAGGTCATCTGGAATGAGGTTAGGCCAAGGAGCTCTTTCTGCTTTTCCTCAACCTTCTGAGCATCACTCTCCGTCTGTGGTTTGTCGGTTGTGCGCATCCTCTGGGCCTTGGATGTCTGTATCTCTCTGGTGTGAGAAACGTCTCCCCATCTTCTGACTTCTGACCAAGTCCTTCTCTCACCTGGCCTCTCTACTCTTGACTTTCTCCAAGCTGGTGCCTGACGCAGGAAATGATGTGTCATGAGGTTGCTGTTAATTCTCCTTCTCAGAGAGCTTTGAGTGTGATGCCTCAGGAAACGGAAACCAAGCTGGAATGAGATACGCTTGGGTGGTGAGGACCTAGTAGCTGGAGACTCCAGTCCTGGGGTGGTGGGGTGAGTTCAGGGGTCCACAAAGCCCAGCAAGGGGCTGGGTCCAGACCTAGTGTAGGAAGGAGGGAGGCCTTGAAGGTTTTCCAGGAGAGGTGGTAGCCAGCATGCCGATGAGTTTGTTACACAGAAGAGGAGAGGGAGGGCTGAGCAGCAGGTGCTGAGCCCTCAGGCAAGAGCCAGAGCTCAGAACCTCAGAGCCAAGGGCACCTTGGTTGAGGCCCAAGGGTGTGATAATGACAGAGATAATGACAATGTATGGGTGAAGTAGATGGGTTTTATTCTTGAAGCTAACACAGGAGGAGGGTGAGAGACAAGTGTTTCTAAAGCAGGAGACCAAGGGTACAATCAGCTAGGGCAGAGTTAGGCTGGAGGCAGGGAGGCCCAGGGAGGAAGCTGACCCTAAACAAGATGCCATGGGCTGTCCAGGTGTGGAGTGGGTATCACAAGGACCATGGAACCGTGTTCAGTTCTGACCACCCAGGACTCCACCTAACCTCATGGCTGGGAGGAAAGGCTGAGAGCTTGGGCCATGAGTTCCTGCTGGGTGCTTCTGGCAGATTTTTGGCTATAATGCATAAACCAGAGGTCATCTGGAGAGCTCAAGGTCTGTCCTCGAAGCTCAGCAGCGAGACCCTGAGTTTCTGGGGTGTCCTCCGGGGTTCTGAAGCTGTTCTGGGGCATGTCCAGGGAGTTCTCCATGGACAGATTCTGTGTATACAACCCGTGTGTGACAGCCCCTGGGGGTGTCCATCTGACAGGTGTAGAGACCGAAGCTCAGAGTGGGAGTGACATCCCAGGTCACACAGCCCTGTAGCAGGGATACTTTCTCACACCTCCTCAGCCCAGGCTGCTGCCTCCACCCCAAGATGTCCCCCAGGAAACTGGTCATCCTAGCTCTGCAGAGCTGAGCCGAGTGGTAGCATGCAGCTGCCCATCAGCAGGAGGGAAGGAGGAAGGACAAACTGGCTTCCGTGATTTCCCTGGCTTCCCGGTACCCAGTATATATATATTTTTTCTAATCGCCTCAGCTGCTGATAGTTATCTGGCTCTGCCAGAGAGCGAAAGAGACTTTGTGTCAAATGCTGAAAAATGACTTTTCAGGCAGCCTCTCCGTCTCTTGAAAGGAGGTGACGTGCTCAGAGCATACAAATCGCTCACCAGTCAGGCATCTCCAGGCGAGGAAGGAGTGTGTTTAGATTGCTTAAACCACTCTCTTCCCTTCCCAAGGTCATGGGCAGGCAACCCAACTGTGCCAGCGCCTGCAGGCCATGGAGCCTAGAGCTGAACAGAGAGATGTTGGTGAGCTGAGTGGTCTCTGGGCCCAGACACAGGACAGGTCCCTTCAAGGAATAATGGGTAACAGCCCATGAGGAAAGTTGACATCATGTTTGGATCTCCGTCAGCAAGCTCTGTGTTCTTAGATGCATTCCTGGACATCTCTGGACTTGGGACACTTTCTGTATTCGCAACTCTCAATATTTTTCCAACCACTCACAGACCAGACATTCTGAAAACTGGATTTCTTAGTACCTGTGAACTTTCAGAGGTTCCCAGATAGCAGCAAGATCATCCCCATTGCCCACAGAGCTGCTGAGTGGGGAAGGGTGGGCTGAGGAGCACAGGATGCCCAAATCAGACTTTGGAGGCTTTAGTTGCTTCAAATCTCAGCTCTGACACTCAGGGACTGTGTGACTCTGAGCTTCAGTTTCCTCCCCTGTCATATGGAGAAATAGACAAAACTACCGCATGAGGGTCTGTGGGAAACTAGGGCTCAGAACAGTGTCCAGCATGTGGAATGCCCCAACGCATGTCACTACTGCTCATGTATTAACTTCATCTTAGGTGGGATGCGTGGCCTGTCTCTTTACTTTACCTTGCCTTGATTTCCTCATTTATAAAGAGGGAAGGACTGAGAATCTTAAGCCTTTTAATCACCTGGCACATAGTGGGGAATTTATCCCTTGTAGAGCTTACTAGCTCTTTGCAAAAAAAAAAAAAAATTCAACATTTGGCCTTCAAGTTTGATCCCATAGAAAATAACAGCAAAGATTCATGGAAGAAAAATCTAGGCAGAAGGCCCTGCTGCCTGCCCTTCGTGCGCTAGAATTCACCACAGGCCAGAAGTATCCCAAAGAAGGAAGCAGCTACCACAGCAAGAGCCTAGATGGCCAGGACTGCAACCAGGTTTCTGGTCTGCCAGAGAATATTCATCATCCTTTGTGGGCCTTAGCTATAGATCAGGCCTTCAAACCCTAGACTGTCTTCAGGGAGGCCTCGTGTGCTTCCCAGAGCCTGCCAGCAATGTCCCCCTCACTAGGGGAAAGCCAACAGCCACCCTGACTGGGAAACAACTGAAGGAAGAGATGAGGCCAGTCACAAGCCAGGGACTGAAGGGTCTCAGATGTGGGCTCAAGGGGACACTGAGGCAAACTGCTGGAGAGTAACAAGGATGGGTAAGTTTTCATCAAAAACCTGAAGCCAGGCTTCCTGACTCTTAGACAGGAGACAGGGAAGACATGGGGAAGAGGTGCGTGGCCACTGATACCTTCTTGAATGGAAACTTACCTCTCCGGTGAGAGATCCTGGCTCCTGAGAGTCTGTTAGCTGGGGACACACAGATGGTGTCTCTGTAGGTGCCTGTCGGTGTCGGTGACAGGGGTGGGGGTGAAGGAGCAGGGGGGATGAGCTGCAGGTGCTGAGACCTGAGCCACAGCTGGATCCTCACATCACATTTTTACACGCATGAAGGGGCCAGTGCGGTGCTGTGGGGCGCAGAAGGGTAGGCTGCTGGGCTCTCAAGGAATTCCTTCCACTTCCTGTCTACCTGTTCTCTTCCCCTCAGGCCTTGGATTGAGGTTCAGAACCTCCAAGATGGTGAAGGAGAGGCATAAACCAGATGGACCAGACCCTCCCAATACTAAGCTCTTTAAAACCAGTACATCCTTGGCACCCCAAGTGTCCACAGCTCTAAAGAGATCAATAGGGTCTCTGGTGACCCAGGGTGTCCCCCGTCCCCACTCCCTCTGCCTGACCTCCTCAGGCACAGCAGAAGCTCGGACTCTGTTTAATTGTCTCCACTGTGCACGCCACGCAGGGTAACCTCTGCTGGAACCATGTTAGACGGTTCACTTCCGGTCCACTCACTTCCAGTGTTGTATGTTATCAGGTTCACAGTCCACACTGCGTGGCCAGATAGTCTACAGCTTTGGGGTGCAGAGCTGGGACTTGGGAAGCTGTTCTTGTTGTCCTTGGAACCCCATCCCTAGACAATTACATTGTCTGAAATGCATCCAAGGAGGTCTGGTGACTGAAGCAAGTAACACAAGGAGAGACTAGAAAACAGTAATGGCCCCAAGATCCCACTCCTAGTCTGCATGTGGGTTCTCTGTGTCCCCTGCTAGTTGGGGAACCCATGACAGTGTCCCTTGCAGGGTGGCAGAGAGGTTTGCTTGGGATCTGGGTTCAAGTCCCACCTCTGCCTCCTCTTAGTTGTACAATGACAGAATCCCTTCTCTTGGCGTCTTCATTTATAGAACTCGTAACTAGCCCAGTTTCCTTGAGAGCAGAGGAACCTCAGAGAAACCACAGGGTGGGGAGCTAATGGCAGAACAGTACTTGGGTGTGGCCGGCTGCTTATTCCTCCCACACTGCCTGCCTGAGGTGACTTGAAGCAGTAGATGCCCAACCACCCGGTCCTGAAGCTAGAAGTCAAAAGTCAAGGTGGGTGCCTGTGAGGGAAGAGTCTTTCTTGCCTCCTAGTTTTGCCGTATGTGGCAATGTCTCGTGTCTCACAGCCTGTGGCTGCCTGGCCCTGGTCACCTGTTCGGTGTGTGTTCCCACATCCATGTGCCTCTTTCTTCATAAGGTCAGTTTATTCGATTAGGGACCAACCTCACTGACTGTAGCTTGGTGACATCTACAAAAACCCTATTTCTAGATAAGGTCGTTTTGAGAGCTTTGGCATTGGGGGGATACGGGGATAGACTATGCATCTCAATGTCATCCTCCAACCCTGGGATCCTGTGGCCCTTGACAGGAACCTGTCTCTGGAGAGTCCCTGCAGGAACTGTCATGTTCCTTATCTCCTTCCCAGGGAGTGCTGGCATCCCCTTTCAGGTTCCCTACCACACCTGGCTCTGTGCCAGAAGGATGTGTAAACAGATAACAGTGTTTACAGGGCTGCACTAGAGAGGAGATCGTTTACAGAAGCCAGGATAAAACAGTATCGCTTCCACACTGAGGGAAGGCTGGAAAGGTCTCAAGGGCCCAGTAGAGCTGAGCCTTGAAGGGTAAAGCAGACACTTGGGGTAGAGGGAAGGTACTAGTGAGAGCTTGGAAGAAGGGGCCTGCTGCAGCTGTCTGTGGGTGGGGCTGGTCAGTCACTGAATGTGGCTGCTGACGATCCAGCTCCTAGGAGACTGGGCCTGGGGGAGTCCGGCTGTGGTTTAGATGGTCACTGGGGAGCCAGTGAAGGTTGCAGATCTGAGCTCAGACCACTAATCCAGGGGCAAAGATGTTCCAGGAAGAGTTCATGGCAAGACTTTGCCATAGAGACACATGGTTACTTTATCCCTGGCATTGCAAGAAGATGTCTACCCATCGGAAATCTCTGAGCTGGGTGACAGCAGCCATAACGACTCACCTTCCCTGGTCTTTATCCCTTCCTCTCACAGGAACATCAGACAAGGGGAGACCCAGGAAGGAACTCCTCCCCCAGAGACAGAGGGAAGGATTAGCACCCCTGACTTTGTCCCCTCTGCCCTAGGGGGCAGGAGCCCCAAGCGTGGAGGCATAACCCTCCTTGTCTGCATCTTCTGTTCATTGCATGGCTAGGATTTTAACTTGGACCTCTAAGACTAAGCATTTCCCTTATGCAACCCCGGAAACCACAATTTAGGTCACAAAGGCCCAGGCACCTATTCTCAGACCTGGTAAGCCGGCAACCACCATTTACAAAGTGCTCAGCATTTAGCTCGCACCTGCCCTCTCCCCCATTCCCAGAAAGCAGCTCGCTGGGTGCAGGAGAGCCCTGAGCCCATGCGCAGTTGCATCAGGGCCTCCAGTCATTCCTCCTGTGGCCTCCTGCCAGCCTTACTTTCACTCTGTTTACATGCTGCAAAGTACATAAGATCACTATCCTCTACTTGGCTAAAGTCAATTTTCTCATGATGAGCAGGAAGCTGTAAACACCCATATTTCCACAAGCCTATTACAGCCTCATGTACTCAGAGTCACTGAGCTGGGCAGAATCGTACACCCAACATGCTATGCTGTGCAGGGGATCAGGTGGGACAAAGCTGGGAGCCTGGCCTCTTGAGTTCCTGTTTGCCATTCGTTAACTACTTCCAATACCCAGAAGGCCTTTCTTCCGTCCTTCCCTCACTGTCTGTCTATTTCAGCTGTCCCTGCGAGGCAGAAGAAATATTGATATACAGAGGTTGATTAGAGCATGCACAGTCTAGTGCTGGTCATCTCGGGAGAGGTGCCCTTTGCCTGGCCTTCTCGACCCATGGCTAGCTAGGCTCCGAGCAGGGGAACTCCCTTTGGAGTTTCTGCAGAGGAAGGCTAGGTGACTGGCAATGGGGTTTCAAAGGCCTGATCCTTGGGCAGGTACACACGCTTTCTCCAGAGGCATCAGCCTTCAGATGTTGGGGAAGTTTTCTTACCAGGCTATGTTTCCTGCAGACCGCTAGCTCCTTCCTGCCAAGAGACTTGTTGAGAGGCTATATTATAGGAGGTTCTAGCACCAAGTAGGACCTCTGTTGTAGCCTTGGCCAGAGATGTGCCTAAACCCCAGCTGGAGCCCTGTGGGGACTATTGAAGGAATGGTCACATTTGAATATATTGATGCTGTATGAGTCAGCTTTCCGTTACTGTGACAAAATACCCCAATCCAAAGAGCCTAAAAAGAATAAAGGTTTATTTTGACTCATGGTTTCAGAGATCTGTCTGTGGTGAGAGTGATATGCTCACATGGAGAAAGCAGGAATTAGAAGAAACCTCTGCACACACATCACAGAGCTGGGATTCCAGTATCTCTTTCATAGGCATCCCTCCAAGTGCCTATGAAAGTGCATGGAAGTCCTAAATTCCTTCCATGAGGCCCTGCCTCCTAAAGGTTTAACTGGCTTGAACAATGCCACCTTTTGGCAATGATGCCTTCCACACAGGAGACTGTGGGGGACACTAAGATCTGAACCAGAATATCTGCTCAGAACTTGCATGACAGAGGCTGTGTGGCAGGGGACAGATGGGAGGGGTCAGAACCCAGCCTTCAGCATTAACAGATTCTGAGCCTGGGGTCAGGAAATGTCCCCTGTAAAGAGTCAGATGGTAGACATCGAAGGATTTGCACGCCACTGAAAATCTAAGCATTTGAAGATGCCAAAGTAATTCCAGGGCTCTGGTGGGCCCTTCTACAACGGGGAGTACAAAGACTTGACCCTGAATGTGGCTTGCTGAGCAGTGCTCTGAGACCAGTTCCTTCATCTGTGCTCTGTAATCTACCCTCTCAGCCCCAGGAAGAATGTGCGCGACACTACGCAATAGGGAAACTGAGTCACAAGAATGTAGCCCCTTTTCTGAGGTCATATGATAGTGAAGTGCCCCAACTGGGCCTCTCAGTATCTATACCAGCAGCCACCAGCAACTTTCATTGTCATTGTTGCTAAGTTTGTTTCTGTTGCCTGAGACCAAGTGAATCTCATAAGGGCCAGGACACACAGATCCTCACAGGAGATGGGGGACACAAGCCTGCCTCACCTCGTGGGGCATGCATTTCTGTATTTTATGTGGCCTCCAGCTGTTCCCTTCCTTGCTTCCTGTTCCTGGGACTGTGAGCTTCCCATCTCTGATGGGGGGAGGGGCTGAGAAAGCGAGAGGCAGGAAGGCAGAGTGGAGTGGCTCTGGAGGCTCAGAGCAGTGAGTGGCTGATGAATGGCCCTGAAGCAGGGCAGCTAACCCCTCCCAGTTCTGAAAAGAGAGATTGGGGTTAGTTCAGCTTCACAGAAGAGGGGGATGAGGTGGTCTCTGGAGATGGTCTCCTGCCTTCTGGCTGAGCTGTAGAGAAGGGGCTCCCAGTGAGGCAAACATCCTGTTTCCAGCTGTCAACGTTTCCTTCTGTTGCTGAAGGTGGCCTGAGGCTGGCTGGAGCCACGATTTGGAAAGCTCCCTGCCTCTGGGCTGGGCTGGAGGGTGTGGGGTCCACACTGTGTAGAGAGAAACAGGTATTTACATGCCCCACGTGATAGTTGCAAAGTCCTGATTTAAGAAAGAAAGAAAGAAAGAAAGAAAGAAAGAAAGAAAGAAAGAAAG
>JADRCH010000185.1:3167106-3218505 GCA_019843965.1 Rhynchomys soricoides
AGAAAGAAAGAAAGAAAGAAAGAAAGAAAGAAAGAAAGAAAGAAAGAGGTAGGTAAGGAGGGAGAGAGGGAAGGAAGGAAGGAAGGAAGGAAGGAAGGAAGGAAGGCAGGCAGGCAGACAGAGAGCATGCCCAGACAGATGGAAAAAGAACTCCAGTGTATTCACATTGTCTTTCTCTGTACTATGGGTCCCATGGTGACTTTTGCTTTCTATGTAATGCCTCCTGTGAGTTTTCCCTTTTGGCAATGGACCTGAGCTCACAGGGGGCAGAAGCCATGGAGGACAGAACCACATTCAGGAAGCTGCCTGCTCCATGGCAAGTGCACCCTGAGTGAGGAGGAATGCGTGCCTTCTGGGTCCTTCTGCGTGGCAAGGAGAAGGTTGGAGGAGCAGCTGAGATGGAGTGAGGCCTACTGGAGCAGAACTCCAGCAGCCCAGTGTGGCGGACCATCACAGCTCTGCTTTGGGGACAAAGTGAAAGGCTGTGTCCTGGACATAGCTGCCACTTGGGAGTCCCATTCAAACCAGGGGAGTGCTGGCTTGAGACTGGGACTCAAGGTCACCCATAGGAAGGGTCTGAACTCATCCATAACCTAGACACAGACTTAAGCAAAACCAGGAGTGACAGCAATCAGGACTGGTGAGGAAGGCCCCAGGGGATCCTTGGGAAGCCTGTGTGTGGGACCATCTGTCTTAATGTGGGGACCATTCTATGACATTGTCATTTGCTATAAGCACAGGCAGCATGAGGTACAACATGGGCTCACTGGAGGTCCTTCAAGCCACCGCTGACCATCCCTGGATAGGTTCCCAGAGCAGAGGTGAGGCAGTGAGGGAAGATGTGACCCATCCCTCTCAACTGACATCCTAGCTAGGGCTTGAAGCGTGTACATAATTGGCCATAAACAACAGATAAACTTGAAGTACAGTCAGGCAGAGACTCATAAAGAATAAAGCGATTCTGGGAGAGGGAAGGCAGGCAGGTGAGAATCTCAGGCTTGGTTGTCAAGGCCTCAGCGGGGGCTTGACAATGACCCTGATGAGAGAACAAGGCACAGTGAGTGAACCATGTGCATCACTGGGGTGTTCCTGAAGAGGGGAAGAGCAGCACCCGCTAAAACCCTGAGGGGAAAGTGAACTTGAGATGCTTTAAGGCAAGCAATGAAGCCTACAAATGTAGCTGGAATGGGGGGGCGTGGCAAGCAGCAGGGGGTGGCAGTTTGAATAATAATGGACCTCCTAGCCTCATATACTTCAATGTTTGCTTCCCAGTTGGTGCAACTGTTTAGGAAGGATTAGGAGGGGTGGCCTTGTCGCAGGAGGTGTGGCACTTGGGTTGGGCTTTGGGGTTTCAAAAAGCCATACCTGTGATGTAAGATCTGCCTGCATGCGTTCATGTCACCATGCTCCTCACCACGATGATTATGGACTCACCCTCTGAAACTGTAGGCAAGCCCCAAATTAAATACGTCCTTTAATAAGTGGCTTTGCCCATGGTATCTCCTCAGGACAGCAATGCAACAGTAACTAAATCTACAGTCAGGAGGCTGGGGAGACCTTGCTGTGAAAGTATGAGGAATGGAGTTCAGATCCCCATCACACATGTAAAACTCACTGTGCTGGTGAATTTATAGTCCCAGCACTGTGGAAGTGGAGACAGGCAGCTACGGGGAGCTCGTTGGCCATCCAAGCTAGCTAATCAGTGAGCTCGAAGTTCAGTGAGATCCTGTTCTAGTTCTGTCTGTGATAAAAATGCTCTGGCAAAGGCATCTTAAGGGAGAAAGGGGCTAAGGGGAAAGCCCATCACGTCAGGAAATTCACTGAAGCAGGAGCCTGAGGGAGCTGGTCACATCACATCCACAATCAGAAACAGCAAAGAATACATACACATGCTGGTTTCCCTTTCTTTACTTACACAGTCCAGGATCCCAGCCAGGGAATGACGCCACCCTTAGTGGACAGGTTTTCCCACCTCAATTAACAGTAATCAAGATAATCTCCCTAAGCATGTCAAGGGTCTATCTTCCAAGTCATTCTAGACTCTGTCAAAATGACAGATGACACTAACTATGACAAACTCTGTCTCAAAACAGAGAATGAGGAAGATGCCTGATGCTGATCTCTGGCCTTCAAAAGCAGATGCATGTGTACCTGCACACACACACACACACCAGGTACATGTGTATCTGCACTCATATACACAACAGATGCATGTGTACCTGCACACACACACACACACACACACACACACACCAGGTACATGTGTATCTGCACACATCCACACAACAGACGCATGTGTACCTGTTCTCTCTCTCACACACACATCAGGTGCATGTGTATCTGCACACACACACACACACACACACACACACACACACACACATGCACGTAGGGTTGATATTCAAGCTATGACCCTACCAGGACTGTTCAGTGTGACGGGAGCTATTAAAAGTCTTGGAACTGAGGCAATTCAGTCATGATCCACCAACAGGCTGCCTCTACTTTAGAGCCACAGAGTGTATTAGTCTATTATGGCGCTGAAACAAAGAACTGATCCAAAAACAACTTCAAGAAGCTTCATCTGTTATCTCTCCAGCTCTATGGGTTCAAAGTCAGGCAGAGCTCCCTTCAGTCCTCTGGTGTAGGTCTCACAAAGTTAAAGTCAGTTTGTGTTGCCTGATTGGTTTTTCTTCAAGGCTCTGAGCAAGAACTTCCATACCCACTGGGATCGCTGCAGAGATCAATTCTAGGTGGGTACAGGCCTGAGGGCCCTGCCGCTTTGCCAGTTGTTCTTGGATTGTCCAGTGAGGGTATGTTGAGTCCTTGGACTTTGAATCTTCTCTGGCTTTCTTGTTTCCCAAGTGAAAGAACACTCTCCACTTTCAAGTGGGCTGGTGTGGTCACATAGGCCCACTACGGCCCTACCACTATGCCTGCATGTGCGTGCATGCCTGTGTGCCTATGTGTATGTGTGTGCACACACACAGGTGGACATGTATGTGCTGCTGCAGCCAGAGATCTGCATCGAGTGTTCTCCTCAATTATATTTCTCAAGATAGATTCTAGGATGTTTAATTTCAACAGAATCTAAAATCATCTGGAAGACAGACATCTAAACCTGGAGATTATCTTGATTGCTGTCAACTGAAATGAAAAGACCCACCCACCAAGGGTAGGACCATTTCCCGGCTAGGTTACTTGGTGTAACAATCACAGCATGATAGCCCATCAGGGCCAGAATCTCATGATGAGGGTCCAGGGTACCCAGCAAGAAGTTGAGAATTCTGCACCACAGATGGCCTAGTGCTGCTTCCAGGGAAGGTGTCCACACACATGGAAGTTTCCCTAGATGGAGAGTGAAAACCTCGAATTACAAAGTCAAGATGATAATGACAGTCTCTATTGGACCCTTCCAATGATGTTTATTGAGTACCTATGGGTACCTCTACATTCCTATGGGTTCACACCGGGAAGCTGGGGTAAGATAAGAAATCGGGCAGTCATCCCTGGGTAACCACAGGGATCCGTTCTCTTCTTTTTCTTCTTTTTTCTTTTTCTTTTCTTTTCGTTTTTTTTTTTTTCCTTTTTGGTTTTTGAGACAGGGTTTCTCTGTGTAGCCCTGGCTGTCCTGGAACTCACTCTGTAGACCAGGCTGGCCTCGAACTCAGAAATCCTCCTGTCTCTGCCTCCCAAGTGCTGGAATTAAAGGCATGAGCCACCACTGCCCAGCTCAGGGATCCATTCTCAGGGATCCGTTCTCAACCACAGATGTTCAGGCCCCTTGTATGAAGTGGTGCAGGATTTCCAGGTAACCTGTGCCCGCCCTCTTGTATAGTTTACATTGTATCCAGGTGACTGGGATACTTGATAGACACTGTGTCAATGGTTGTTACAGATGCTGGAGAGAAGGCTTGCAAACAGAAAGGCCTGAGTTCACATCCCCAGAATCCACACAAAAAGCCAGGTGTGGTACACAGACTCAGGGAGACAAAATGGGGTCAAAGGTAGTGCCGCGATTTGGGGGTGGGGGCATGGGAAAATTGGCTTTGAAGTTCCTGGAAGAGATTGGGGCAGGGTTCTCCGATCAACCAAGTGGCCTGTGGGCATTTCCCTGAGGGGAGCTTTTGTAGAGAGGATGGCCTTGTTGTGAGTGACAGGAGAGATGTCTCAAGTGCTCCCCGGAGGAAGGGGAGGAACCAGGCAGGTATGGAGGGAGTGACCTTCGTCTTCTGGACCCAGCAGTGACCTCCCCACCCAGGGCTGCTGTCATAGTACTTCTCTTGGGACAATGATAAAAACCTGCTATGAGCGACTTAGGAAGGGAAGAAGAGAGAGAGGGAGGAAGGGAGAGAAGGAAGGTTTATTTGGGTCATGGTTTAAGAAGTATACTGTCCGACATGATTGGGAAGACATGAGTCGACAGATCACATGATCACCGGGGTCCCAAGTCCCAAGTCTAGGACAGAGATTAATGTTGGAGCTCAGCATGAACCCCAGGCTGTGGGGTGGTACTGTTGTACTCAGGGCCGGCTTTCCATCTCAATTAACCCAATCTAGAAACTTCTTCACAGACAGGAATATCAAGCACATGATGTGGAGAAAGCAAAACTAGTTCATGAAGGCTCTGGGCTGTGTGACCTTGTTTACATGGGGTTAGTAAGAAAGGAACCGAGCTTAAAGAACAGTAGAAACAGAAATCACTCTCCTTGCATTGGGAGCTGTGAGGAATGGGGAGGGGGAGGCTTTCAGTCCTGGGGTGGTCTTGGTGGCTGTCCTATCAGTGGCCCTCTGAGTGTGTATGTTTGCCCAAATCCATGGACCAGTGATCTTGCTGTCAGCTCTGTCCTATCAGGAGAAGAGGTTACTAGAGTGAGAACACAGCCACAGGATAAGTGCCGTTGTCGGCAATCTCTGGCATCAGGAAGTGACACCTAGGTAGTAAAGACTGAGCCCCAGGAGAAAGTGGCAAAACAAGATTCTGACTTGCTCTATCCACACACACCCGAGCCACCCCCCCCCCACTCCCACCCCATGCCTATGACTGTCAAGAGGACAGGCTGGTCTGGATCCATCCATCACCTACACCTACAGTGTGACTATTTGCACACTGTAGGCTCACTGTCCGTAGATTTCTAAGTGTCATGGGGGGATTGCTGGAGCTCGCTCTACCCTGCCCCTGAATTCTCATGCCCAACTCAAGACCAAGCATCCTTGTCTGAGCCCCAGGCTGTCACTAGGAGCAGGTAACCTGCATGCTGAAGGCCATAATTAAATGTCTCCTGCTCACCTGTCTAGCCTGCCCTTTCCAGGCCTGGCCCCTCCGTTCTGAAACATCTGCCACCTGGACTTTGGCCTCTAGCGAGATGAAGTCCAGTGACAATCAACTCAGACCCCAGGCGCCTCTGGTGACAGGCGAGCGCTCGATCATGGAACAAATGTAATAGGTTGATGTTTATCTTGCAGGCTGCGTGCACTTAATAAAGTATTAATACGGGGAGCAGATTGCTTCTCCCATTGAGCAGGCGGAGTGTGATTGCAGAGGAGCGAGGAGCCGATGCTCCCTGGAGAAGGGAGTCCCAGTGGGTTTGTTTCTTAGTGGAATGAATGCCTTCTGTCAAAGGTGACTGCAAAGGACATTTCTCACAGCTTTCTTGGGTTGTCAAAACCCCACACATTCCAGAGCTCCGGCAGGTCCCCCCGATGGGAGGAAGGGGCTGACCCACTTGGGTAGAGATGAAGTTTACTAGACTGTGATGTTATACTGTCTATGAGGAACTTTGGGCAGGTCCATATTTCCAGGCTCAGATGGTTGGTCCTGAGTTTCAAAGACTCTCTGCTGCGTCAGAGGTCTCCAGACTCCACACCCTAACCTTCCCAGGATTCTACACCTCCTTCACTGCTTGGCTTCTCGCCCTCCGTGTCTCTGACATTTGGGGTCAAGTGACACTCGGTTATCTGCATCTAGGCTGCATCCCATAAGGTATCTCACAGAATAGCTCCCCTCCAGCTGTCTTTAAGTCATCTTTAAATGTTCCCTGATGATCAAAACTCATCCTTGGATGAGAAGTGTGGAATGGAGGGGCAAGACCTCAGCAGACCAGGCGCTCTGTGTGGAGAATCTAACCTGGGGGCTGGGCGAGGTGCTCAGTGGTGAGGCACTTATATAAACATGAAAGCCCACACTTGGTCCCCATGTAAAAGTGGGGTGCAGTGGATGTGTCTGTAACCCCAGTTCTGGGGAGGCAGAGGCAGAGGCAGAGGCAGAGGCAGAGGCAGAGGCAGAGGCAGAGGCAGAGGCAGAGGCAGAGGCAGAGGAAGAGGCAGAGGCAGGCTGATGAATCCCTAGAGGTGGCTAAGCAGACAATCTAGCTGAATTGTTTCAAAGAGCTCAGGGTCCAGTGAGAGAGCGTGTCTCAAAAAGAAAGGTGGAGAGAGACTGAGAAAGATGCCCAGCACTGTCCTCTGACATCTATACGTACACGCAAACATGGACATGCGTACTCATCCTTCAGACACACACAAGGCACATGTACAAACAGGTGCCTATGCAGACACTGCGCGCGCGCGCATACACACACACACACACACACATGGCGGGGGGGGGGTGAGGTCCTGCAAACTAGAAAAACAGACCTATTTCCATTTGGTCATCAGGAAACTCTGGTCACATGAGCTCATTTGGAGCAGATGCCAGCCATATCTTTCAGATCACATCTTAAAATATCAGGGTCAAGGAAGCAGAATTGTCACCACGCAAACTCTTCAAACTTCCAAGCCTTCAGTGCCAGGATGAGGTAATCCTGTGCAATGCCAGTTGCTTTTTTGAGAAGAAAAAAAGAGACAAAAACATTAAAGAAAGATCCCTTTCTATTACCCTCAGCTCCCAAACCCTTGCAATTAATTCTTATATGGTGAAGGACTTCTGTGTTTATGAGGCATTATTATTTAATGGAGACCTATTTTAAATTGTAATTTTTTCATTAAATTGCCTCATTTTACTTATTAAGATCACTTTATACCCTAGCTTAGACTGTGTTTCTTGAGTAATAACTATTTTTCTTTTAAGATATTCTGTAATGACTTATCATCCATATTTTAAGTTTTATTCCAAGTCGAAGATGCCTCCCCGTAGCTCACAAGTTTGTCCCTGTGATGCTGTGTGTGAGAGTGGAGGATACAGAGGAAGATAGAGGGTGCAGGAACAGGTGGAAGATGCAGGAGTAGGTGGAGGATGCAGATGCAGGATGCAGGAGCAGATGCAGGATGTAGGAGCAGGTGAAGGATGCAGGGGCAGGTGGAAGATGCAGGAGCAGGTGGAAGATGCAGGAGCAGGTTCAGGAGCAGGTGGAGGAGCAGGAGCAGGAGCAGGTGGAGGGTGCAGGAGCAGGTGCAGGAGCAGGTGGAGGAGCAGGTGCAGGTGGGGGATGCAGGAGCAGGTGGGGGATGCAGGAGCAGGTAGGGGATGCAGGAGCAGGTGGAGGATGCAGGAGCAGGTGGAGGATGCAGGGAAGATGGAGGATGAGAACCTTGTCCTCTACTGTCCCTGCTCTGGAGTCTCTACAAGAAGCCAGTGAGGACAGTGTGGCTTTTGGACCCTTGAGACATCAAGGTCACCTCATCCACCCTTTCTGGAGCTTTCAAGTGACGATCCATAAAGCAGTCTCACTTGCAGGTGAATGGAGACACAGAGAGGTCAAGAGAAAAGGCCAGCTTCACCTCATTGACCAAGCAAGTCCCTGTGTGCCAGGCACAACTCTGGGATGTTTATCTTTCTGCCTCTCCCTTGCCGGCCATAACAAACAGAGTCATCTGCATCTGACAGAGGTGGAAACCACAGCACAGATCATCAGGATGAGTCACTCAGGGTTACATGGTCAGCCCATGGAAGTCAGAAGCTGCTACGGGGTTGTCTCACTGCCAAATTCAAGGTCACCCTCTCTGAGCACCAGAAAGTCCCTGATAACACTCCCCTACAGAACACCTTCTTCTCCCTTCTCGGCCTTGCCACTTGTCCTGAGAAGTAAGCCCCTCAGCCCATTTCTCAGTTGAGTTGACTGAGGCAGAGAGGACTTTTCCTCCAACTGTTGCAGATGAGGACCAGTCCTGACTGGTCATCTGTGTAAACAGCTGAGCATTCTTTCTTCTTTCTTCCTGTCTACCCACAGCCTCCCTGTGTCCAGTTGCCTCTCCAGCCTTATGCACAGCCCAGCTCCTGGACTCAGATACCATGGAGATATACATAGAAGAGTCACAGGCTCCTGTGCTGTGGCCACTCCCTCCTCCACATCATTCCAGTCCTTTCTGCCCATGTGGCGATGGAGAGAGGGCTGTGTGGGACTGCATGGTGTCAGACACAGGCCTGGTGGCTACACAGCCCTGACTAGGATGGGATCACGTGGCCGAGTCAATCTGCAAGGGAGGCTGGGAAGTGTTGGTAACTGCTGAGTGGTGGTGGTGGTGGTGGTGGTGGTGTGTGTGGGTGTGTGTGTAGACAGATAGAAGTCTGTGTGGTTTAGAAGGCACATGTGTTGCACAGAGAAGGTATCACATACATGAGAGGTGTGAGGATCCCAACATAAACTTGGATTAGAGAACCTAGCATGGGCATAAGACCATAGGATCTGGATAGAGCCATGGGTGGCAGCTGCAGTCTGCAGGTATACACACTTGTGGCCCTGTAAAGAGTTTCCCCATGTATCACCTTCCCTGAGAGACACCTCAGAGACAGGAGAATGAACTGAGAGGCTCCTGACTGCTCTGAGGCAGAAGGATAGATTGAGCGGGTCCTGCTTGCTCTGAGGTAGGAGGATGGACTGGGCAGGTCTTGCCTGCTCTGGCCTCAGTGTCTCCTGTTCATAAAATTGGAAGGAAAGTCTCTCACTTTGTCTTCTGTGGGGAGACTCAGGAGCCTCAGGTGTCTGTGAAAAGCCCCAGGGTCTCCTTATTAATAGTATAACGACATCATTATCAATAATGAAGCACAGATTAATAATAAATAAACAAACTAATGATAAATAATACATACACCATTAATAATACATTAATATGCCCAGGATTCCAAGCATCTATTGCCTTTGACGAGGGGACTTGATGAGCTGGCTAGAGATCATACAGAGGCGGTTCTGACAAGGAGGCCAAATTATGGAGGAGGGTCCAGGGCATCAAGCATGTTCCTGTCAGACTGAAAGTGCTTTGGTCCCTAGGAAGCCCAAGGCTGAGCTGAACTTCTGTGGGGACCTCAGGGACCAGAAGTCTAGTGGAGTGAGGCATGCCTTAGCTTCTGGATGTTCTTGCCTAGAGCAAAGTTGGGGGTAGAAAATACAGTGTCTAGAAGGGCCTGGATGTGTCTCAGCAATAGAGTGCTTTCCTGGCATGCCTGAAGTCCTGGATTCAATTCCCAGTACTGCCTAAGCCAGGCCTAGTGGTTCAAGTCTGTAATGTCAAAACTTGGAAGACGGAAGCAGGGGCATGACCAGTTCCAGATCAACTTTAGCTACATAGTGAGTTTGACCAGAACAGGGGTGGAGGATTAAAAAGAAAAGAGAAGACAGGCAGACAGACAGACAGACAGACAGACAAATAGACAGATCCTAGGTCTTAACAGAATCAGATAGTGTCTGCCAGCCATCCATCCATGAGACCCGTAGAATATTTTTGTTCAGCTGTGCCTTCATCTACTTGGAGATAAAGTATCATCACTGTGTAGTCCAGGTTGGCCTTGAACTCACAACCCTCCTGGTACCACTTCTAGAATGCTGGGATTACATATGCATCCCATCATTCCCTGCCCATTCAGTTTGTCTTGAGTCAGCTAGTAGCCAGAAGCATGATGGCATAGTGGGGACAGGTACTTGGTCTTGTAGATACAGCTAACTGGTTTTGGGAGACAAGATGGATGGCTGGAAAGGGCGTGGCCATGCCATGCACTGGGGTCATGGAAGATGCTATGGGAGGCACCTGACCCAGCAGTAAAAGGCTCCGTCTAGGATGCAGATGAGACGTGTGTCAGGGCAGCTCTGGGGCCAATGAAAGCATGATAAAATGCGAGCCGATTGGGACAGGTCAATGTTTTGCCAGGCAGAGGGAATAATGGGTACAGAGATCTATTCACTGATGGAAGCTCACTGTACAAGGGGCAATGTGAGTAACTCAGAGTGGCCAAGGCTCAGAACAAACACAGGCAGAGAGCTCATGGGCAGCAAGTGACAAGGGCCTTCCTGGGGCCATGGCTTCATCCCCAGATCAGTGGGAAAAATCACAGCAGGATTTATGGGGGGATAGAGGTGGGGTTAGGGTGGGGCGGGGTTGGGATGGGGTCTTCAACATCACACAGGTGCAGTCACTACATGCCCACATTACTCCGGAAGCTGAAGGTGTCTGAGGGTGGAGAATCAGTCCCATGCTATATTCATTGGAACTCAGGCAGGTTCCCACAGAGATGCTTCCACATAGGTGATCCCACAGAGGTGCTCCCACAGAGGTGCTCAGGTGGGCTCTGACAGAGATGCCGCATGGGCTACCGTGAGCTCCTAGAATGGAGTATCCGTCTGGTGTAATCCCAGGCAAGGAGAGTATGATGCTGATCCTTCATGACTGGACCCACCTAGCTGAGTTCAGAGAAGAAAACCCCACAGGAGAAGGGAGAACAGGGTGGGGGTTGGGGAGGCTCAGAAGAACTCCTAGCAGGGGGTTTCAGGAAAGCAAATGCTGCATGTGAGACTGATTGAGTCTGAAGGGATGGGAGAGGGAAGCTCATCAGGGGCCCAGTTGGCCTTGACAGATTCTGAACTTGATCCTGAATTGGGAGGCAATGGGGCAGGGAAATTGAACGACATTAACCAGAGACATGCGTCCGGTATTTGCATTTTAGAACTCTCTGAAGTGAGTGAGATTAAACCTGCAGGTTACAGAGCAGCTGATCTGCACTGCAGGGTCCTGGGGAGCTGCATTCTCAACCTGAAGGAGAACGGGCTAGCCCAGAGGGCACGAGAGGCAGTTCTGATCCATCCATCTCTGAGGCTGAGCGGGTAGCTTTCTACTCTGGGTGGCTCCCTTTCTTCTTGCCACCTGAGACAGTGGTTGGGGGTACTCGTGAGGCCATGCAGAAGGGCATATTTCACAGACCCCATGTACCTGCCTGTAAGGTGCGCCTGCAGTAATTGGTTCCCTGTAATAATATTTATTGGGACAGTAATTACGCAGTGCAGGAGCCCGGGAAAGCTGTCGGTGACTCTACAATATGATATTTATCTTCATGAGATAGGGGTGACCTCATCTCCTTGTGAGTGGTAATGTATGGAGCTCTCTTGCTGCCAGGTGGAGATAAATCCCAGACCCTCGGAAGGGGGAGGGGCATCAGGAATTGATACAGCCCTCATTCCCATGATCGGTGCCCCACCAGCCTTAAAACCAGCAGGTGAAGGTCCAACAATCGCCAACACATGTCCCCTTAGTTTGAGTCACAGTGCAATCCATGTTGGTCCCCCAGAGACTAGGTCTCTAAACCGTCTTCATCACTTGGTACTCAGAACAGAGCTAAGAGTGTCCCTGCCGACCAAGACCCCCTCATCTGGTGGCAGACACAGCTCCTATCCTGAGGTAGAGAAGCAGACAGCTCAGGCTGCTTCTCTTGACTAAAAGATGGTGGGCATCAAAGCATGATCTATGGTTTAGGTGACTGGCACTTATAAGGCCAAAGTCATTGGTCTAGACCAGGCGTCAGGGAACTGTGGCAGGAAAGAGCAGAAGTTGGCTGCCGCTGATGGATGTGAGTGCTCCCATAAGATCTGGTTTAGTTTGAGTTCTCCCACAGGCTCGTGTGTTGGATGTGAATGCTCCCGCAGGCTTATGTGTTAGATGGGAGTGCTCCCATGTGCTTGTGTGCTGGATGTGAGTGTTCCCACAGGCTCATGTGTTGAAATTGAGTGCTCCCACAGGCTCGTGTGCTGAAATTGAGTGCTCCCACAGGCTCGTGTGTTGAAATTGAGTGCTCCCACAGGCTCGTGTGTTGAAATTGAGTGCTCCCACAGGTTCGTGTGTGAGTGTGAGTGCTCCCACAGCCTCCTGTGTCAGAAAAGTGCTCCCACAGACTCTGGTGTCTAAATACCTGGCCTCCATCTGGTGGCGCCATTTAGGAAGATTGTGGAAGGGAGGTGGAGTCTCTCTGTGGGAAGTGAATTTCTGAGGCCAGGCATTGACGTTTGATAGCCCAGTTCCCGCTTCCTGACCTCTCCCGGCTTTCTGAATGTAACAGTCTGAACGAGAATGTCCTTCTACAGGCTTCTTTGGTCCCCTCCTTTGTTGGTGGCCCTGTCTGGAGAGGTTCAGGAAGTGTGGCCTCGCCTTGGGATGGCTTCTGAGAGTTTAAAGTCCTACTTGCTCTCTTTGACTCACGCGTCCCTCCCAAAAATACCATATGAGAGATCATGGAGCTGGAGGGTACAAGAACAGAGGTGACAGGGAGAGAGAGACAAGTGAACTTGAAGACACCAGATGACGTTCAGAGCACAGGAGAAGAGATGGAGACACCAATAGGGGTGCAGGGACGCCAACACGACAGACAAGTACATGGAGACAGGCAGGGAGACATTAATAAGGGTCAAGGGTTAGAGATTGACAGCGATGTGATTGTGTGTGCAGCAACATCCATAGGAAGACTTCTCTAGAGAGAAGATGCTTGAACAGAGGAAACCTGAGGCATTGCCATGTGGGGAAGGCCACGTTACGATGGGCGGTGGAGGAGTGGTGGGCAAAGTCCCTGAGGTGGGGTCATGCTGAGTGGACTCAGAGATCAGCAGGGCTTCTTGTGAGTAGGGGTGAATAGGGAGGGGGCACAGAACAAGATGAGGGTGAGGGAAGTAAAGTCGGAGTGGTAGGCAGGGGCAGAGCTGGGGGACCCATTGGGAGGATGCTGCCGAAGAGCAGTCATTGAGAGGTGGTACCAGAGCCAGGGAGGTGGTGATGGAGGGATCCAGTTGGACTCGGGATGCATTATCTGGAGCATCCAGGCCTTGCTAGCTCCTCAGAGAAGAGGAAGGGGTATTCTAGGAAGAAGCAGGTTGCTTGAGGAACAAGGGAAGTGCCCCATCCATTAGATGCAACACTTTGAGGGTGCAGACTGCACCTAAGCCATGCGCCAGGCCATGTTGGATCTTCTGTTGCCAGGGGTGGGCACAGAGCATGACTGCATCTCTCTGGGCAAAGGCTCCTGGCATGGGCATGAAAGAGAGAGCATGTAGCCAGAGCTACCTGTAGAAGCTGGGTCATGGCCAAGATGGAGGTGGCTGGAAGTTACAGAGTAGCATTTGAGAAACCATGGACTCTCCATCTGTCATGCTGGGTCTGCTGGCCTGTAGTTCCTCTCAGGTGGCCACCAGTGTTCCCTGACCTGAGCCTGTCATGTTGAATGCTCTTCCTGGGCTACTGCCAGTGAGTCCTACTGACTGTCCCCTAGCTTCCGCTCTGCTCTGCCCTTCCTGCTGACCTATGGCCATGTTGTACAGCATCCTGAAGAAGAGAGGTTGAGAGGTAGCTACTCACCATCTAGGGCTGGCTTTCTCCTTGAAAGGAGTCTTTGGCCTGCAGCCATGAGAGGCCCCTGGGTGCTCAGCTGGCACAGACCTGGCCCGGAAGGCACAATCAGAGGCAGGCTGGAAGGCACTTGAGGGCACTAGAGATCTCAGTTTACAAGGGCAAGCCACTTCTGATGGTCCCTGAGACCCTTGTCCTCTCTGATTTTGGGACAGTCAATGGGAAAGACAATTCATTTTGTCCTTGTGGAATCTTTGTCCATGTGGAAGCATGAGTGATGTCAGACAGAAACAGTTCCACAGCCAGTTTGCGTTGTCGTTTAAGGCAGGGTCTCATGTAGCTCAGTCTGGCCTTGAACTCACGACACTCTTGAACTCCTGCTCCTCCTGCTTGCACCTCCTGTATGCCAGGATTCCATGCATGTGCCTTACGATATGACCAACTCAACAGTTTGCAGAAGTCTCTTCAAGTTTCTGCATTCAAAGCTCCTTATACTCAGATATAGATCAAGCTAAAGTTGGCCATGCCTCTCTGGGCTCCCTGACTGACTCACTCCCTGGGCGGTCAGGCCAAAGCCAAGTAGGGTCACAGCTTTGAGCCTGGTGCTCTGAGAGTGACTCTATGATGCTTCTCGGCTTCCAAGGGGAGGAGGCTTCAGTCATCACCCCCTGAGGCAGATGTGTATGGCCTAAATAGCCCTACAGTTTGCTAAATGTGTCTTACCCAGATCTGCCTATGCACTGTCAGAGATACAGAAGACAGCCATGGTAGTGTCTGGTTAAGAACTGCTTAGTTCAGATGGAGCCAGCTCTGTTCCCAATCCACCCTACCTGATACTGTGTTCAGCAGGGCTCAGCATCAGAGCTGACTGGCAGTGAAGTGGATGCCCGCTGTCACAGAGTCCATCTGCCTCTGCTCTCTGAATAATTGGTGGATACACTTGTCAGACAAGTGTTGAGGGCCATGCAGGAAGGAAGGTAGCTATGTGCCCTGGCCAGGCCTCTGCATCTGAACTGATTCAGGCTGACCTGGCATCCAAGGAGGAATTCTGCAGAGCAGAAAGGCCCTAGAAAATCCATTGTTTCATGGACGAGGAAACTTGGGGCCAGCTTAAATGTTCTTGAGGCACGCAGAGCTGGTCCAGCAGCAAGACTGGGACCAGATATAGCTCCCTGCACCCTTCTCTGTCCTCAGTGCCCTAGACTAGTGGATGAGCCTGTGTCCCCACCCCACTTGCTCAGCTGCCTCTGGCCCACCCACATGCAGCCCAGGTCAGGGTAGGGGTTCCGAAAGGCCCCTTGGCATTGATCCCAGGGCATGGACCATATGAGCCCATTGCACCATCTTCTGTCACACGGTTGTCAAGATGCTGGCCTCTCTTTCCTTCCTGGGACTGACCTAGAGGGAGAAGAGGCCAGTGTCTAGGATGATTGATTTCACCCCACATGTGGGCAGTAACTGGGCAGAGTGAGGCCCACACCTGTCTTTGCTGGTTTGAACTCAACGGATCTGTGTCTGCCTCCCACAGGAAGAAACAACCCCACAGAGGTCCCACGTCCTGCCCAGGTCTCTGTGGACTGACAGGAAATGAAGCTTGGCCCGGCCCTTCCCTAGGTCCTCCTCAGAAGCTTGGTCTCAGAGCTAGCTTCTAATGAAGATACACCAGCAGTCAACAAAGCCACAAATTGGGGGGTGGGCAGCCCCTGAGTCTTGGTGGGCCTTATTAAGTCATGTGACTCCGCTCTGGGCTGCTGCCATCCACATACCATGGAAAGAAATGCTTCACAGCTCCAAAGAGCAAAGCCTGTGCTAACAGGGCCAGGAGTAGTTAAGAAAGCTGGAAAATCGGACTTCTCCATCCTGTTCCAGCGCTCTGGGGATAACCAGGAAGAGAGATGAGCAGACAGTCGCATTCTGGCACGATTTCATTGTGACTTCCTACAAATGCACACATTGCTCCCCAGCTGGTGAAAACAATAAAAACCAAAGTTCTGGGCAAATTAGAAAGAGTTCTACACAGGAGATCCACCTTCCCTTGAGCGTGGAGTCCAGGCTCCTCAGCACCCAGTGTGCCTGGACTCGGTGTGCATGGAGGGGGAAGGGCAAACAACCAGGAGCCTGGGAAGAACACCAAGGAGCCACTGACTCTTAGGAGCAGGTCAGGAGAGGGTGTGTCTTTTACCTTCTGCTTCTCCCTTGTCACAGCCTACTCCACTGTACCCTAGTACCCTACCTAAGATCTGACCAAGACTTGCTCCAAGTTGCAGGGTGTTGGGAAGAATTTCTTACCATGGCCCAAGCCTGGAGTCCACCCCATACATTGTCCCTACTTGGCTCATGTATTCCGTAATTTCAGACTTCTCAGAGAAGCTTCCTGGGAATTCCTGTCCTGAAGGCCTCTTCTCCATTTCTCACCCTGGTGTTTCTTCCTCCTCACACCTCTCCCCATGTGCTGTATTCTTGATAATCAATGATGGCTTTGTCTACTAGAACATTGTCCCCATGATGGAGGGTGGTGTTACCATCATCAGGATACCCTGTCTTAATTTCTTGTCCTGCTGATGTGTGTGATCAAATACCCCATCAAAAGTAGTCACTGCTCAAAGGGCAGTCTATTAGGGTGGGGAAGTTGAGGCAGCAGGAGCTTGTAGCAGCTGGTCACGTTGATTCCCCCCATTAGAAGAGAGAAATGCATGCACAAACTGCTGATGATCAGCTTGCTTTCCCTACTCATTCACAGGCCCAGACTCCCTGCCTAGGGAATGGCGCCACCCTCAGTGGATGGGTCTTACCGCATGAATCAACGTAATCAAGATAACCCCTCAACAGACATATCCAGAGCCCCATCTCCCAGGTGATTCCAGATTCTTTCAAGTGAACAATTAGTACCAACTGTCACAAATGCCATGACCATCCTATGAAGGAGGGACATGTGTCATTTCCTTGGCCAATTGTTTCTTAGAAGTAGGTGGCTGCAGAAATTGACTGCCCGTAATGGGAGTCAGAAGCTCCATCTCTACCAACTCCGAGGAGACTCACCCCTGAGAATCATGAACCAATGTGTCCAACTCATACTTGTGCGAGGGAGTGGGGGGTAGGGCTGGTCTGTCATACCCAGGGATCCCCATTGCTTATGACATCATCTGGGGCATTGCTCACACTTCAGCCCCATTTTCCAGATCCATAACTGTGTTCACTCCATCCCTACCCCCAACTCTCTCATGTTGCAGCAGCAGTGAACAGTGGTCCCCCATTGCCCTGACTAACTATCCCTGCTCCATCAGCTCACTCATGCAAAAACACAGACCTTTCCTCCTCCAGCCTCTGATTGTGAGTCCATCACCTACCTAGCCTGGTAGTGTTCAGCTCTTGTCTACAGTTCAAAAGTGGGGAAACCAAGAAAGAGGGCTAGATGACCCAGCCATGTCTGGTGGGATCAGTAACTGAACAGCTGTGTGATTTCCTCCCACCCCTCTCCCTGGAATTCCAGAACAGAGGAAAAGAATGCAGGCTGCAGGTTCATACAAGTCTGCTTGCACATTCCTTCACCTCTGCTGTCCCTGGAGAAAGCCGGTGACATGATGGGGTGGGACTTGGCATGGAGTGGAGAGGACCGGATGTGAATCTCAGTTCTAGTGTGTGATTCTGGAAGTTAATATATGGGTTGGCTAGTTTTATGTCAGAGCAAGCTAGAGTTATCTGAAAGAAGGGAATTTCAATTGAGAAAATGCCTATGTAAGATCCTCTGTGGGACATTTTCTTAATTAGTGATTGATGGGGGAGGGTTCAGCTCATTGTGGGTGGGACCATCCTTGGTCTGGAGATCCTGGGTTCTATAAGAAAGCAGGCTGAGCAGCCCAAGGGGAGCAAGTCAGTAAGCAGCATCCCTCCATGGCCTCTACATCAGCTCCTGCCTCCAAGTTCTATCCCTGTTTGAGTTCTTGTCCTGACTTCCTTCTGTCGTGAACAATGTATGGAAGTGTGAGCCAGATTAACCCTTTCCTCCCGAGCTTGCTTTTGGTTGTAGTTCCATCACAGCAATAGAAACCATAGCTAGAACTAAAGGGCTCTCTCTAACAGGCCCGGGCACGGCAAACATGGCGCCCTTTCCCCTCCCCTCTCCCTTTGTACTGGCTGGTTTTGTGTCAACTTGACACAAGCTGGAGTTATCACAGAGAAAGGAGCCTCCCTTGAGGAAATGCCTCCATGAGATCCAGCTGTAAGGCATTTTCTCAATTAGTGATCAAGGGGGGAGGGCCCATTGTGGGTGGTATCATCTGTGGGCTGGTAGTCTTGGGCTCTATAAGAAAGCAGGCTGAGCAAGCCAGGAGAAGCAAGCTAGTACAAAATATCCCTCCATGGCCTCTGCATCAGCTCCTGCTTCCTGACCTGCTTGAGTTCCAGTCCTGACTTTCTTTAGTGTTGAACAGCAATGTGGAAGTGTAAGCTCAATAAACCCTTTCCTCCCCAACTTGCATCTTGGTCATGATGTTTGTGCAGGAATAGAAACCCTGACTAAGACACCCTTGCTAAACTGTTAGATGACATTTCTAAAGCTAGCCCTCAACTTACTTGGCCACCGACTCATTCCTGAGACTGACCATCAAGGTCCAGCTATCAAAACACCAAAGTCTAGCAACCAAAACTCAGTATTTGGCTACACTGGCTAACCTGTCCAATCAGGACGTACCAATTCACCCTAGCACAGACTCCATAAAAATCCACTCTTGAAAAACACCTGCTCTCTGCCTTTCTCTGGTCCAGAAGAAGCATTCTCCATGCCCTTTTTCCCTCCTGCTTAGTACATCTGCTTTTGCACTGAGATCTTGGTGTCTGGATGTGTCCGTACTGACTCCGAGGACCCCCCTCACCCTTACATGGACAATATACTTCTCTGTAAATGTGTTGGAGGTGATACCTCTTCTTGAGAATTGCCACATGGGACACATTTAGTTAGTACCTGGTATACATCATGTCTACCACCACATACAGGCTTGGCTTGCCCAGAAGCCTTCCAATTCCTTCAAGTCCTTTTGGCTGATGGAGGTTTCCTTGTTGATCACAATTTGCTACCTGGATCACAGAAGCTGCACCCAGATTCCCCACTCCCTCTCACAGCTCTGCCTCTCCTCCCATCCCTATCTGGTCCTGAATGGCAAGCACACGATGCTGCTCTATTTCTCCTCTGTATGTTTCAGAGGGTGTGGTCACATCTGTGCCACCCCAGGTCTTGCTCAGGGTGCATGAACAAATGTGTTATGAGATGACCGGAAGATTATGGCGGCTACTTTTTTAGACCCCGTGGCCTCAGGAGCTCTCTGTGAACATGACTGCAGCTTACATTAGACAGAGCCCCAGAGTGAGCCCTTGTCTTCAGCCCCTGCTCTGGAGCTGTGGCCATGCGGGTCTGATTCAATTCCCACTTCCACATTGATCTCTGAGGTCTACTCTTGTTTTTGCCTCTTGGAGTGTTGGACCCATTAAGTTACATGCAGGGGTCAGGCCCCTGGGGCTCGATCCGCTCAGGTTGCTTGCACAATTGAAATCCCAGCCCATCCTGGCTGCTTTTCTCATTAAGATGATTGGACTGGATTGATTTAGTCAATCAATAGGCGGACATCAGCAGTGGGAAGCGGATCAAATGAGCCTGGGTTGATCAGCCCCAGAATGAAGTGCCCGCCAAGTTGGAGCGGGCAAGAGGCCCTGTGGGATCGAGGTGGGGAAGTAGAGGAATGAGCCGGAAGTCTCACTGGACTGCATGGCGGTGTGCACAAAGCAGCATCCCCAAGGTGTGGTGCTTATGGATATTCACGACTCCTTCCCAGCTATGCACCCTTTAGTCAACTCCCCCATGACCTAGCATGGGACCTGCCCTCCTTTCAGTATCTGGGCATGTGGGGGTGAGAATGTTGGGTGCTAAAGAAGCCAGGGGTGGCATCCCAGAGCCTTCTTCCTAGAGTTAGTGGCTCTGAAACTGGAATGGAGTGTTGGGTGGACAAGATCCCAGTGTGCCTCAGGGACCCTGTGTTGGGCCATTGAAGGGACCTCCCAGGCTAGGAGGTTTGGAGACACTGGGACAAGTATGTTCCGTCTTCTGCAGGACCTATAAGCCTAGGATGGAGTCTCAGGTTTAAACACTTGGTCCCCAGTAGGAGGTGCTGTTTTTGGGGGGTGGGAAGGGGGGTTGGGACACCTTGAGGAGATAGAGCCTGGTTGGAAGAAGTAAGTGGCAGGAAGGGGACCCTTGAAGGTTACAGCCCTGCCCTACTTACAGCCGGAGCGTTCTGCTTCCTGGTCAGTGGCCTGTAACAAAGCCACAGCTGTGAACTCTCACCTCAGTGGACTTCAGCTGCCGGTGAGGAACTGCACCCTCTCAGACCACGAGCCAGGATGAACCCTTCCTCCCTCCCCCATGTTGCTTCTCCCAAGCCTTTCGTTACCGTAACTAAAGCCATAACCAGTGCACCAATCAGGTTTGTGTCCTTACTCTGAAGGGGGAGGAGCCAGTGCTGGATCCCAGCCTTTCCCCCTTGGTCTCAGAAAGTCTTACATGTTTATTTCTTATTTGTATAAACAGGTTTCCAGAAAGAAATCACATCTTCCATAAGAGTTAGCAAGAGTGGGATGTTACAGGGTCAAAGCCTGGTAACAGTTTCCGGGGGGGGGGGTGTCTGACCCCACTTCCTTCCTTTCCTTTCCTACTTCTGGGTCTGACCTAATAGCACATAAATCCTTTTTGGAAACTTGTTAACTTAGTAGACCATGAGCTCCCCCCAGCCAAAGAGCTAAGCCAACTGCCGGTTGGCATCTGAGGCTGGTGACAGAGGTTGCCCCCTTTGCTGTAATCCCCATCTGATGGCTCCACCAGTGTATTTCAAAAGTGCCTTGACTCGTGACTTTTCTTTATTCTGTTACTATAAAACCTGCATGAAACTGCTTCTAGGTTGGAACATGGAATTCAGGGTAACCTAAATGTGTGTTCCCAGGCCATGGTCACCCATATTTGGCTTCAGAATAAATTATCTCTTACCCCATTTGAAGTGAGAGTTGTGGGTTTTGTGTCAACTTTATTGTGTGTGTGTGTGTGTGTGTGTATGTGTATCTGTGTGCATGTGTCTGTGTGTGTGTTTATGTGTGTACGTGTATTTGTGTGTATGTGTCTGTGTGTATGTGTCTGTGTGTATGTATGTGTATGTGTATACATATCTGTGTATGTGTGTATACATCTGTGTGTGTGTTTGTGTGTGTATGTATGTATCTGTGTGTGTTGGTGTGTGTGTGTGTGTACAACTGTATGTCCTATGGTGTGTGTGTGTGTGTGGAGGCCAGAGAATAGCTTTCAAGAGTCTGTCCCTCTTTGAGTTGTGGGTTCAGGGTTGTTAAGCTTGCACAGTGAGTGTGTTTACCCACTGAACTGTCTCGCTGGCTCTCCGTGGGTCTTGTAGATGGACAGAAGTCCTTCTGTTAGGGAAAATTCTTCAGGAAGGTGTACTCATGGTCTGGGATCCATGGGAACCAAGGAGGTGGCAGAAGGGGAAAGCCAGTGAGAGGGAAGGAGAAGGAGATAGTCCTCCCACAGACTAAGGAGTGAGCGGGAACCTCCACACAGGAGGCCTACCCCTTCCATAGCCTCTCCTTCATTTCCCTATTGCAGATGGTGGTTGCTGTCCAGACTGGGGATTCCTAGACCCTCAGTGCCCCACTCAAAGAATGGAAGAATTCATGTAAATAGCAAAATAGGAAGAAGTTTGAGTCATGGATGTGGAAATGCAGGCCAGGGAGCAGGGCTATGCTCCAGGGGAAGCTTGTCCCTGTTCCTTTTGAGGATTCAGGAAGAGGAGGGAGCTGGGTGGTGGGTTGGGGTGGGGGTTGGGGGTAGTATTCTGTTTTGCTATACAGGCTTGGACTATGTAAGCCTTTATTCGTGTGACTGACTTTTCCCATATGCATTGATCTTAGCCATGAACAAGCATAAGATAGTACCTGAGATATTTCCTTCAAAGTCCATCCTATCATTGGTCACCTTGACTGCAAGCATCTGAAACCAGTTCAGGCTGAAGGGATTCCCTGGCCTGAATTTCAGGATGTATTTGGTCACCAAAAGGGAGTTGCTAAGGGTTGCTAGGAAGAAGTGGCCTGCCTACTGTACCATTTGGAGCTTGCTGGAATGTCAGTGTAGGTGGGGGTCCAGATTGCTAAGCTACTCACGCTGCTTGCCTGTCTCATCTTCTGTCGCTTTCCCTTCACAGGCTACCTGACAGTGAACATTGAGCCCCTTCCCCCTGTGGTGGCTGGGGATGCAGTGACCCTGAAGTGCAACTTCAAGACAGACGGCCGCATGCGTGAGATCGTGTGGTACCGGGTAAGTGGCCGCTCCACATAGCTGTCTGTCCTAGGGCTGTGACAAAATCCATAGGCAAGGTTACATCCTTAGTTTTGGCTACCCCTAAGGGACCCTCTGCTCTTTGTCTCTCTTTGGTCTCTTCTGTATCTCTGATAATCCCAGGAATCCATCTGCAGCCCAGTAGAAGTTACTGAGGAGTGCACAAGCCCTGGGAATAGCGTGCAGCTGACAACAGTACTGATGTGGTCCCAAGCAGGATGCTCTGGCTATGCTTTTGGTGGGGGAAAGAGGACAGGAAGGCTTCCTGCCTTTCGAATGGCCTTTCAGCCCGGTGTGGGGATGCCCAGCTCTACACTCAGGAGGCTGAAGCAGGAAGTTTGATGGTTTTAGGGCAAGCCTGGGCTACCTAGTGAGATTCTGTCTCAAACAACCACAAAGCACAATGAATGCATTTCAGAGATTTTCCACCACATAAGTTTACTGCACAAGATCCATCCTGGCACCAGCCACCTGCCACCTGCCACCTGCCACCAGGCACCAGATATCTAAGCCCGAGGAAGGAAGGGACTCTAGATACACAGACATCACCTGTCCAAGGCCCAGGTGCCGATAGTGACAGTAGGAAGAATAGCTTTGGGTCTTGGACACAAGAAGCCATTCCAGCCACGGTTGGATGAATCTCTTGTGTGTCTGAATGGGGTCCCCCACCCAGCCTGGTATCCCTTTAAGGAGCAGAGACCTGGCTCCAGGAAGGCAGGCTTGGCGGCTGGTCTCTGAGAACATGCCCAGGGATATCACAGACAATTCCTCTCCTGGGAGCTAATCCAGGGGCTGGTATCATTCCCTTCTAAAGGCCAAGACTGTAAACATTCTTTCTCCTGCTGACCGGAGGGAGTCGCAACTCCTCCACACTATTTGGAGTCAATGTGTGAATGAGAGGACCCTCCACATCCCCAAACACGCTGTGTGGCACCCAGCAGCTAGAATTCTGTATTATTTTCTCTTGTCACAAAAATCTGTTTTTATTTCTCCTAACAGTTAAAAAAGTAAAAGCCATGCTTTGCCTGTGGGCCATGTGGAAACAGAATGTGTGTGGAGTGGACTCCAGCCTCCTGGTTCAAGATTCCCAGAGGAAACCATTCTGTAGGGGCGGGGATGTGGCTCAGTGGGTAGAGCGCTTGCCTGGCACATGTGGGGACCTCATTTTGGCCTCCAACGCTGTATAAAACCTGGAGCCATACATAACTGTAATCCAAGTCCTATGAGGTTGACTTTAGAGGATCAGAAGTTCAGGGGTATCCTTGGCTACTCTGCCTGGCACTCAACCTCAGAGCCTGGAAACTTGAAAGGAAGAGGGAGCTGTGGGCTCCACTCAGACAGTTCTCCATGCCCTCCTTCCTGCAGGCACATATCTTGCTCAGTGCCTGCCTTGCCATCCATCTTGAATTTCTGGCCTTTGATTTATCATTTGCTGACAAGTCTTGTGTTGTTGTTGGCTATGGCCGTGCTCCATTTAACCCAACCCTGTCTTCAGTGTCATAACTGCTTCTCGTTGGAACCAGCTCTGGTGGCTTCCACCTACACCCTACAGAGCTACACAGTTGAACCAAGGTCCCCAGTCAAGGCCGACAGGATGCTTGCCATGGGTTGTGTCATCTGTGGGGTCACAGGCTATGGGGGCTTCTTGGCTCTCAGAGACTGTAAACATGGAGAGACTGAGACAAACTAACCCAGATTCTGGCTGATACTGGAGTCACATCCCATCCTCCCTCATCCCTGGGTGGAATCAGTGAGAAACAAGATGGCTATGGGCTGGTAGGAACTGTCCTTGGGATTGAGGGTCAAGTAGAATTAGATGTGGGGAGAGTCCAGGGACTCCAAAGCCTTCCATGGTCCCCAGTAGTCATGGTGGAGATGATGGTCCTTCTGAAGAGATAGCTTCCAGAAGAGAGACAACACCAGGCCAGGTTGGGCCCCTCCCGGAAGGTATCCCTGCGGCTTCCTAAACCAGAGGCATAGTCTGTCATGAGCTCTTAAGCTGGATGGAGGAGTCTATCTCCCTTCTGCCTAGCCTAGTCTACTCATGCCCCCAACCCCGCCCCAACCCCACACTGACTGCTTAAATCTCTGGTCACATCTCTGACAAGTGTCAGGCCCTCTGTGTGGGGCTATGGCAGGCTACATTAATTTATTTTTATTTTATTTCACATCCTTTGACTGAAAGCCTCTGGAGTGGGGGTATGCAGATGTATGCAAATTGTATGCAAATCAACCACTGGAGCCAAATGCTGGGGCCCTTTTAATTCCATAGCTGGTTAGGATGGTGGCTGTCTGTCTGGTTGTTTTTCTTGGGACCAGAGGAACCCATGTGCTCTGCCTGTGATGGGGAGGGAGGAGGCAGGGAGAGAAGGAAATTCAGGAAAGAGACTTCATGCTACCAGCATTCTTTCCCTCTGACTGCTGCTGTTCTGGTCTCTCTCTCTTTTCCCTCAAAGCCAGCTGAAGAGAGAGAGATAAGAACTGACCTGCCCACCGGGCAGTGGTGGCGCATGCCTTTAATCCCAGCACTCAGGAGGCAGAGGCAGGCGGATTTCTGAGTTCGAGGCCAGCCTGGTCTACAGAGTGAGTTCCCGGACAGCCAGGGCTACACAGAGAAACCCTGTCTCGAAAAAAAAAAAACAACCAAACCAAACCAAAACAAACAAACAAAAAAACCTGACCTACCCAGGTAGAGGCTGCAGGACCTGGGGCTGGGGAGGGTTTCCAGAGGGCATGGGAGAGGCAGCCAGGAAAGCCCCAGCCTTCTTCTCCAGTGGACATCCCTCACTATCAGCCCAGCTCCTCAGCCTGCCTCATTTCACCTGCCTCTGCTCCAGAAGTCTGGCCACAAACAGCAAACTGCCCAGTGCCTTTTGTTTCCAGGTCCCTGTTGCTTCCCTCCTCCTCCCTCCCCCATCTCTTGAATGAGCTTACAGAGCTGGCTTGGAAAGAGATGAATAGACCCACAGGCTCAGCCAGGCCTAGGCCTCCAATCGCTTCAGAAGGGAAAAGCAGAGGCATTGTGACCGGCTACCACTGCCCAGCCCGCTCAGCCCAGTGGGTACAAATCAGCCCAATGTGTGTGTTGAGTCTTGTACCTCTGCTCTGCTCTAGAGAATGGTCCAAGCAGTAGAGCATCAGTTTTTCCAAGGCACAGAAGCCTGAGTGAGTCCTTTGGAGGTAGAGCATTTGCTTAGGATGTGCAAGGTCCTGTTTGATTCCCAGGGGGGGGGGGGATTGAGAGAGAGGGGGAGAGAGAGAGATTCCAAAGCATAGAGAATAGATTGGTCCTTTGAGGACACTGGGGAGCCAATAATAGCACTGACCTCTGACCTCTGGCTAGATTTCTGGGGATGCCTTTCTCTAAAAAGAAAGGTGACAGAAGAAGGAAGCCTGAACTTGGATACCTTGCCTGAGGCCTGGCTAATAGGGAAAGAACTCAGGCCAGTTTGGTAACAGTGCCAAAAACTATTAGTTAGTCCTAAGAGAGCACAAGTGATCAGAGCGTCCCCCACTTACCTCCCCATACCAATCTGCCCCATCCATGTGGCTGCCACTGGTCACACATGGCTGTTCTGATTTAAATTAAAGGGCAAAATGCTTTCCCATTCACTCAGATGAGCCATTTCCAGCACTCACAACACAGAGCTGATAGCATCAGATTGCAACAGAACTGACATAGGACATGCCCATCTCTGTGAGGGTCTGTTGGAACCCAGAATGCCTCTGACACTCAGACCTCCTCCCCACCAGAGCCTCTAGAATACGCTGTGCTTGCCTGTCGGAGGGACAGGACGGCACTAGCTGTTCTCGGAGTCATTTCCTGGCAAACACACTCACGCCACGGTGAGTTCCAGCAAAGTGAATTGTATTGATTTTGAGAGCTATCACCATTACAGCATGTGTGTTTGTGGTGAGGGAGGGTGGGAAGAAGGAAGCTGTTAAACCTCTTAAAATACATGTGAAAACATAGCGCCAAGGGACTGGTCAGGTCTGGGGTCTTGGGTATCTCTGTCAAAGTCCTGTGCGATCTAATGACACCTTACACCCTTCTCTTCTCCAAGGGACTTTTCCGCTATTGCACGGGTTCATCATCAGATTGGAGGCCCCCAGTCTCCATCTGCAAGCCCTGGATCATAATTCCTTTCTCTTTTCTCAGCAACCTAAGGTAGCAAACAGGGTAGAGGTGCAGTTCCATACACGGCCAGTAGGTGCAGGCAATCTGACATCCCATCTACCCTAGGGCTCAAAACTCCAGACGAATGTTACACATTAAACTTCACTTTGTCCTTCCTGTCCACTGGGGTCGTATTCAGAAATGAGATGAATGTCAACCTGAGTGGCTGACATTAGTGTGACATTCCTGGGAGTTCAGGGTCAAGGGCTTCACTCTTCAATTTCATGTGGTCAGTGTGAGGCAAATAATACTGTGAATTCTGCTTTTCAGGGGGGAAGGTAACCGGGGCCATTTAAAATACTGGGTCTCAGACTCTATTGTACCTCCCAACTCCTCCAGAAAATTCTAGACACACCCTCCTCTGGGCACCTCCAGCATAAAGATGTTTCTCCTGTGATTCTGGGCAGCTACTACAGAGCCACCTTGCTAGCGTTGGTTACATTAGCAAAAACTGGGCTTTGGGGAGATGGATCTGTGGATAGAAGAAATTGCAATGCAAGTGTGAGTTCAAATCCCAAGAACCCAGTAAAGCCAGGTGTGGTATCACAGGTCTGTAATCCCAGAGCTCCTGTGGGGAGATGGGAGAGAGAAGTAAGGGAATCCCCAGGAATCCTCAGATCCTTGAGGGCCAGCCAGCTACTCTGGGAGAAACATCAGAAAGCCATGAAAAGACCCCATCTCAAACAAGATGAAAGACCAAGACCAACAATTGAACTTGATCTCTACATGTATGTGCCCACATTTATGCACATGAATGTGCACATGCACGTGTGCATGTTCATAAGCGTACACACACACACACACACACACACACGCACACATCACCAGTGCACCCTCCAGTCTTGAATGTACACATGTCCACAGACTCTGTCTGGGGAAATGCAGGTCTCTGCAGACTGTCTGTAGAATGTGGGGACCAAGCACATTTCTTATTAGGAAATCACATCTAAACTCATTTAGTTGGGGGTCGCCTGCCCAGCAGGCAAAGCCAAAGGTCTGTTTATATCATAGAAATCCATTAAGCAACCACGGGGAATCATGGGAATTTAACCTTTCATGGTGGTTTTTATCATCACATCTTTGTTTTGTCTCCTTCCTGTACTATTTATTCCCAAGATCTGCTCTGAGCGCAGGTTATAAGGGCCATGGGGGGAAAAAGCCACAGAAGGAGATGGAGGAGAAGGAGACAGACACAAGGCCACAATGCTCTGCTTTCTGCAGCCCTTTAAAGGGAGATTTTTTTATTTATTATATTTATGTGTGCTTCATGTGAGTTTGTGTGCACCTCACACTTGTGGGGGCCCATGGAGGCCAGAGGGCATCACATGCTTCAGAACCGGAGTTACAGGCAGTCGTGAGCTACCCGATGTGTGTGCTGGAAATCTAACCTCGTCCCTCCACACGAGCAACAAGAGCTCTTACCTGCCGAGCTATCTCTCCATCTCCCCTGCCCCTTCTGCATCCTCCATCTCTCCTCCTCACGTGGATGCTGGCAGCTGGGACTGGGTTTGTGTTGAGGTGCTACCTGGCCAGGCAGGCCCCTCCACATCCCTGGGAGATCTAATGGAAACCCTCGAGGACATCGAGGGAAGGCACTGAGCTTGGATGTGAATAAGCAGAGAGAGAGAAAGGCCTGGTAATTGGATGTCTACAGTAGGTTCTGGGGACTGAACCTTGGTGGTGTGTGTTTTGGACATAGATGGGTATACTTAGTACAGACTCACCAAGGCATCTATTCTGTACATGGTAGTCATTGTCCAACCCTGTTTCTTAGTGACCGAAGAAGCCCAAATGAGGTAACTTTAGAACGAGAATGGATGGTGTTTGGGAAGGATCACCACCTCCAGGCTCACAGTCAGCAACACTACCTTTTGTCTCTGGGTGGCGTTGCTGTGATCTCTAAGGTTCTAATTCCTGGAAGCAATCTCCCACAGGGAAGCCAGTCTATGGATCTTGGCTCTCCCTGAAGCAGGAAATCCTCTCAAATGGTCTCCACTGCTGCTGGCTTTCTTTGTATTTCCTCCATAGTGTTCTGTTTGAAGACAAATAGATGACAGTACCCATAAGACAGTGCCACAATTTAATGACATCCACCACCTTCACAAGTGGCAGGTGAAGACCTCAATGCATGTCCCAAAGAATGAGCCTGAACCAGTCCTGGGACTGTGGGACTTGGAGCCCAGCAAGGATGCTGCTTGGCCTGGCTGTCCCTTGCCTCTTCCTGGACCATGCCTGACTTTGGGCTCCCAGGTCTTAGAGATTCCTGGAGGAGAAGACAGTGAGGATGACCCTTGCCTGGGGCTCCTTCTTCCTGGTCCCTGATATCACAGGGGGAGATACTCTGGGATGAGAGGTACAGTGACCAGCCTTATCACACAAGTCACATGGGAGGGGAGAGAAGGTAACCAGGAACAGCCTGGCAAGCAGAAATTAATGGCTACCCCAAACTTTATCTCTAAGATCAGGTTAGACTCTCCAGGCTGGAGCCCCAGGGCATCTACATTTTTTAACCAGCTCCCCAACTGACTGTGGTACCCTTAACCTGGCAAATAGCCCTGATAGGTAGTTTTGGAAGAGGGGTCCACATTCATTCACCATGCATTGATGGTTCTAGGCACCGAGGGAGCGCCATGATGTGGAACCATAATTCCTCACTCATGCAGATCCCCTGGGAGATAAGTTTAAAAGTTACACCAGGTGTCAAGAAGTTTGGTGCATATGGTTAAAATAGGCTCATAGGCAGACAGGAATCTGTCAGTACAGACCTCTCTGGGAAACTGAGATCACCCAGGGAGCAAGGAATCCCCTTTCCCAGGAAAGGAGAGAAATGAAGACCTGTGCTAGGCTGTCTGCGAACAGGAAACAAGCTTGGATGGCTAAACAAAGAAGGAAAGCTAAGATGCAGAGATGCACAGGGACCATTCATGCTCAGCCTGTGCTCCAGGGAGCCAAGTCTCCAGGGAGTTTCTGAACACAAACACCAAAGGCTTTATATTTCTATGTTTGTATTTATTTGTGTGTGTGTGTGTGTGTGTGTGTGTGTGTGTGTGTGTGTGCGCAGACACATGTATGCCATAACACTCATGTGGAGGTCAGAGCACAACTTGCAGGAGTTGGTTCTCTCCTTCCATCATTATGGGTTCTGGGAATTGAACTTGGGTCATCAGGCTTGACAGCAAGCCTCTTTACCCACTCAGCCATCTCACCAGCCTGGCACTGAAAATTTTAAGCAAAAACTGCCAGCAGCTGGCTTGCTTTATCAATCTCTGCTAGTGGAACATGGGATGGAGCAGTGAGCTTGGCCACAGAGAGGTCACCTTGGAGGTCACTGAGGCCAGAGGTGACTTGGGCTAGGCGAGGCACCACGATGGTTCAAGTTCATCCTATGCATTACGTGCTGTAGGGAGTATAGGACCAGCAGGGTGTGACCTTGCTTGAGGTTGTACCATCAAAGGGACTTGACCTTGAACTTCTGCCTATGAATTTCAGTAAGGACTTGCTCATGAGCTTCCAGATAGCTCATGGTTGTGGGGTTGGGGCAGCTGGGTGAGGGTCATGGTTGCTGCTCATTGAGAGAGGACTGAAGAGAAGGTTGGAGGGACAGCTATGAGAGATTGTACCACCTACATTAAATTGAGGTATCACCAAGATACAATGATGGAGTTGTCACAACAGAGGCTGGGAAGTTCTGGAGCAAGACCACGCCCGGAGGTGATAATGGAGGTCCCCAAGGTTCATGTAGCTGACACCTAGCCTCTAACGTAGCAGTGCTGAGTGATGATTTATGCCCCTTGTCTTTCTTGCCACTCTGCCTATGCCTGCCATGCTTATGGCTTCCCAGAACCATACTCTGAGGAACCTCTGACACTAGGAAACCAACCCCTGGGCCTCTAAAACACAGTGGCTTGTGTTGGATTATGATGGTAAGGCTAAGAAGCCCAACGTAAGAGGCCGAGGTCCTTCCTACTGCCTCATAGGACAACAGGAGCAAGACCATGAATACATCCACGAGCGGTAATGGCAGAGTACACGCCTCCATTGGAAGCTTCCTTACTGCCATGGCGTCTGTTAATGTGTGTCAGCAGAGCCCTTGTGACGCCCCTCTCGTGTGTGTGTGTGTGTGTGTGTGTGTGTGTGTGTGTGTGTGTGTAAAAGCACTCTACTGACTAAGTTATCTCCATAGACTGTGTTATACAATTTTGGGGAGACCAAGAGACTGCAGCTCCCCAAAGTCTTATTACCCTTTACAAAGCTCAGGATCTGCAGCATCACGTGTCTGGGCGGGTAGGTGGCTTTCAAATACGAAAGGTGTAGTGTGCGTCACACAAGTCCAAACTCAGGATATCTATGGGACCTGTCAGGCTGTGAGAGCCACTCTTCGTGAGCTTCCAGGGACCAAGGTGGGGAGGGATGGGTGCCATAATCAGCATGGATGAGAAGAATCACCACCGGAGGCTGGGATCAAACCAGACCCCCCAGCTCCATTAGCCTGGGTTTGCACACGGCTACTCCTGGCCGGGGGAAGAAGATAAGAGGGAAAGAAAGGACAGGTTGATGTGGGCAGTTCATCATTGCCCTTTTTGGCACCAGGAGAGGAATTTTTGACCAGAAAAAAAAAAATCCTTCTGCTCTTGGGGATTAAGATCAAGTTCCCGATACTGGCAATGAGATCTTTCCCTGCCCCATACAGGCTTGATAAGAGCTCTTGGCTCCCAAGCTGTCAGGAGGGAGAGCCAGCAGCTGGCACCGACTCCCAAATATCAGGATGTTCTATTGGCCCACACGTGGACTCCACAAACAACGGGCTTTCTTATTGGATGTCGGTAGAAGTGGGCAACCTGGAGAATCCAGGGCCAACGGGGTGATGGCTGAGCTTGTCTGGTATTTGTCCCCATTTATCTAAAGCATGCAAGAGAAAAGAGCCAGGACCTGGCACAGAGAGTCCTGCTGTGTGGCCTTGGGCCAACCACTTCCCCTCTCTGAGCTTCAGGATCTTCCTGTAAAATGGAAGGTTAATCCCAGGCAGAGAGAAAAGACTATGTTGCTTCCTTCCCACCTTCTATCAGCCTTGGCTTTCTCTCTTAGAGGCTGCGCAGCCAGGGCTCCCCCCTCAAGCTGAGGCGGGAGTCCCGGCCTGAGCTGCTGCAGGGCCTCAGAGCTGGTGGAGTACGGAGCTATATTAAGCCTAAGTGTGATTTTCAATGTCTCTGCCTGACTCACGCCCTGCTGGGTTTAAATGACAAGGGGCTGACTTAACTTGTCAGAGAAGGATTAAAGGCAAACTTCCACTCCAGCACACCAGAGAAATAAAACACCACAGCAGAAATGAGGTGTTTCGGAGAGTGGCTCTATCCAGTTCCATCCAGATCCATCCCTCCTCGGCCCCTGCTCCTCCTAGCCCTGCTTTTTTTCCCTTGGGTGCTAAGCCCCACTGGCAGCATGTCTCCTTGCAGACAACCACAGCCATGGGCTTTTCTAGAACACATATCTGACCAACCACTGCTGCCCTTTGCCCCACACTTCACACAAAAGCGCTCCATCACTCTCAGGGGCAAGTTCAAGGTCACCTAACCCAGCTGCCAGAGCTTTCTGGCTCCAGCCTCGCTGCTTGCAAGGCCCCTGGTGGGCACACCACTCCATCGATCGTATGGTTTATCCTTGGCTATGCCAATGTTCCTCACCACCTCCCCGTGCTGCATCTGCTACCACAGTGCCCTTCCCTCCCTCCGCCTGGCAAACGTTGACGTTCCCTCAGGGCTCGGCTTCAGGGTCACCCCCAGGGACCAATGCCCATCACTCTTCCTTCCATCTTCTTCCTCATCCTGCCACCTTGACCTTGTTGGAGTTAGACCCTCATGTGCAGAGCCCAGCATATGACTCCACACAGGCATCAGACCTTCCTGACTATCCCTAAGAGGACTAAAATCTCAGAGAAGGGAGGTGGTTGGCCCAAGGCCACATAGCAGGGTGTTCAGCCCAGGTTCCTGGCTCTTTTCTCTTGCACACATGGGGAAAGATGGGCTGAGCTGTCACCTGTGCTTAGGACCTGGCAGTCTTTGCTCTTCTGCCACCTTTGGGGGCGGCGCTTGGACTCAGGATGAACTGGATCAGTGAAATGACTCATTCAAAACACACTCTTCTGATTGGTTGGGGCTGTATCTCCCGCATCTTCTCCCCTGAGCTCTAGTGTGGTCCTGAGTACATGGCTTAGAGAAAAAAATGACATCAGACAACTTCTTCAATCATTCTCCACCTTTGTTTTGAGGCAGGGTCTCTCACGCAGTCTTGAGGTGGGTGGTGCAGCTACACTGGCTGCCACTGAGCTCCAGGGATCCTCTGGTCTCCACCTCTCAAGAGCTGAGAAGAAAGAAGAAAGGAAGGAGGGGGAGGAGGAGATTTCTGGGGAGACATAAAAGTTAACTTTCAGTTGATCAAGCAAAGGATTGTATTACAGTGTGAGCTTTCTAACCACAGATGTGGCATCTTGCGATGGGTGACTTCCCTGATTGCTTGAAGGTGTCTAAGCACCTGTCATGGCCACCCGCCAGTACGGCAATAAGAAAGCCTCACAGCCAGCTGAGCACCTGATCTGGGGCTCTGGGCTGTCCCAGGCTGCACCACCCTGCAGTGACATCATGGTAGGGATGGAAGGACTGATGCCAGCCTCGCTGATGGTGACTGGGTAGTGTTCTGCAGAAAGCTGATGTTGGAAGACTTCTGCTTGCTCTGGGAACCAGAACCATTTGGTTAGAAGTATCCAGAGAGGTAACTTCTGAGTGGACAGTCATGGGTGAGGCCAGCTACACCTGGGAGCTGAGAAGAGGGGACACAGGAAGGAATTTTAACTGAAGAAGGAGTGTGGCCCTATTAAAGCTCATCCCTGTCTGTGGTATTCACTCCAAGCATAGCTAGCTCCATCTACAGGTCTGAGGACAAAGGTCATTCCTTGTCATCTTTTTGTGCCCCATGGTACCCAACCCCAGCCTGCATCCCCATCTTCCTCCCAGTGAGTTCTTTCTTCCATGGATACAGAAGCTAGGGGGATCCAAAAGCCTCCTGGAGCTCCCAGAGAAAGATCAAGGACCACAGCTCAGGAAACTTAGGCCAGGAAGGGTGAAGCACTTTGCCCAGGTTGTGAGGCCGGAGAATGGCTGGTTAGACTTTAAGACTGAGTCCTTTCTGCTGGGAGCCCCAGAGGCCAGGTCCATTGTTGAGGAGGTAAGAGCTCCCAAGTAGTTGGACCCTTATGAAGGGCTGAGACCTCTGGAGTAGGAGCCTGCAGGTTGACAAGACAGGGCTCAAACGCTGTCTCCCCCATAGCGACCATGAATTCTAACCACAGTGTGGTCAGCTACAATGCTGGGTGTTTGACTAGCTGCCTCTAAATACTCAAGAGCTCATAAGAGTAAGCTAACTAGCCCCAGGTCTCCCGTCCAGCAAGGTTCAGGGAGATCTGAATATTAGCCAGTCTGGTCATCTTAGTGCAGGTCTCCAAGGTTTCTGAACCATCCACTTCCACTCTAAAGACAGGAAGAGGACACAGGCAGAGGAATACAGTGAGCCAGAGGCTTCAGGATGCTGTCATCATTGCCTGGCTAGAGCCACCTGTCTGCAGAGGCACAGACCCATGAAGACATTGTCAACATCAAGCAAGAATGTGAGGGAGACACGGCACGGTTCACCTAGCCTGAGATGAGCACTCAGGGCGGAGAGGCAGTAGCAGTGTGGCTCTCCCCTCCCCATCCTTACAGATTCCTCCAGGCTGGATGCTTGTCTAGAAAATGCTGGGCACAACTGTCCAGAGATGACTCCTCATGGAGGCAAGACACAGAGAGCGAGACCTCAGCCACCTCGGGGGTGGAGGCAGGAGCCTGGGTCCACCAAACCTGCTTGGGAGACTATTCAGCAGCTGATGCTAGGTTGCTGTTGCTGATGTTGTTGTTGTTGTTATTCTTTTGCAAGGTGTCGGAGTGACTCCAATGAGCGTAAACATGTATTGTGAAGCGGTGGTTCTTGGGGGAATCTAGTTTAACGGCTATAATAATCATTTTAATTGGCACATTAATTATACAAGAGCAGGTGCTTCCAAAATAATTGGGGATGCTGGAAAGCTGTTTATTTCCTTAAGTGGCTCACACACTCCCCTCTAACCCTTGAATATCAGACCACTCAAGGTACAACCTGGAGAGGAGGGAAGCCCATCTCATCTGTCAGTTCGGAACCAGGGTGACACCCCCCCAATCCTCACTTCACCCCTCAACCCTCCTGGTGGAGAAGAAGCATCACCAGAGAGCTTGGGTTTTCACACGGAGATCTTGTCCCAGCATGCACTCTGGGATAGATAATGGAGTCCTGGTGATAGAGAGGAATCCCCTAGCACAGAACTGGGACAGGTGTGGTGCCCTGAGGGAAGGGAGGTGCAAAGGGCCTGAGGGTGGCCCATCTCAGCCCCATCGGGTCCTCAGTGAGGGTCTGAGAGGGAAGGGAGAAGTCTTGTGGGCCATGGGGACCTGTCCAGAATACGTTAAGTTCACCTGCCATGATGTTGGGTTTGGACAAAGTCCATGAGGGACGATGCAAGATGTTTAGGAGCAGCAAGTGTGCTGTTATCCAGTTTTATAAAGTTGCTGTCCTTGCACAGAGATAATTGACAAGTATCTCCCGCTTGGCATGGCCATCGTGAAGCTCTGCTCTGAGTCTCCGCTCCGCCCACTCATCCAGCAAATGACATCCCCGCCCACAGATTTCCTCAACCTGGAATCTAAGCTCTTTCCTGTCCTCTGGGTCCATTACCACTACTTACTCACCTCTCCTCCAGTTAGTCAACTCTCAACACTGGCCATCAGTCCATCTCTCACAGAAGCCTTGGTCACCCCTTGGAATGGGCCACCCACTCACTGTACCTTTGTTTCCTTGCTCAACTTCCCTGTCCCCATCCATGTCCCTGAGCAACCAGGGTGTCTTTGAGCATCTGAGACAGGACAGCGCCATCCCCTGGAACTGCTTGGTACTGCAAAATAAAACAAGAGCCCCCACCCCATGGGTGATCCTCGGATTATGCCAAAGCCCAGGAAGGTGGTTATGGAAGATGGGTGCTTGAGGATTGCAGGGTGCGGCTTTCAGCTTCACAGAGGGAAGCCCTGTGACTGAGGCATGCTGATTTGGAAAGAGAGAGCCTCAGAGTCTACCTTAGTCAAGTAAACAACCCCAGCTACTCCCAGACTGCCCTGCAGCCCTATTGAGCCATCCCTGTCCCCTACAAGCAGCCCCAGAAGCCCACAGTGCCCCTTACAGCACTCTGACCCTGGGGAAGGAAGGAAACTGCTGACATACGCAGGCCAGCCATCTAGGCAGACATTGTACTGACACTCCAGCTCTAGTAGGCTGTCTTTCAGCTTTCTTAATTGTTATGTAATTACATCACCTGGAAATAGCAAAGACCTTCCTCTTCCTAATGCATGGGGAGAGGCATCATCTCCTAAGTCATCAACACTTGGATCCTGTAGCCAAGCTGCTCGGATTCCAATCAGCCTCTTCTTAGACTCTCTGTGACTCTAGTTGGGTGGGCTGGAGAGACGGCTCAGTAGTCAAGAGCAAGTGCTGCCCACTTCCCAGTTACCTGGAACTCTAGCACCAAGGGTTACAGCACCCTCTTCTGGCCACTGAGGACACCAGCTCTCACATGACATACACACATACACAAGCAAACAAGCAGATAAATAATTAAGCCAATGAATAAATAAATCTTACTATTTAAGGGGGTTTGATAATGCCCGCCACAGGCTCACATAGTTGAATGCTTGGTCCCCAGTTGGTGGAACTGTTTGGGAAGGATTAGGAGGTGTGTTCTTACTGGAGGAGGTGTGTCACTGGGAACAGACTTTGAGGTTTCAGACATCAGGGCCATTCCCAGTGTCTCTGCCTTCTTCTTGTGGATCAAGATGTGAGCTCTCAGTTGTTCCTGTCCCCACGCTTTTGTTCTGCCATTGTGCTATCGAACCCTGAAACCAGAAACCTGGTTCAATGTGTTCTCCATGGTGTCATAGCAACAGAAAAGTAAGTGACAGGCTATGGAAGCAGTATTTTTATGTTTACTGAATTTATTGTCATTTCTTGATTTATTCCATTGTCTGAAACTTTCAGGATTCTTGCAAAAAAACTTCTCCTGAGTTTCATTATTTAATTAATATTTATTTACCACTGATTTCTGATAATTTTTATCACGCGTAGGAAGGTTCCCTCTATTTCAATTTTCCTAAAGATTTTTAATAAGGAAAGTTAATTAAATGTTCTTTAAGAACCTATTGAAGAAATCATATGGTTTTTCTCCTTTAATTTTCTAATGGGATAGATTCTGTTGATGGTTTCCCTAATATGGAGCCTCTGTTGGGTTTTTATAATTTCACTAAACAAATATCTAGTGCCCCAAATTAAAAGAACTCTCCGGTACTTATTTATTAGTATTATAAATGGAGCCTGTTTTGTTGGCTTTTCTGCAGGTCTCTGGGATGTAAGAGCGCCTGGCTATTGATTTTCTGTGCGTATTTTTTATGTACTCTACAAATGAGATGTGTTTGGCTTCTTGGCTTTCTGTCCCTTTGACTGGTCTGATCACCCTACCTCTCCAAGTTGATGTGATCTCCTCCACCTCTGAGGTTTTCTGTGAATCTGTGCGTGAGAAGTGTCTACTGGGCTGGGCTCTCTGACCCTGGCTCCTATTGCTCCCTCTAAGGCCATAGTAACAAAAGCATCTCTTCAGCTGATGTATCAAGGGTAGAGTTCAAAGAGGGGAGGCCCCAAAGCCACTCAGAGGCTGGAAGACACTCAAGCACTGTAACCCTCAAGTCACCCCACCACAAAGCCTGCCCGGCCATGGTACCTTACTCTTTCAGAGACATGAGTAACTTAACCTTGACACAGAGGGGAAGCTGGGTCTGGGATCATAGTGGTCAGAGCTGGCACTGACTGGGAGGATAGATGTTCTCACCCTAAACCTTCATAATGCTCTCTGAGAATTACCGTCCCAGTTCAGGGGCTGGAGCTGGAACTGAAGCCTCCCTTACTCTTGGGTTTTCCGTAAGGTTGAGTGGAGTTGGTGACATCTCAATGCCCAACGGGACTCCCTCTGCCCAAGTGCCTCATAATGCCTCAGTCCTGGCCTTCCTGCTGCAGTGAGCTCTCGATTGCTTTTCCTAGCATCACTGATGGTCAGCTCCTTCTTCTCCCCAGTGTCTGCACCTGGCAACCTGGGTCCTCCCACCTGCTCACCAAGCCCCAGTTACCTTAATCACCCCCAGAGCCCTTACCTCTGGTCTCTGGCTGGTTCTCATTGCCTACTTTGGGCTTCTGCCCCTTGGATTTCTCTGGTCTCCTGCAAAGATGGAGGCTGACATCTTACTGCCCAGCTTCTGCAGTTGAACCCTATGGAAGGAGGGTGCCTGCTAGGAGAGCCAAGGCAGCTGATGCCTCGTATGTTCCAGTTGCTGGGCCCTGTGCTCAACACAGCTCACATTCAATCATGTCAAACGACCATGTGGGTTTGAGGCAGCATGTCTAGTGTACCCGTTTGGCGGCAGAGGGCTGCTGTGCACCAGATCCTCAAGCTCAGCAGCTCCCTGGGTACAGCTCTCTGCCCAAGACTCTTGGAATATAATGAGAAACCCATCCTAGCTAACATGGGAAGGTGCTTCTCATTCAGAGAGGAGAGCTGAGCACTGAGAACCACGTGGGCTTCACCTGAAGCCCCACCCGCCATAAAATAGGGATACTGGGGCTCATGGGTAAGATGTGGTTTCTCAGACGTCACCAGGCTGGAATTTGAACCCAGCACTTCCAATCCCAGACCTCTCTCTAGCCATTTTCTTCTTCCCTCACAATGGTCAACTCTGTCAAGCTGCAAGAGCACATCTAGAGGCCTGGCCTATGCTGGGACAGGTGTAGCAGACATAACCCCTTCCTCCTCTGTGCTGTCAACTCTACCTGGGAGCCTCAACCCAAGGTGTCACACAGTAAACACTTTGCTCATCTGGATGGCAACCTAGACCGAGAACATGATCATCCCTTGATAATGAATTTCTAGAGTCCTCACCAGAGTGGGGTATGAAGATCTGGAATCACAGGTGAGGTTCCCTCAGATACTCCAGGCCCCAAACTAGCAGCCTTCCTGGTAGGGCTGGCCCCAGGCCTCTCAAGGCCCTCTCTGGAAATGAGGGCAGCAGTGCCCCCTCTTGGGCTTTGAGGGAATCATGTGCTCTTTCTGGGGGGGTCTCCCATTTATAGCAGAGGGTTTATATGAACCCTCTAAGATTTGATCTAGTCATTGGATTATCACACCCAGCCTATGGCTATGTGTAGTCATTGTCTCCAGTTTGTAAGTGGAGATACCAAGGCTCAGGTCAAGACAGAACGAGTGTGGGTTGGCATGGCGCCCAAACTGTGGTAACTTGGCTTCTGCATGTACACTCTGTCCTCCCAGTCACCCCCTCGCTCTTCATGTAGGACACATTTTTGGGATCGGAGCTCTCCAGTCTCTTCTACACAGTTCCGCAACGGGGCTCAGGAGAGGACTCCAAGCATAAAGTACTTACCATGCAACTAGGGGCAGCTGAGCTCCTGTCTACGGATCCATACAAAGCCAGCACAAGCCCCTCATCCCAACACTCCACCAGGGACATGGAAGGCAGAAGCAAGAGAATTCCCAAAAGCCTGTGGGCTAGCAGTGAACAACACCGAGACCTGGTCTCAAAGCAAAATGGAAGGTGGAGACCAACATAGGCTGTCCCGTGTCCTCCACATGCGCACCAGGGATCGTGGGTGCCTGGGCTCAGCCACACACAAACATGAGCTCATGCATAAAATGACACAGCATCTGAGTTTAACCTACACAGTCCCCCGCGTGCTTGAGTCACCTCTGGGTGACTTCTGCTGACTGTGTAATTAACCGCCTTGTTCCCAGTTCCCAGTATTCTACTCTATTTAAGAAACAGCAAGGGGTTGGAGAGATGGCTCAGCAGTTAGGCGTGCTTGCTACTTTTGCGTAGTCCCTGGGTTCTGTTCCCAACACACACATCAGGTGGCCCACCACCATCTGTAACTCCTGCTCCAGCAGATCCAATGCAGTCCCCACACGCAATTCACACACAAACACACAAAAGTAAAAATCATTTTAAAAGGACAAACAAGAAGGAGAAAAATACATATGTGCTTAATGTAGACACAGCAATTGTATCCTGACTGTGTCCTCAGTTGACCACCATGAACTCAAAACCCAAGACAGTTAAGGGAACAGCCAGACCTGTCCTGTCCTGTTCCCCCTCCCCCCAAACTCCTCTCCTATACACACAGATATATTAGCTGACAGAAATAAAATTTAGAAAGCCCAGAGCTGTCTCTGAGACCTGGGACACTGGTGAGGGGGCACAGCTGCCCACAAAGCCTGAAGAAGAAACCCAGCCAGCCTGTAGGGATTAAAAGCTCCCAGGCTGAGATGTGCCTGGCTCTCTTCTGCTCTCCCCGAAGGTGGCTGAATCTGTGCACACCCCAGGACCTGGCAGACTTGACCAATTGGACTCTTTGGGGGAGATTCAAACTGCTGGAGTGATCCCCCCCTCTTGGTTCTCTGCGTTCGTTCGTACAGTGCAGGGCTCACTCTCAGCAGCGCTCAGTGGCTGGTTTCTCTCCGTGCTGGTGGAGGTTGGTGGCCTGATTGATGGCGGCCCCTGTAGAAAGTGGTGCTGGGATTTTCCATTAGAACTGGGAAGCTTGCTGCTGTAGCTTGTTTAGAAGGTCAGAGGGTAGGCTGAGAAATTACTGACAAAGCAGCCAGTAGCTGCCTCCTTTGTGGATCTTCCTGAGTTTGCTCAATGTGTTTCCCTCCTGCCTGCCCTGGGGCTGAGGTGCGGCTGTGCGTAAGGTGAGTTGGTGCTGATCTGAACCTATATCCCACCCATACCGGCTCTGGACCACAGGCACTTCCTGTGGCCTCAGCCCACTTCATGTTTCCAGGGTGATCTCTGGAGGACTCCGAGTCCTTTCCTGCCTCCTCCTGGAGTGTGCTAAACTCTTCCACTATGAAGGGAGCAAGACTGAGGTACAAGTTGAAAAGATAGAACCCAGTGCTCATGCCCTGGTCCTGTCTGCCTGTCTGTCTGTCCTTCAGTCCCTCCTTTGTCTCTCCATCCTCTTTCTTACCCCTCCTCCCCCTCCAAGTCCTGATACATTCATCCATCCTGTACACTTGTGTCTCCTCTGCCTCCCAGGCACTGGGATCCTGCCCTTGGTGTCCCTGTGGGTGTCCCTTCAGGAGAAACCAACCATGCCTCCTCCCGCAGACTAGAAACCCCTAATGGCAGGAAGTATGAGAATTGGCTAAACACTGAACACCTGTCTTTCTTTATACCAAAAACTCGTTACAATGCCTTCAAGGCTGGGGAGAGGATGGTACCCCAGTTACTTGCTTGTCCCAAAGGCAGCCCAGTGAAGGTAGAGTTTATTTGGGCTCACAGTTCAAGGCTATGGTCCCATCATGACAGGAAGGCATGGCACCAGGAGTGTGAGGCATCTACCTGGTTGCATCTCATTGGCAGTCAGGAAGCAGGGAGTGATGGACACTGGTACCCAGCACACTTTCCCCTTTTATTCAGTCCAGGACCCCAGCCCATAGGATGGTGCTTTCCACATCACATCACAGTAGTCTCCCCACCTCAGATAGCTCAATCCAGAAGCTTTCTTACAAGCATGCCCAGATGCTTACCTTTTCAATAATTCTAGATTCTGTCAACCTGACAGTCAATATTAACCACCACAGATGCTCTGTTAAGTGCTTAGCTGGCAAGCACACAGACCTGAATGAGATTCCCAGGATCCGTGTGCAGATCCTAACATTGGGAGACAGAGACAGGAGGATCCTTGGAGTTCCATGGTCAGCTATTGTAGCCTAATTAGTGAGCTCGAGGCTCATCAATGACAGACCCTGTCTCAAAGAAGGTAGAGAGTTCCTGAAAAACCAAGCTCAGAGTTGTCCTCTGATCTCTATACACAGAGAGAGAGAGAGAGAGAGAGAGAGAGAGAGAGAGAGAGAGAATACTTTCTCCTAATCCCTTTAAAAGAAGCTCAACGAACAAAGCAGAAAGATGGCTGCAAAGCCAGTCACAGCCAGCTGAAATCTGAGCTCCGGTGCTGCTCATTTGGATTCTCTGGGGCTCTGTGTCCTCTGGTTCCGGTGCAAAATGGAGACAATTCCCAACCTCACCAAGGGAGAGAAGTTAATGCTCCTCATCTATAGCATGCCTAATGTGTCCACACGCCAGGAACTATTCTAGGACCAGAATCTAATAGTGATAAGACAAACAGAACTCCTCCCCCGGTGGGGTAAGGAGACAGACCATTAATTAAGTAATTAGCAAGAAAATAGTGGGCGGTGATAAGTGCAGTGCAGATAATTGTGGGTGGTGTGGTGGGGAATCGCTAGAGTTCTTGGCCAGAAAGTGACATTCACACTGGGCTGTATGATGAGGAGAGAGCCGTGCACAGACCTAGGAGGACAGTAGTATCCTGCCGCTCTTCTGTTGCTGAGAAAACATCTGATAAAGGCAACTTGAGGGAGAAAGGGTCTGCTCCCTCCCACAGTTCAATGACACCATCCATCATGGTGGGGATGGCAAAGCAGCAAGAATGGGAAGCATCTGGTCACATCACATCCACAGTCGGAAACAGAAAGGGATGGATGCATGCTGCTGGTCAGCTACCTCTTGCCATTTATACAGTCCAGGGTCCCATCTAGGGAATGGCGCCGCCCACAGTGGGTAGATCTTCCCACCTCAGCCTAGTGAAGAGAATCCACACAGGTCTGCTCAGAGACCCATCTTCCAAGTCATTCTAGAGCTCCTTGAACTGACAAGTGAGATTAACAATGGCAGAGAGCATGCCCAGCAGAGGGGCTACCTAACCAAGGAATGAGCTTGGTCACACTGTTGAATTCAAGCCATGGGCCCAGAATACAGAGTAGCAAAAGGAAAAAAGACTTCAAACCAGAGAAGAGACAGGGCTATCTCACAACAGGCCTGGCAGAGTCTATCCTTAGCACAGCAGGACTTGGTATTTCTTGGAGTGGTTTGGTGAGGTATGTACCTGTGTTCGTGTGTGTGTGTGTGTGTGTGTGTGTGTGTGTGTGTGTACATAGGCCAGAGGTCAAGTGTCTTCCTCTCTGGATCTCCACTTATTTTTTGAGACAATGTCTCTCACTGAACCCAGAATTCACCAATTCAGCTAGACTGTCTGGCCAGTGAACTTTGGGCTCTGTGCTAGGTGGCAGACAGGAGCCACTGTACCCAGCTTTTATATTGGTGCTAAGGATCTGAACACAGGCTCCTGTGATTGTTCAGGAAGCACTTTGCAGGCTGGACCATCACCCTAGCCCCTGGGTTGAAGGATTTCATAGGCTCTAACTTACTTTTTCAAAGGAATTCTCTGGCTATGGGGCAAGATGATTCCACAGTAACAAAACAGCCCCCCTTGGTAACAGAGTATAACAAACAGTACTTCTCATTGACAAAATCCGAGGTGCAGCTGTCCTCAGAGAAGTCATTCCATCTCTGCTATTTTATTCAACTTGACACAAGTTAGAGTTGATTTGGAAGAGGAAACATCAATTAAGAAAATCCTCCCACCAGTGGGGCTCTGGGGGGAGGGGCTTAATGATTGACATGGGAGGGCGCAGCTCACGTGGGCTGTGCCATGCCTGAGCTGGTAGTCCTAGGTGCTATAAGAAAGTGGGCTGAGGAAGCCATGAGGAGCGAGCCTGTTCACGACCCCTGCTTCAGTCCTCTAGGTTTCTGCCTTGTGTGCCTGTACTGACTTGCCTCAGTGATGTGTGTGACCTGATAATTGTAAACTAAAACAAGCCCTTTCTTCCTGAGTTATTTGTGGTCACGGTGCTTCATCACAGCAACAGAAACCCTAACTATGACACCTACTAATGTCCCTTCTCTTTCAGTATGCATAGAGGCCATCTGAAAAGGGTGTTACCCGGAAATAAGAAAGCCGCATCTGCTTTTGTGGTTCCAGAAACAGCTTAGATACTTTGGCTCATGCTCATTGGCCAGAATTTGGCGGTAGCTGCAAGGGAGGCTGGGTAGTACCATTTTCCCAGTTGCTCAAGTAGAAGCTAGCTCAGTGTGATCTGGTAAGCTCAGAGCACCATCTGTGATAAGATCAGGGATGGGTGTGGGGAGGAGGGTTAGAAGGATCCTGCAGACTTCCAGAGCAGGGCTGATGGTGGCCCCATGTGACTGGTGATAATGGGGATGCAGAGAGGTGGACAGATGTTCAGTGCCATTGGACACCTGCTGCTTTTGAGCTCCACTAGGCTGAACTCTTGTTACAGTAATTCCCTCAAAACGAGGACATTGTCCTCCTCTTTTGCAGGATGAAGTCAAATTCCCCAGATGGCTTTTCTCTACCTCTGGGAGGTCAGTAGGCAGAGACATTCACCTAGTAGAGCTTTCTAAAGCGATAGTCATAAACCTGGAACATTGCACCGTAATGGCGTTTAGAGATATTCATGCCCTCTCTGCATTTATCAGGGGAAGTAGTGCCCCAGAGCTGACCAGGGACTTGCCTCTGCTGCAGAGGTGGTCAGTGTCTAAGCAGGGGCTGAGTCCAGGTCTCTCATGTGCCTCCCATGCAATGTAAGAACTTTCAAATGTCTCCTTCCTCAGAAAGGCCAAGGGTGCTAATGGCTGGAGAAGCTTCTTGGGGTAGTGTCTCTCCTGGTGACATTCGTTGAGACTCAAGGGAAGGGAAAGAGGGCGCTGGGTCCTGTGGGCATCATAGGGTCTACCCTACCTCAGCCACCCGTTATCTCCCCTATTTATTGTCTCTCCCTGAACCCCAGACTTCTCCTTTAGAAGGGGCTGAGGATGCCAGCTAACCTCGCATGGTTATCACAGGACATGATGAAACTAGAGGGTGAAGCTCAGCGTGGTCCCTGGGAAGACCTCAATGACGCATCTAGGAACAGGGCAGGGGATACAGAGGCCCTCTGCAGCCCAGCCCCTCATGCTGCCCGTGCTAAAGCTAGTCAGCTTATTCTAGGTCCTAGCAACTATGCTAAGCATCTCACATGCCACCTTTAAACTTGCAAACCACTTTGTGCATCTCCTGCTGCTATTGTCATGGTTCAGGTTTCTCTGCCCTGCCTGGCGTCAGTGGGTACTGGAGTGAGGTAGATGATCTCCAGGCCTCTGCTCTGTCCTTGGGTCAAATCCCCCACGATTCAGTGTAAGAAGTGTCAGAAACCTTCGTCAAGAGGGCTTCTCTCTCTCACCACCCTCCCCTGTGCAGGAGTAAGGCCTGGCGACTTGATCTCTCTGCCTTAGGGTGAAGCTAAACACCCTCCTGCTCTGAGCCAGAGATCCCAGGACCCACAGGAATGCCAAGCTTCCCTAAGTCACTTGGCCAGCTACATTCTCCTAAGTCTCTGGATAGCTTGAGATGGGCGTCTGGTGGGTATAGTGGTGCACACCCACAGTCTCAGTACTCTGAAGGCTGAGGCAGGAGGATCTCAAGCTCAAGACTAGTCTGGGCCAAACATTAAGATCTTGTCTCAAAAAGGACAGAAGCTTCTGATGTTTGTCCCAAACCAAACTGAGTGGGTGTGGGAGAAAGAGAGCTGTCACTAGGGACAGAACCAGGTTCCGGGATTCTGGTGATAGTTCACTGGGTCATCAAAAGCGTGTGAGCCTTGCCAAACTCTGTGGTCCTGCACAGAGAGCTGCAGGCTGGATCCCACTGCTTTGTCATTATCCATGGGCCCTCGGAGGTAGTTCAATAAAGAGAATTTTAAAGGCTTTTAATGCTTTACAGGGAGTCTATCCTGTGCCAAAGTACCAATTAAAGAGGCAGGTCATTCCACATGACTTTATTACCCACATTTGGTCTGGAGGGAGACTCAGACACTGAAGGCTCCGAGACCTCCCCCTCTGCTTTCTCTAGCAGGAAGTGTATTAAGTCTTCTCCAGGGCCTTACCTACACCTGCGCTCCAGAGCGAGCAGGAAAACTCCCTTGGGAGTGTCCCTGTCATGGAGAGAAAGGTATGGTGAAACTGGGAACTCTGAGACTCTCTCTGATCAGAAGTTACCAGTTAGGCTCTAGAAGGTAGATGAAGTAAGACACGTGGGTCAGAGACCTTGCAAGCAAAGTCAAGACCAAGGGAACTAATCTAGAATGACCATCAGGCAGTTCTGTGTCTTGGACACTGTGCTAAGTACTTTCTACATGACCTCTGACCTGTCAGACCACCCTGTGTCCTCTGTTGTCACCATTCCACAGATGGGGAAACTGAAGGCCGGATCGTCCAACCAGCCATTCTTCTGGCAGGTGCTGGAGCCAGGCAGGTATTCTCAAGGTTTCAGCTCTCAACCCCAAGACTAAAAAGTGGGGAGAGGAGTCGGAAGGATTCAGGAGACCCGCATCTGTGAGGCAGAAAGTGTCTGTACTAATGACTCACTGTTCTCCATTTCCCTCCTAGCTTCCCTTCAGGATATCTCTCTGTGTCCACTCAAGCATCAGATCTAGACCTCTCATCTAGACCAGCCTCGTTTAGACCTGTCCCTTCCTGGCTGTCTCCATCCTCCCTTTGTAGAAGATGCCATGGAAACAATATCCCTCCCAAAGGACTGTCTGCAGCATGGTTTCCCCAGGTTCCGTTGATGTTCCTAGGACTCCTCATTGACCACCAAATAGGCTGATGCCTGTACCATGCTCGACATAGGTGGCCCAGTAAGGTGTGTCCTGGTGTCACCTCATTCAGGGATCTTCTGAAGAGACTCTCTCTGTGTCTAGAGCCCTTAAGAGCACAGTGGTCACTCAGTTATATGTCTCTCCATCCATCCATCCATCCATCCATCCACCCACCCACCATGCATACACACATCTATCCATGTACTTACCCATCTATCTAGTCATCAACTGATCCATCCAACCAAGCATCCACCCACCCATTTATCCAATATATTCAACCCCAACTACCCCACCCGTTTGTATTTATAGGTCTACCCATCAACCTACCCAGCCAGCCAACCACTCACCCACTCATCTGCCCATTTACCCGCCTACCCATCCATCCACGTATCTACCCACCTACCCCATTCGCATTCCCTCCACGCATCCACTCTCTTGTCCATCTGTCTATGTATCCATGCTTCCGTCCCCTGGCTCGGCCATCTACCCATCCTTTTGTAGCCATACATCCATCTTCCCTCCATTATCCACCTACCTGCCTGCTCACACATGCGAACGTCTGTCCATCCTCCCACTCACCTCCCACCCACCCATGCCCGGGTCTAGGCGTGTCTAGCATCTATTTTTGAGCATGGCTTCTTCTGCTGTGCTCTTAGTACTGTGGCTGTGGCTTTCTAGAGACTGGGTTAGCTCACGCCATCCGTCTGCCTTGAAGCTTCATCAGTGCCCTGCAGTGACCCCAGGAAAAGTGACAGGGCAGGTACTTTTAATCCCCAGTCCTTCCTTCAGTAGTGAGGTGGATCATTGGTAAAGTGCTTTTCATGCAGGCGTGAGGAGCTGTACTCAGGTCTTTGTCCCTAAAGCTGGGTGTGAGCACTGCTTGTCACCCGGCACGGTGACTCAAGGACTGTTCTCCGTATCCCCTACTCTCACAGTTCACAGAAGAGCAACCAGACTGAGTGCCCTGGGGTTCACACCAAGACTGAGTGCCTTGCTGTGACCTTAAGCCTGGTGTCTTGTCTGGTCTGTCCATTGTGAAACTTCTCTTTGGCTGCCAGCCCTTTCTCCCACATTCTGTCTGCCCAGTGACTAGAAGGGAGAAGCCATGCCAACCTCTTAAAAACTCCAGTCAAGTCCCTGTTCCCTCTCAGAATACGAGGGAGATGGAGCCCAGCTCCCCTTTCCTGAACCAAACCTGGAGGCCAGCAGAGCAACCCTGTCCCTTGGCTCCACTGCTCCGCTGCTCTGCTCTTTTCTGGTCCCTGTCAGGAAGGGGCTTGCTAGCAGTCTCCACAGTGGCTCACCGTCTCAGTGGCTTCTCTCTGCTCTTGGTAATATTGGATTAGCCCACTTTCTTGAAAGCTGATTTTCCATTTGCATAATCCTCCCCTCTTGGAATTGCAAGGCCCTTGGTGATAAGCCAACGGGGCCAGGGCAGTCAAGCAAATTATACCGTTGATTCTGAACAGCCCTCAAAGTGGAGGGAGGTTTTTTTTTTAAAGAGGTCATACATATTATTTTTAATCTTCATACTCCTCGTGACCGGCAGTGACATTCTCATGCGGGATGCCTTTGCCTCTGCCTCCTGAAAGGCAACCCTCTTCACCAAACCACAGCAGGAGAGATGAAAGTCAGAGCTAAGGGGGCACTTCCCATGGAGCATCTGCCCCCGCCCTAAATGCATAGGAAAGCTCCTTGAAACAACAGTGCCTTTCATTATATAGAGATAAAGCACACTGCCATCCATCACTGCCCTGTAACACACCAGCTGCTATTAGGACAGGCACATCCCCTGGGGGATGGTGGAGACAGCTAGAGAGCCAATGTCAAGTCCTGGGTGGGGCTGAAACCAGCAGTCTCTGGCTTCCGCGAGGTCCAACTAACAGCTCAGCGAATGCTGACCCACTCTGTGGCACAGAGCTTTTCACTGAGCACCTACTATGTGCCAGTTCCCACAACACCACCCAGAACTACTTACTGCTTATCACTGATGACAACAGAGCGGAAGACCACCCAAGAGGTTGTGTCCTTCTTTGGGGGCCTCTTCTCTCTGCCCAGCACTGGACTTAGAGCCTCTCTCCCTTTCCCTGATTCCTCTCCCATGCAGCTCCTTCCTCCCCTCCCTCCCCCCCATGGCTTCCTTCCACCAGCTTAAAACTGAAAAATGCTGGCCTGGAGTCCCCCCTCCCACTCTTATTTTCAGAGCCACTTATTTTTGCTTTTTATTTAATTCTGTAGCCCAGGCTGGCCCTGAACTCAAGGCATCCCCCTGCCTCAGCTTCCTGAGTGCTGATATTACAGGTACAGGCTACCAGGCTCAGCTTATCTTGCTTGACTCAGGAATAAGATGTCACAGCGGCAGAAGGATGGGCCCAGTGTGCAGGATAGGTGAGGTGGTCTCTAGCTTTTGGGATTCTAGTAATCTTTACTTTGATGTTTTGGGCAAAGCCAGGGAGGGTAACAGGAGGCACCAAACTGAGAAAGGAAAAACCCACCGGAGCCTCAGTTTCCCCATGTGTAAAATGAAGAGTCCTATGTAAAAGACCCTTTGAGGAGGGTGCCCTTCTTTGAGGGAGGTGTGAAGCATAGGATAGCCCAGACTGGGATATATCCTGGAGCCTGGATTGTGCCTACAAAGACCTGGAGCCCATCCATGAGAAGAAACAAACTTCACCATGTCAGCGGTGTGTGTGTGTGTGTGTGTGTGTGTGTGTGTAAACAAAAGCCACATTGGGTACCAAAGAGATAACTCACGGTAGCCTTGCTCCCAGGGACATGTCCTGCAGCTGTAGCCCACTAGAGCAGGGTGCTCCTCTGACTTCCTAATGAACAGAGCATGCAGGAAGCCAGGCCCAGCTCCACTGTCCTCCCTCCCCCCCTGCCTCTGCTGGGTCCCTTTGACAGCAGGTAAAACACTAATAAATATAGAAAGAGAGGGAAATGGTTGTGGCTGCTGAGCTTCAGGGTGAATAAATGAAAGACGGAAAGGAGAAAAGATCACCCCAGGTTGGGCGCCTGCCAGATCGCCTGGAGGCCAGTGGACAGGCGCCATTTGTGTGCTGCAAAGAGCGTGTGTTTGGGGCTAGCCTGTCCGGGCATGTGTGGGACTACTCTGAGCCTCTGTCTCTTCAACTGTAAAGCAGACCCACACCCACCCATGATGTCAGATTAGAGAAAAGGATCCACAGAGTCACAGCAAGCACACAGTAGGCACCAAATACAAGCTAGCATTCTGCCCTGTCTTAAAACTGCGGCACAGAAGTAAAGGTGTTCAAAACCATAGTCATCTGTGATGACAATGAGGGACAGAGAGGGCCACTGTCCCTTGGTGACAGTTTGCTTGTAAGTGGCATCCTCACTCTCACCCCAGAACCTTGTATATTCTAGCTGTTGCTGTGCCCTTCAGGGAGGACCTCTCCTTTCATAGGACAGTGAGGGCCTGGGACTCTGTGTGTGTGTGTGTGTGTGTGTGTGTGTACTATGCGTGTGAGTATGTCTCTCTGTGTGTGTACTTGTATATATTATGCATATGACTGCATGTACATGAATTTGTGTAAATATGTCCACATCTGTGCTTGGTAGGAGTTGTAAACCCATCCCTGGGCAAAGGGAGGGAGCCAGTGGACAAAGAGGGTTTGGAGGGGAGCAAGGAAGGGAAGGGAAGAGACAGGGCCCATGGGATGCCACAAAAAGGGAATGGTGGCAGATACCTCCAGGAGGCTCTCTGCAGACAGGCGCAGCAAGCCCCAGTGGCAGGGAGAGATGGCACCTGGGTACAGACTCTGGGTGTGACTGCCAGCTGTAAGCTGTGTGTGAGTGATTGTCCAGGCCCCTCCATCCCTGAGCCTCAATTTTCTTCCCTCTCTGATGCTATAGGAAAACCCCAACCCCCAGCACTGATTGCTGGGTGTTTCAGAGAAGCTCCTGGAAGGTGCCTGACCACGGAGCATTCTTCACCATGATAACCTTTCCTACTGGGACTATAGGAGCAAGTAGACGGGCAAAGGCCCATGATGGGCATAGAGGGGACTGTTGGGAATAAATCATCAGTGTCATCTTAGAAGAGCATCCTGATGGTATCAAAGAAAAGATCAGGTAGCCAGGCCAGAGGCCCAAGAACAGCCAGGAGCCAAAAGACCCAGGGATGCTGGCAAGATGGCCTGCCTCCTCAAAACTATGGCATGGTCATCATGGAGACCCATTTTGGCCTTGGCTAGTAGTCCTGTCCACCTGTGTGAGGGAGGCATCAGGGCTGAGGACTCCATGGGATCCTTTGAGTCAAGGATGACGAGAACAGCCTGGCAGATCTCAGTACCACATCCTCAGCTGAATCATCAGCCAGAGCACAGAGAGGTGGCTTTGCTATCTCGTCCCATTTTACCCGTCCGTGTTCCAGCTTCTCCGTCTATTCCACACCGAGCCTGTGAGAACTGGGAGTGTGCCAGGGGCTCTTGGGCAGTTACATGAGGTGACACATGAGGAAGCGTGGTGGCTGGCTGGGAAGGTACATCTCTTAGATATCAGGAGGATAGAACAGGAAGAAGAGGAGCTGGTGAGGAAAGGAGTGGTGAGGAAGAGAGGGAGGAGGGAGAGGAGGAGGGAGAAGAGAAGGACCAGTCGCAGCAGCATCCACAGGCCCTCTCCTATGGACTTGGAAGTACAAGCAGGAAGGGCTTGGGTGGGCCTGTCTGAAGCAGGGCTTCTGGTAAAGCTCCTGGCCTCTGAGTCAGATATCCCAGCACCAGCAGTAAGTCTTCTGGATGTGATCCAGAGAGAGCTGTGGGGGTCGACCAGAAGACGGAGGGCAAATGAAGACCACCAGGTAGGTGTGGCTGCTGAGCCTGAGGAGAAGAACCTGAGCTCCCAGAGAAGCACCCAGAGCTGCTCCAACTCCTGTGCACCTAGAAATCGCCCCAGGAGGCCTGTTAAAGAACATTCCAGAACTTGCCTCCAGAGAGCCTGACTCAGTGAACCTTGCATATACTAGGCAAGAGTACTGACACTGAGCTACACTCCCAGCTCAGGCCCTGCCAGGTGATGAGGGGCCAGGGGCCACTGTGACCCCATCCTGGGAGGACCCACCCACTGATGTCTGTCCCCACCCCAGTGTTAGCAAGAAGAAATGCTGAGGTCTTGTCTGTGGCCGGCCTTGTGCAGACCTGTGTAGGGATGAGAGCTTAAGAGCAACCCTGTGTCTGGGCCAAAGAGCCCCAGCTGAGTCCTGTCACGACCAGAAACCTAGGTGATTTTGGCCAAGCCTACAACCTCTCTAAGCCCCAGTTTCTTCTTCTTCAAGGCAGAAATAATTCTGGCAGAAAAGTCATTCTGAGAACTTCAGGAGAGCAGCCTAGTGGGCATGCCCAGCACATAGTAGGTACATAATAAAATGACACCCCTGCCCATCCTTGCTGAATTGTGCTAGGTTTTCATCTCAGGTCCAGTCAGTTTTGCTACTGGATAGGTCAAACACACACACACACACACACACACACACACACACGCACACACGCACTCACACACACACACACACACATGCACACATACACATGCACGCACATGCACACACGT
>JADRCH010000185.1:3218515-3233140 GCA_019843965.1 Rhynchomys soricoides
ACACGTGCATACACACACCTATACTTCTATACACACATACACACACAAAGTGATTTTTAAAATTAATTAAAAGTGTAGGTGCCAGTGCCCTTGGGGCCTGCACCCACTCCTATAGAACCTGGGGTAGCCTCTGCTCCCACTGCCTGCCCATCCCCCATGACTCCCTCCTGTGTGCTTTTTCCCCCTTTCCCCAGTTAAACAAAGCCGCCCAGCGGGGCAGGTCACCTGACAGGGCTGCATGTAATACGCAAGTGAGAACAACAGGCAGGCAGAGCCCTCACAATTGCTGGGGACGAAACTATTTCCTTTTCAATCTTCCCTGAAAAGTGACAGATAATAACCGGCCTGGAAATTGTAATATTATTAGGGCCCAAAATAAAATAAACCCCTTAACTGCTTCCTCCCACACAGAGAGGCCAAATCGCTCCTTCACTCATTTAAATGAAGTGATTGCTTTCCCTGATTCTTATCTGAGATTCTGAGAACTGGGGTTCCCCCCATCCTCCCCTGGGAGTGGTCTACTTCCCCCCTCTTAGCATCTCCAGTGAGGTTTCTCATCTCCGATTGGGACTCACCAGCAAGAAGGAAGCTTTTATGGACTACCTGCAGTATACCATACACAAACCCCACCAGCAAACAGAAAGTGCCTAGCTACCATTCCCTGCCACTACTAATAGCCATGTTGTGTGGAGCATGGGTACCAGGTTGCTGCGATCGGGTGCTGTGGACCATGCCTTGGTTTTTCCAGCTGTGAAATAGGCAGAGAGCACATGAGCGGAATCCTCTTGGGATCTCCTGACAGGACAGGAGAACAGGTTGCACCTCAACAGAGGATCAGAAGTCTGTGGACCTGGACACCTTTTATTCAGGGAACAGACAGAAGCTACATCCCCAACAGGTGGCTCTGTGCTAGAAGGAACTAGGTAAACTGAAGCCATTTCTTCCCAGGCCCTGAGTTCCAGCACATAGTAGGTACACAATAAAATGACACACACACCCCCCATCCTTGCTGAATTGTGCTAGGTTTTCATCTCAGGTCCAGTCAGTTTTGCTACCGAATAGATCAAACACACACACACACACTCACGCACTTGATGAGGGTGGCCTTCCTCCTCCACACCTCTCTCTGAGCAGTCATGGCTTCACCTTCCCCTCCTCTGCCAGAGGGACAGGGCAGTTGTCTAGTGAGTCTCGGAGCTGGAACTACTGCGTGACAGATGTCTTATATGCCTGCCAGCAGATCGGTTGCCACTAACTCTTCCGTTTTTACCAACCTGAACCCTTTCCTGCAACCTGGAAACCCCAGAATGTCAAAACGGTGAAAAGTGGAGTTTTAGGGAGACGGTTGGTGGGGGGGGTTGGTGGGGGGGTTGGTGGGAGGGGTGAATTTGGTGGCAGAGCAGAGAAAAACCTAGCTTGAATTTCCTGACGCCAGCCCCAGCTGGGTGGTGGAAGGTTTTCCTGTGATCTCTATTTATCTCACTTTCGCTGCTGTCCAGATGCGCGGCTGCAGAAATATTAGTGTGGGCAATTATGGAGTGAGCCCTCCACTCTCGTGTGTGTGTGTGTGTGTGTGTGTGTGTGTGTGTGTGCGTGTGCGCGCGCGCAATACACAGAACAACCCGCACGTTGGTTCAGGATAAGGCCTGAGTCCTGGCTTCCTGGGTTCCAGATGTGAGTGTGAATTGTCACCTGAGGACATCTGGGAGGATTCACACGTGTGGGCAGTTTCATTCTTCCCCCTGTAAGCTGAACTCCTGCCCCTCTCACACACACTGAGTCTCCATGTTCAGGGTCAGTGATGCCCCAACTGCCCCTTTCCCTGCAGCTGAAGGTGAGGGTGTCCACTCTGCTGGCCACCCACAGGCTCACAGCCTCCACACAAGCTGCTGGCTCAATCCTCTGCTCTTCACAAAGAATTTTTTGGGTGCCAGATTTACTCAGCCAGGGAGATCAAAACAGAAGGTCCCCACACCCCACTCCCCACCCCAGCATCCAGAAAACTCTTCCTAAAGCTTAGTGGGCAGCCACCGAGGCCCCCAGCCAATCCTCTATGTCCAAGACTGGAACCTTCCCTGGCATTCTGGAGGAGAGTGGATGGGGCCTGTTTGGAAGAGAGAGTCCTTTTCTTATAGGCCATGCACCTTCATGGAGATGAGCCTGAAATATATCTCTCAGGTTCCACAGTAGCATGGTCTTATGAGTGGATGCTACTGACCACTGGCTGTGTGCCAAGTGCTATTCTAAACAGCTTCTGTGACCCAGATCTTTCAATATGCTCAACCCCCTGCCCGGTGTTGCTGTTATTCTTACCGGAAAGGCAAAAAACTGAATTAAGAGAGGCTAAGTAAGTTGTCCCAGGCCACACAGCCCATCCACAGTGGAGCTGGGAGTTCGGCTCAGGCAGCTGGACTCTAGAACCCAGATTCTTGACCACCCGTGTGTCATTATCTGTTGCCATGGCAATGCTGTGCAGCAGATGCCAGCGGAGCCTCCTAGGCAAGCAGCAATAGCAATGGGCGCTTTGTGCTCACACGTCTGGGGGATGTTGGGGCAGCTGTGCTTGCTCACATGTCTAGGATTGGCTGACTGCTAGTTCACCCAGGCTGGCTTGACAGAGACCTCAGTAGTGGCTCAGCCCTGTCCCCTGTCGGCCGACAGCTCATCAGGTACTCGTGGTTACATCAGAAGCCTGTGCTCAGTCGAAGTCCTTGAAACTCAAGTAAGGTTTGATGCCCTCTGGCCACATCTATCTCTTAGCCTGAAGATATTCCATGGCCAGGCAGTAACTTAGTCAGAAAATAGATGACAGAGAGTCACTGAGTGAACAGGAGGCAGGGAGGAGGGGACGGAGCAGTGTCTCAATACACCACCTCACGAAGGGTCTCTGCTCCATCAATTTTGTAAGTTCTGGGCCCTTAGATGTACAGCCATTGACCCTGCCTTTGAAAAGGTCCCAAGTGATCCCCCAGGAGCACAGAATCAATAGCACCTTATGCTCTGCCTCTAGGGTCTCCCAAGTCAGAGAACAGAAGACATGTACGAAGAAGAGGATTCACCCTCAGCTTCAAAGAGCCCAGAGAAGGACAAGAGCCTTTTTTTTTTCCAGGACTCTTCTCTAATGCAGAAGGCACCAACCTCGTTCTAATGGGATTGGCTGTCTACAGAGCGTGTGAGATGGCCATGTTACTGGAATACAGTAGGGCAGAAAGACACAGATGGCCAGCTGCATAAGAGAGCAGATCCAGGGGTCCACCTGGTAGACATCCTGGAGGAGGCAGTTTGGCCTCATTCAGGAGACAGAGGGAGCTCTCTCAATGCTGGTGGGGGCAGGGGTCTGGGTGCTGGGAACATAGGACAGAGGCAACTGATTGTCCCCCAGTCCTTGCTCATTGGCCAGCCTCCAATCTGCCCTGCCCGTGATGTGACTCCACCTAGGGCTGAGATTCTTCTGGGCCTCCCTTTCTTCTTTTCTCCATGACAGGTGCTTCAGGAAGAGAGAGGGGAGGGGAGGATGAAAGAGAGGAGGCCTGAGGTCCCTTCAGAAAGCTGCAAGGACAGCCAAGGAGGAGGGGAGGGAAGGGAGGGGGACAGTAGACGCTACAGTGGCCCCTGTGATGCCCTCAGGCCACAAGCTCTCTGGGAACAGCACCATGGAGTAACCAGCTCTTCTAGAGGCCTTGAAGATCAGAGTACAGAGAAGTGGTCCTTGAGTCTGATGCTTGGGGTTCAGGGAGCAGCAGCCCAGGCCCCAGGCCACCAGTTGCTTATGGAAGGGCTATCTGAAAGCCACCATTGCACCCATCACTATAGTGTCTACAACAGCAGATGAATGATCGCAGCCAGCACAGTGGGACCCTAGGCTTCAGACAGCTACCTCGTGGCTCCCATTGAGGATGTGGCTGGCTGGCTACAGACAGGAGCTGCAGGGCAGGGGGGCCTCCTTCACTGTACCAGCTATTGGGTGCAATTTGCCAGCAACAGAGCAGGCTCTGTGCCTGGCCCATGGTAGGTGCTTAAAGCAATGGGCCACAAGCAGGATGGATAAGCTGGCTTCCCTCCCCACTTGCTGGGTATTCAAAATGGGGGCTAGTTTGTCCAACCACATACTGAGTTATGATAGGCCTGAGAAGATTGAGAAAAGCCAGTGTATCCGTGGGGCACACCATTGAGAGTATCCAGAAGGATATTTCCAGAGGATTGGTGGAGGATCAGATGACCCGCCCTGAACCTCAGTGAACAGAGACATCATCACAGCCCCCAGTTCTTGTCAAGACCTGGCTGTCCTGAAGTGGAGGAGGGTCTCTTCACACTCTCCTAGCCCAGAGTTAGATGCTAGCTGCACTTGAACCTACGGGTTCTACCTGGCTTTTAGACATTTGCTGATGCTCCTCAGTAGACAGGGGCATGCGGGATGGAGCAACAAGGCCCCCCACTCATACCCAGGGAGAGGGGGAGCTACTGTCTGCTCCCAGGCTGGGGGAGCCCCTTGCCAGGCTTTTCTACCCCTTCTTCACCCCACAGTTTCTTCTCTACTAAAGAGGTCAGTCCTTTAATAACACAAACTTGACCTTTGCTTTAAGCCTCCCTGTGTCTCCTCACAACGATGAGAATTAAATCTAACCTCCTTACAGCAGCTTTGAGGACTGCTCGTGATCTGAGTCCAGACACTACCACACCATTTCCACTGTCCAGCTCAGTGCAGCCTCACTACAGACAACTGGGTCCAGTTGCAGTTACTCTGATCACCATTCTCTCTCCTGACTCCCCCATGTCTCTTACCATCCAAGTTTTACTGAAAATCCATGTTCCCTAAACTTACTTCCTAGCACAGAGCTAGTTGTTCCCTTGGCCTGTAGGTCTCTGGTGGCTGTAGGAGTGGCTGGCTCTGTCTCCCCAGTCCCTGAGACAGAGGTCACACAGGGCGGTGACTGTGAACCACACATTTTGTCCTCACCTCACCTTGGGCAGGGTGTTACTGCACCCCATTTTACAGATGCGGAGATGCTGAGTCTGGGTCTCTCATTGGGTTTCCTGGAATGCAGATCCAAGGCTGCATTGACTACAGTGCTGACATTTTTCCCATCCCCTCTCTGAAGTCATTCCATCCATGCAGTTCTGGCTCTCTGGGAACAAGAAAACAAGACATACCAGATCTATAATGAAAAGCAAATGGGATTTTTTTTTCCCGTGGTTGTAATAATACCAAGTGTTTGTTCAAAGCCAGGTAAAGATTTTTTTTAATATACTGAGAGATCTTTATTGGACAGACTCCTTGTGATAAGACCGTCTTCCAGACTATTCAATTCTTTCTCCATCTCAATGGGAGAACATGCCCCCTGCTGAGCAGAGGGACAGTGAGAATTCTGTGAACTCTTCATAAAGACTCAAGTTGGGAGCTATCTCCATTGTGACCTATAGGACAAGTCTCACCCTCTGGGCTCTAGTAGGGAGTCGGGGTTTCTGGGTGAGACCCAGCACTATCATTAATGAACTTCTGGTATATCATGAGGCAAGTTTCTCAATGTCTGTGGTAGATGTCTACAAGCTCCACAGAGATGATTCAGTCTGGGCTGGGAAGATGGTTCAGTCAGTAAAGTGAAGACCTGTGTTTGAATTGCTAGAACCCAAGCAACAATGTGTGTGTGTGTGTGTGTGTGTGTGTGTGTGTGTGTGTGTGTGTGTGTTTGTTTGGTACATCCCTGTGACCCCAGGGACGGCAAAATGGAGGATGGACACAGGCAGCTCTCTGGAAGCTTGCTGGTCAACCAACCTAGTTGACTTCAAGAAGTTCGAAGCCAGTAGAGACCCTGTCTTGAGAAACAAGATAGACAGGCTGGCCTGCGGAATGACCCCCCAAGATTTACCTCTGTTCTCCACATGCACCCGCACATATGCAGGCACACACACACACACACACACACACACACACACGCACGAAAGGGGCCCTTGAGGTTTTTGCAATTCATTATATACAAATATCACCTTTTTTAAAAAAAAAAAAAAAAGTCTTGTTAATGGACCATGAATTCTATATTGTGGCACCTAGGCAGGAAGTTTAGGAGCCAGGCAAACTGATGTGTGTGATTTACCAGGCAATGTACCCAGTGAGTGAGGCAGGTGAATGTCCAGAGAGACAGAGACCAGACCGATCCACAGAGTTCAGTCTCAGTACAGAGGCCAGGTGCCAGGCACACTGGGACTGGGTTTTAAATTCCTCACACTCTTCTGGATGTTCCAACATACTAAGAAGCAGAGAACAGCAATGGAAACACAAAGTCACAGAACCTCACCCAGGCCCTTGTCTCAGCAGTGTGGAGTGTACACCTGTCCCAGGGCTGCTCCGAGGACTGACTGCAGAGGACTCTAGGACCTCAGTCCCTGCCTCCTTGCCTGAGCTCTGGCCCCTTCCTCAGCCACCCACTCTGATGTGCCATGGTTGCCACCCATGCTAAATGAGGGCACAGCCCTTCCCCTAACCAAAATGCTTCTTACATCTTTAATCTGAGTAACCGTCCATCCGCTCCCAATGCGACACAGGGTGCAAAAGAAGAGGAGAAGCCTCACAGCCACACCCCTTGCTTCTAAAACAGTCTCTGGCAAAGAGTAAAAACCTAGGACATTCTTTTATTTTTATTTTTTAAAAGATTTATTTATTAATTTTATGTATGTGAGTAGCTGTCTTCAGACACACCAGAAGAGGGCATCAGATCCCATTACAGATGGTTGCGAGCCACCATGTGGGTGCTGGGAATTGAACTCAGGACCTCTGGAAGAGCAGTCAGTGCACTTCACCGCTGAGCCATCTCTCCAGCCCAAGAACATTCTTATTGAATGAGAAATAAGTGGCCACAACCTGCAAGGTCCAGTGTGGCCCCTAACTGTAGACATCTGCCACCCATAGTCTGCCTACTGTTCAAACTTCCTACAGCAAGTAGGACAAGAACTCAGAGGTGAGCCATCCCAGTTCCACTGGACAAAGAAGGAAACTGAGGTGGAGAGGTGGAATGTAAATTTCCCAGCATGCCGTGCCAGTGGCTGAATGAACATGGGAACCAGATCCTCCTGAAGGTGGTCTCTTCAGGACTCTTTCCTCTCTAGTAGGCTGCTGACCAAGCCGCAGAAGCAGCCAACAGATGGACAGGCGGACGGATTCCGCTTGGCTGAGCTGTCTACAATGCCATGTTAATTACACAGGGCGAAAGATGCCAGCCAACACTGTCTGCAGTGTATCTGGCCTGATATAGCAGGTGCACAGGCTGGCGCGGGCTGCTGATGGTCACAGCCATAGTTCTGCTGGCAGCCAGACCTGCTGACATGCCCCAACTAATTGCAGCACCATTGAGCACGGGGGCCCAGCACATTGTCACAAGGCCCCTTCCCAGGGACTGGCACCCTTTCTGATGGCAGCAGTTGGACTGATCGGCCTAAGCCTGGCAGCTGTCCTGCAGTGACAGTGTCCACACAGGTGTGCACTCAGACAGGGTAGAACAGGGCTCTGGGGACTGAGTGCAAGAACACCGTAGGAGTGTCACAGCGGGGTTCTGTGACAGAGCCTTGCGCACACATACGCAGATCCTGGGACTAGATAGAACCCAACCGGGTGCGGTGCCCTGCACCTAACCAGACTGCTCCTAAGATCGGAAGATCTCATTAGCAGCTCTGAAGAAGACCCAGAAAATGGTCTCTTCTGTGTCCGTCTATCAGAAATCCACTGTGTGTCTACAGTTAGGGGACAATTTGATAACCCTAGACTCTAAGGTCCTCTTTAATGCTTTTAGTGCTCCCTACATCCACCTCAGCGGAGTAAACAATACCAACTTGTGTCACATCCCACAGCTGATGGCGGGATTCCCACTCTACCCAAGGACTGCCACTATGGGACAAACAGAATCCAGAGCATCCTTTGGTGCTCCAGCAGTGTGCTCCTGCTACCCCTGACTTCCCTGAGAAAAGCAAGGAGGGAAGATGTGGGATCCAGAGGTGCTCGCTCACCTCAGCAAATGCTGCTCCTATCAGCTCTGCAGTGTGACCTGGGACCTCCCATGACTGCTGCAGTTCTGACTCTCTTACCACATCCTGGGAGTCACGCTGCTTTCCAGCTGACTCCCTGAGACTCCCCGTGCAGCCTGGCGATTGTGCTGTGCTCTGAAGTCCAAGAGCCTGGCCTGGGTCCTGTGGTGACTTTCCTGTCTCTTGCTTCCTGCTTGCTAGCCTTGCAATGGGGAAGAGGGTGCACAGGAAGTGATGTGGGGCCCTTGTGTATTTAGTGGAATGAAAGAGCTCAAGAAGCCTTTCTTAGGTGTGTGTGTGTGTGTGTGTGTGTGTGTGGCACATGGTGAACGTGCCCTCACCCATTGGCAACCCAGTCATTAGGTCCCCTCTTTATTCTGTGACTCAAGGGGCAGGAACTGAAGGTACCAACTAGGCAGGGTTCCCACACTGGTGCACATACCCACCCATATAAGCTGCTTCTCACACACACACCCATTAGTACAGGCATCACATTGTCTGCCCACCTGCCCACGTGGCAAGCTCGGGACCCACAAGGAAGTTGGCAACCACTCTGCTCTTCTCTACAGTTTTCAGCACTACCCCCCTAGTCCTATCCCCAAGTGCCTGTCTGCCATCACACCATAACCAGATGAGACAAGGCAATTTATGATACCAGCTGTCTCTGTCAACACCGGATCTCCCACACACGCCAGGAAAGCCAGTCACCCCAGCCCAGCCTTGCCAGGAGTGGGAGCTCACAGAGGCAGCACAGCAGGGTAGAGTCGGTTCTCAGGGAGGTGGGTGGGCTTGACTTTAGAGCTTCCCCCCTTCTCCTCCTTGGCTCTCACACATCCTCCACCATCCCTGCATCTGTGGCTACAGCTCCCTACCAGAGTAGAGACACAGTGGGCAGGACCTTCGGAGGAAGAGTGGTCCAGGGTCACCATGGCAATAAGACCACCAGAAACTCTGCCCTCCCAAACCGAGAGGACCATAAGTGGCTTCATGAATGTCCCCTGGCTTTGCTCCACATCCCTTCCCAAGCATCTTTGCCTGGGTTTCCCTCTCCTAAAGCACTTGTCCCTTTCTTGGCTCCAGCTCTGGTCCTGACCCAAGTCCCTTCCCTAGGGTTTTCCTATAGAATCTTCAGAGTCAGGCTCATTGTTCTAAAGTCTACTTCACCTCATGCCAGGCAGGTAGCCTGGGCAGATCACATTCCTTCTCTGGCTGCAATTTTATTTCCATGGAATTTGAGTATTTGCCTCATGCTAGACTTTATTGTAGAATTTGAATGCACAGTTCCCCATCTGCTCCCCGCTCCGGTACATGCGCCGCCCTCCGAGGCAAGAACAGTACCAGCTCCATGTTACCACCCTCCTGGAAGAATCAGGAAATGCAGGGCTGGCTAGATGAAGCCAGTTTCTCACTGTCTGCATCTGCTTGGCTAGAGTTGCCTCAGCACAAACCCAGCCTCTCAGGAAAGATGCTAATCTTAGGCACACAAGAAACTCAGGCTGGGCCCGACTCACCTAAGTTATCCTTTGATGAAGCTTGGTTCACATGATGTCACCTTGGGTCCATGCTCAGCTCTCTTGGTTCAAGCACCAAAGACAGTAGGTAGCTAAGGACAGGAGCCCTGGAGGGTTCATACCTTCCTTTGCTGAGCTATTCGCTTATTTAACAAATAGACCTCAAGGACCTACTCTGTGCTTGTCCCATGTCAGAGATGCAGGGTTGAGTGGCACGGGGAAGGAACCACTGGATGACAGTTGTGTGGTGGAAGTTTCTAGAATAATTTTTCATTGTCTTCCACAGCGCTGTCTAAATCAGAATTGAAAGTCCAGGTCTGGAGTAATCACTTTCCTTCCTGCTTTACAAGTTTCTGCCTTTTTCTTACAGTGCTTAGGACAGGTCTCATAGAGCCCCAGCTTACTTCCAACTCATGTTGAGGATAACCTTGAATTTCTCATCCTCCTGCCTCCACCACCTGAGTCCTGGGATTATAGGTGTCCTGCCTGGGCTTTATGCACGCTTGTCAGACCCTCTACCCACTGAGGCTCAGAGCCCCTCCACCCTATGGTTGGTTCTGAGTTCAGTCGCTTGCACAGCCTGATGCCCTGTGTTCTTTCTGCCCTCTGAAGGGCCAGAAGCCAGCCTCACTTTTTCTCATTGACAGCCAGGGACTGAGTGGCCTTGCGAGGGACTTGAACCTGTGCTTGGCTGCTGTAAGCTCCCAGGGGCTAGTCTTTCCTCCACATCTAATCAGTTCATTAAAGTCTGCCTGGCAAACACTCCCTTGCGCCGCCCAGGACATGGAAACCTCAGCTGCTCCATCTCCAGGAGAGTGAATTCCTTCCCCACTGGAGACGAGTGGAGTAATGTAGGCAGGCAATTTAAACAGCTCCACAAACCCGAAGTCTCCACTCTCCGCCACTATTACACTTCCTGGCCGCAGCAGGATTGGCCCGTAAGTGGGATATCAAGTTTATTACAGCTATTTCCAACCTGTAATTGGTTTTGTGGAACACAAAGAGAAAGACTTTTTTCCTTTTTTCTTAATTTTCCCCTTTTCTGGATGGTGGCTTCTAGGGGTATTGGAGAGCAGGCTAACGTTGAAGACTTATTTGTTTTTCCAAATTAAAACATAGCTGGCTGACCAGTGGGCCTCCTGCTGCTAGCTGGTCTGGACCCGTTGGCCATGTTTCTATGAGTCCACTTGTAAACCCATCGGGCTGGGCCACAGCCAGGGTTGCTGGAGGTGGAGAGGAGGGGACTGGCACTGAGGGCATGTGACAAGCTGTGGTGAGCTAGGACTGGCTATCTAGAGCCACACCACTGGGCCATGCAGTAGACAGGGTCTTCAGAGGTTACCAGGCCTCATCTTCCTCATGGAATGTTTAGGGAAACTGAGGCCTAGATTAGGAACAGTACAGAGACAACTTTTAGATAATAACTCAGGAAACTCATAGCAGAAAGGTTGATGTGGTAGGACATGAAGAAAACAGCTGGGGGTTTTTTTGGTAAAAAAAGCACCCACTGTGTGCAGGTTGCCCAAAATACCTACTGTGTGCTGGTTGCTCAATCTGGCCATACAACAATGTGGCTCCCTGGAAGCTGATTGTTGCTAACATATACTGACCATGTTTGCATCTAAGTCTGTGCTTACAAGTAATGTTGAGCAGAGAGAACTCAACAAATGCTGGCCATGGTCAGTCCCCTACCCAGAACGTTACTCTCTGTAATTTCAGTGTCCTGTGTGTAAGGGATAATCTTTACCATCAGTGTAACTGGATTTAGAATCATCATGGAAATCCATCCTCTGGGCAACCCTCTGGGGATGAGGTTAACTGAGGTGAGAAGCCACACCCTGAACGCGGGCAGCACCATTCAGGGGCTTGGGGCCCATGATGAATAGGAAGTGAGCTGAGCACAAGAGTCCATCTCTGCTTCCTGAGTGTGGTTGCAATGTGATCAGCTGCCTGGAGCGGCTGCTTCCGTGCCTTCCCCGACCGCCATGATGGACTGAGTGACAATAAGCCCTTCCTTTCTAACTTAGCTGCTTGGGTATGTTATCACAGCAGCCATAAAAGCAACTGAGCCTGAGAACATTCAATGGGAGAATCATCTTGGGGAAGGGATAAGCCATACACCCTGGTGCTCCGGTGGGGCTCAGCAACATGTCTCACAGCAGTCTGTCTGTCTGCCCACAGCCCCCCTGAACTATGGCATCATGGGGTGTCTCAGAGCCCCTCTCCAGGTTCTTCCCAGAGCACCCTTGGCTGCCTGGCTCTTCTGAGGGTTGACAGTCAGGTCTGTGCCCTGCACCCTTTTCTGAGTCTGCTCCCTGACCCCTGGCCCTCTGGTGCCTTTCCTGGGCTGTACCATGCTTATTTCCAGACTTCTAGAGCTTCAGGCTTTCACAGGACCAGCCAAGAGGGCAGAGAAGAACAAGCAGCCCTGCAAGCCACTCCCCCTTGGTCTTCACAAGGATGAAGTTGTAAGTTGAGGTGGCCCCATCCCAGGCTACAGGTGGAAAAGGAGATCTGAGAAGCAAATCTGCTGTTCAAGAGCCCAGAGCTAACGATGATGTCATATCTGTGACAGAGTAGGGAGGGGCTCAGGCTTGCTTCACACCCAATTGTCTTCCCAGACAGGAAGAACCAGCTTGGGTCTAAGCTGTCCCCACAGACCCAGCTGTGGCAATCGGTCTGTCACTGTGACAAAATGCCTGAGGAAGCTTCCGTTTCAGAGAAGGAAGGGTTCATTTAGCTAATGGTTTTGGCGGTTGTCGTGGGGAGGACATAATGACAGAACAAGGTCCCCAGCTCCTAAGCTCCTAGCAATCAGAGGGAGGGAGGGGGAGGAGAGGAAGGGGGGTAAGAGCGAGACCTACCTATGGGCTAGTACCACCCACATGTAGGATGGCCTTTCCCCTTAGTTAATCTCTTGAGAACTTCTGACTCTCTCTCTCTCTCTCTCTCTCTCTCTCTCTCTCTCTCTCTCTCTCACACACACACACACACACACACACACACCACATGGAGGTGTGCATCTCTAGCCTTCAGATGCTTCTAGTACAGTCTAGCTGAACCTACACACCCTCTTCAAGATTTTTCTGGACACTTCCCTCCCAAGGAACTATCTGCACCTCCAGAAGCATCATGGGTAGCTCTTGAACACATGCCTGTCACTGCAGACTTGCTCATTCCACTTATGTCTCCCAGATGGCTGTGGACTTAGCTCCGTCATCACCAGTCCTGAATGGGACTTGAAAGGCTTTGGAGGTGCCACAGACCCCTCTTGCCTGACAGCCAAAACTGTACCCCAGTCATTCACCAACCCTTGCCTACCCTTATGGCCCAGCCTCATCTCAGGACCTCTGACTGATGGGAGCATCCTAGTATCCCTGTGCAGTGTCCAAACATCTGGTCCCTTTCCACCAGCAAAAGGTCAAGATAAAAAATGACCAGTTTGCCCGCTGCCCCAGAGGGAAAGCTGTGACTAAGAACCGGCAGTGACGGCACATGCCTGGAATCCCAGTGGCTCAACAGGCAGAGGCATGACTCACACTTACAAGCTGCAGGCCAGGCTGGACTGCCCGTAGTGAGTTTCGATACCACTACAGACTGTCTCAAGGGGGTGGGGGGATGTAAATAAAACCAAAGAAAAGCAGGCTAGTCCTTGAGGCTGTCCTGCGTTGCTCCTTGGCCCGCAACAGGGATTTATAGCTCAGGTAATCTCTCCTTGCTTTATCTGGGGTGTGGGGGTGTGTGGACGATGGGGGCCAGCGTATTTTCCTAGTCATAAAACCCTCAGTCCCGGTGAATAAATTTGAGGAGACAGTTTTACTGACAGATTTTTTTTTTACTCCGTTGTGTAATAAAAAAAAAAAATGGGGTGAAATTTGAGATTGGGGCATTGAGGGCTTCGGAGTTTTAGTAGGAGAGCTTTTAAAAAAGCTGTACCTGCGGCTGGAGGGATGGCTCAGTGGTTAAGAGCACTGACTGCTCTTCCCGAGGTCCTGAGTTCTATTCCCAGCAACCACATGGTGGCTCACAGCCATCTGTAATGGGATCCGATGCCCTCTTCTGGTGTGTCTGAAGAAAGCTAAAGTGTACTCATACATAAAATAAATAAATCTTAAAAAAAATAAAAAGCTGTACCTGGTGCCAGGCAAGGCTGCAGCCAGGGAGTGGGGGATGATCCTGGGGAGTCTACTGCTCTTCCCCTGCTCCAGCTGTCATTCAAGATGAGGCTGGGGGCAGTTAGGCAACCTTGCCACACTGAAAGAATAGGCAGGGAGTGCCGGGCCCCAAGTGTAGGGTGTTGGCATCAGGACCGCCAGGTTGGTGATGTCACACCCAGACAACAGCTCGACCCGCCCACCTGTTGCCAAGGCAACAGCCACCATAATCCCAGAATCCACTTGGCCCACCGCCCACCTTTACCTGCGATTACTCACTCTATATAAACGGTCTGATCTCTCTTTCTCTCTCCTTTCTCCTCTCACCTCTACCTTGCCCCCCTTCCACGTGGAACTGTTTGGCCTGGTGTGGTTTCTGGAGCCATGAGATCTCCGCCCACCATCCCTGCTGATCATAACGCCGGTCATATGCAACCATACCATCATCATTTTAATACAAGATTGGTGCCGAAACCCGGGACCTGGCGGTCCTGATGCCAACATAGGGCCTCAGCTGTGTCTTCAGTTGCAAAGTGGGTTGTTATCATTGAGCTGTCTTCCCAGGGCACCGGGGTGGGGTCACAGCACACAGATGAGAGATGGAAAGTTTCCCAACCTTGACATGTATATGTGTGTACAGGTACATGTGTACAGGAGTGCATATACATGTTTGTGTGTACACACATGTTCATGTATGTGTGCAAGTGCATGCATTTGTATACAGGTGGTGCATTTGTATGTGTACCTATTCACATATACAGGTATGTGTGTGTATGCGCGTATTTGTGTGTGTGTGTGTGTACACGTGGAGGCCAAAGGCCAACTTTGTATCATTCCTTAAGTGCCGTCCATCTTTGTTTTTAAACTGGCACTCCCTGATTAGGCCAGACTCATTGATACACACACCCCCCCCCCCCCCCCCCCCCCCCCCCCCCCCCCCCCCCCCC
>JADRCH010000185.1:3235347-3246191 GCA_019843965.1 Rhynchomys soricoides
AAGAAGAAGAAGAAGAAGAAGAAGAAGAAGAAGAAGAAGAAGAAGAAGAAGAAGAAAGAAGAAACGGTTGCAATATAGCTTAGCTGTCTTTCCCTGTGATATTTGCACACTGATGGTCCCTTGACCCTCCACTTTTCCCCTCTTACTAGCTAGGCTGCTCCTCTCCTTCCTTCTCTCTACTGATTTTTAAGACTCTGGGACCAAGCCCTGATTCCATAGCTTACTCTACACAGCCCATTCTGGTCCTTCCCACAATTCCCCAGGCCCTGCTAGCCATGTTTGCAAGGCAGTGCCTTCACGGTGGTAGGATCTCCTAGCGCATGGAAAGATCCAGTGGGGAGACACAGCTAGCTCTGCCCCCTCATATCTGCAGAACCTCAGAGGGCCTTTCCTCCCAGGGTTTACAGAAAGTCCTGTGATGCTCTGGTGGCTATCACTAGTGGTGGTGGTGGTGGTGGTGGTGGTGGTGGTGGTGGTGGTGGCGGCGGCAGCGGTGGTGGTGGTGGAGGTGGCTAGCACTGGTGGTGGTGGTGGGGAGCCAGGTTCACTCACAGGCTGGCAGTCTTGAGCTTGTGAAAGCTGTTGGCTCAGGACTCTACATCCAGGGCTCCACACTGCACAGGGCTTTGACAAGAGGCAGGAGAGAGAGGAGCAGGGCAGGAAAGCTCAGTGATGGGTGATCTTTGTCCTCTGGGACATGGTAAAGAATATGGCCTCCTGGGTCCAGAGACTGTCATTCTTTCTATTTATTTGTTTGTTTATATATGTGTGTGTATGTGTGTGCGTGCACACACACATAATGTACATGCCACAGTGCCTGTAGGTCAGACGACAACTTGCAGGAGGAGTCAGTTCTCTTCTACCATGTATGACCCAGGAGTCAATCTCAACTTGTCAGGCTTTGGCTGCAAGCTCCTTCACCTGCTGATCCCTCTTGCTACCCTATGGTTCTTTTTCAAATTCCTAAGCTGCCCATTGGTCCTTAGATTCAAAGACCAGGGAGGCCTCGCAAAGGCTATCAGCCAGGCAGCCTCCGTGATCTAAAGGAGGGGTGGGCATCAAACATCAAAGGTGTCTGCGGCATCTCCATCATCTGGGTGGGAATCTTCAGTGGAAGAGGGTAGGGAGAGAAGGGCCAGGGCGGGTACAGGCCAAGGGCAACTCCTGAGGACAGCAGTGGTCAGGGTAGGCACTCACCTGTGGCTCCTCTGTTCTTCGGCAGGTGACAGATGGCGGCACCATCAAGCAGAAGATCTTCACGTTTGATGCCATGTTCTCCACCAACTACTCACACATGGAAAATTACCGAAAGAGGGAAGATCTTGTGTACCAGTCCACCGTGAGGTGAGGCCACCTGAGCTGTCAGCAGGCATGTGAACAGGAAAAGGGAGGGGTGGGGCCTGGGGTGTGCTTTTCCAGCCCCTAGATACTCTTAAACAGTGGCTCCCAAGTGTGGGTCATGACCCTTCTTCCATGGGGTTCACACATCAGATATCCTGCCTAGCAGATATTTACGTTACAATTCATAACAGTAGCAGAATTACAGTTATGAAGGAGCAACAAAGTAATTTTATGGCTGAGGGTCACCACAGCGTGAAGAACTGTGCTAAAGGGTCGCAGCATTGGGGAGGTTGAGAGCCTCTGCTCTGAGGGGATGCATATGCCTCTATGAGCTGGGGGCTCCTTGCAGAAGCAGAGCCCAGCCCTGGAAAGAAGAGGCAAGAAGAAGTGAGGCCACAGCTCCTCCTGTAATTCCGCAAGGTAGCCATCACAAATCCCCCATTTGCAGGTGAGGAGCAAGGTCCAGAGAGAGGCAGAGCATATCTAAAGTCACACAGCCTAGGATGACAGACCTGAGAGATGATGCAGCTCTGAAACACTTTTTAGTGTCTTCTAAGATCTCTGAGGTCGCAAAGGTCCCAAGTGCAGGATCACCTGGGTCATCTCTCAGGTCAGGAGGGAGCAGGAGGAGCAAAGGTTGCAGAAAAAGATAATTCAGCCTCAAGCCAGCAACGCACACTCTACATATGTGGGTATCCACAGCTCTACAAGTTCCCCAAAGATTTCTGTCATATTTTATTTCGCTGATCCTTTATACATGCTAGTCTATCTCCCGGAGGGCCTTTCCTACCTTGTGTCACCTGGTGGGCTCCTCTTCGGCCTTCAGCGCCTCACCCAGGCAGGACCACCATGCTAGAAGAATAGATCTCCCTCACTCCCCACCCTCCAACAAGAGGATCTTACGGCCTCTACGAAGTAGCTTCTTAGTGAGGCTAGGTATGAACACACACACAAACATATACATACATAGATAATATACACACACATATACACACAACACATGATACACATATACACACATACACACACAAACATATACATACATAGATAATACACACACATACATAATATATACACACATACACATTCAACACATATACACACATACACATATACACACATACATACAACACACATGTACACACACATACACACATGCATAATATATACACACATACACCACACACAGCACACATATACACACATACATACACATACAACACATGTACACACACAATAAATACACATACACACACAAGACATATATACACATATACACACACATACACAAAACACATATGTATACATACACACATATATACACATACACCACACATATATATAAATATACCACACACACACACACACACACACACACACACACATGGTGCTTTTTCATACTGTGTGGTAGATGCTCTCAGAAGACAGTGTTACAACAGAACCTATACTGGGAACAACAGGAGGCCCAGCCTGTGTGACACCTTGCACGATTCCACTTGGCTAGTAGCACAGCTGGGATATTCTAGTGAGTGTCTGACCTCATGTGGTCTTTAGATGCTGAGTCCTGGGGTGGACAAGGCTCCACCCCTTAACTGGGGCTTTCACCTACCCCCACCTGTGCGCTTAGCTCCCGTCGTCCACCAAGGCTTGGTCACAAGTCAATGCATGACCGAATTTACAGAAAGAATAGACTAGAAATCCTGGAGATGCCCCTTTGTGGTTGGGATGTTGGTTTGCACAAGAATAAAATCTCAGAATGGGACAGAAGAATTTTTCTTTTTTTTTTTTTTTTTTTTGTTTTTTCGAGACAGGGTTTCTCTGTATAGCCCTGGCTGTCCTGGAACTCACTCTGTAGACCAAGCTGTCCTCAAACTCAGAAATCCGCCTGCCTCTGCCTCCCGAGTGCTGGGATTAAAGGTGTGTGCCACCACTGCCCGACTTTTTTTTTTTTTTTTAAATTTCTGTTTTTCAAAGTGTATCCAGCTCTGCTGTGGGATCTGGCTGGGACCTCCTCCTACCTGCGGAGTGAGGGCCAGAAGGTGGCCCTGATCCCTGAGGGCCTCTCTCCAGACTCCTCCTCCCAGCCACTGAGCTAGGACCTCAATCCCAGCTGTTCCTTCCCTGAGCACCTGAGCCAAGGAGTGTGCCCAGGGCTTGCAGGAGGCAGGCAGGCGCCTCTCTGTTTCTCCCATTTTCTGAAAAGGAAGTGAGCCAAGGATAAATCAGCTGCCATCAAGATGAGAGTGGAGATAAAAAGCATTTTGGAGAGGAAAATAAGCAATACCGCAGAGAGTCCTTAGGCAGGGGCCTTCCTGGCTTGTAGCCAGGCTTCCTGAAACCCAGTCTCCACTGGTAACCAGCACCCAGCAGCAACAGATCCCCTCCTTTGGAGTCTGCTCCCAGTTACGGGTATGGCCTCCAGAGGCATGCCTAGCTTTGATTCCTTAGACCAGAAGGAAACCCCATGCCTCCCGCCCCCACCCCTTCGGTGCTCACCCGCTTTGAGAAAGCCAGCAGGTGCCTGAAGACCTGGCTTCAAAGCCCAGCACTGCTACTTCTTACCCGGTGACCTTGAACCAGTCCCACCACCTCCTAGAAAGCAGGCTGACTAGATTAATCTTCCTGTAATTCTAGAATGTGGTAGAAATTGGGAGTCCCATTTTCCCCATGTCAAATGCTGGCTGCTCCACTCGGCGGGCAGGTGACCTGGGGTCAGAGATTCAGTGTTCACCCCTAAGCTTCAAGCAACCCTCTCTCCCCACCCCAAGGCAAACCCCACTTTTCGCTGGACCCCTCCTAAATCCCCTATGAACACACTTTCTTTTCTCCTGCTCTTGTTCTTCACTATTAACCCCTTGAACTTGGAAAAGTAATATTATTTTTTAACACCCCCCTTTCTGCATTTTATTTTACAGAAGGGGTCAAAGTTCAGTAAGGCAAAGGGATGACCCATCGAAGGGTCTCCCATTGGAATGACATGAACTTGATCAAACCCCAAACCACCTCTTCCTAGACCTAGACCTAGACCAGGGCGCCATCTTTGTTTTACAGTTAATAAAAATAAGGCCCAGAGAGGGTATAAGACTTTCCCAAAGTCACACAGCAGCAAGGACTTAAGTCCAGTCCTAGGATTTATGGCCCAGGCTCCTTCAGTCCTCCATGTTCATGCTGGGTTTCTGCATCCTTCTTTCTGCACTCTGAGACACCAGGGTATCCTGAGCAGAGGGCACCTCAGGGAGCAGAGTCACCATATGTAAGAGACACAGGGGACAGTGAAAGAAGAGACCTGTGAAATCTAGCAGTGTTGGGACATCTTCCCGTGCCCAGCCAGTGAAGGAAGAGACGCAGTGCCTGGCTGCAGGGCCCCATTAGGGCCAGCGGCGGGGCTCCAGGCTCCACATTTACATATAAATGAAGATATTTACAAATTAATGCATCTCAGCCCGGAGTCCTGGCTCCACAGCTGTTCAGCTGCTTCCTCTTCAGCTGGGAAAGCGGGGTGAGTATGAGGCTGGGAATATTACCAGGAATCAGCAGAGAACAATTTCCTGGGGAGCCTCAGGGACTCCCCTGCTTGTCCCCAGCTGGTGGGACTGTGCTTGGCAGACCCTGGTGGATGACAGGGTGCCTGCCTCCTGCGGGTGCAGGTGTGAGTCCTTGGGCCCTGCACTGGACCTCAGAGGTTTCACCCGTTCAGTGTGTGAGGGAATCGGGGCAGTGAGGAAAGGACCGGTGGGCAGTGGATGACTCGCTGCTTACACAGGAGTAGGGAGCGGGCAGGGCCTTAACTAGAGTACAAGGCAAAGCAAGGAGCTGTAGAAAGCTGAGCATGCGTGTGTGTGTGTGTGTGTGTGTGTGTGTGTGTGTGTGTGTGTGTGACTCGTGTGGGGACACACAGGTAAGCAGACTGATGCTTCCTCAATCACGTTCTTGATGATATACATCAAAATGAGCTTTCTCGCCTGAACTGCAAGCCCACCAACTTCACTAGCCCAGCCTATTATTTGGCTCTGGGGATAAACTCTAGTCTTCACACTTAGGCAGTAGTTACCCCATTCCCTGAGCCATCTCACCAGCCCCTGAAAGAAGTATTTTTTTATATTTAGGATGACTTTCTCATGCGCAGTTTCCTGACACCTCATGTCAAGGGGGACAGGCCAGAATTGGCCAGTGCACAGGTTTGGCTGGGTTTAGTTTGAGCAATTTCCGGTGTGCAACCTCTGCCATGCAAATCAAGGCCATGTAAATAAGGGTCATGCAAATAAGGGCACTTCTGATCAAGGGTGGGTCGCAGGGAATAGGGCCTCTATGTCACAGAAGACATCTAAGCAGAGAAATAGAGTGCAAACAGTCATGCCCAGGGTGGGGGTCATGGGTTTGTGGCAGGGAATCAGGGGTCATTCCTAGAGGCGGGCAGAGCAAGCACAATGGCAGGAGCATAAGAAAGAACAAAGTAGCAATTTACCCTCAGCACCCCAGAAGCCACGGAGGGCAGTGCCCCCACCCGGTGACCCCCATTTGGACGTTCACACTGGTTGCTGAGTAGTAGAGAGAAGAAAGTAAGCTAATCCCTGGAGGAGGCTGGAGCCTGATATCTGAGACCCACAAACACTTGAGAGCACATGTCCTCTCACCCACGGAGACTCGCTAGCTGTTTAAGCACAGCATGAGCTGAGCATACAGCCTTACCCTCTCTAGACAAGACAGCGGAAATCGGAGTTGGGTGGGGTTGGGGCATTGGCAGGTAGACACTGAAGGAAGTGAGTGTCCCCATAGCTCTGACAGGTTTTAAGCCTGGAGTACATTTGGCAGAGCCATGGTATACAAAGGGAGTTGGATACCGTGAAGTCCTGACCGGGCCTGACCTCTGTGGGGCTTAAAACCTGTCTGTCCCTCCCTATGCTTTCACCAGGCAGCAAGGTCCCTCCAGGGGTCAGTCCATCCTCCCCACCTCAGCATCCCTGAGTCTGTTTGACCCTTAGAGAAGGACAGGATATAGTGAGGTCTGGAAGGAGGGAATGTGGGGCTAAAACAGATGTAAAGCTATCCGTTACAGCACTGAAGGCAGAGGCGTCTGAGGAGTTGCTCAGACACATGCCAAGGGGACTCAGCTGGCGCGGCTGAGGAGATAGTGGCCACAGTGGCATTGAAAGTGGATCTAAAATCAAAAGTGGCTTTGGGACAAAGCAGGTATGGCTGGCAGGGGGAGCAGGAACTGTATGTGGAAGGGACTGTATGTTCAGTGGAGGTGGGAAAGTGACCCAAGAGGGACAAGGCCACTCCGAGTAGGCAGACAACGGTGCTTACAGAAGCCCTTTGGAATCAGCTCTAATGAAAACACACTTCTGGGTTTTAAATAGACACATTAACGGTTCAGTCCAAAGAGCCAGGCATCCGTGGCCCTTTGAGAGCTTGCAAGCCTTTCCCTGATGGCACACGTTACTGTGCAGCTCGGATGCTTGTCTCACTGTGGGTACAAAGAAAATGCCATCCCAGCCTTGATAATTTGGGATCCTGAATCCTTGGTCCCTTAGTCGACTGGTCTCTATAGTAAGTCATGCATCTGGTTTCCCCATAATATATATAATGGGAAGTGCTTACCCATGAGACTCTCTGTAAGCACACACTAAGCACCTACTATGTGTAGAGCTTGCTAGGCAATAGGGCAAACTCAGGCTCAGCCTCCCTGGAGATGACCACCTGGTGCCTCTGTCCCAACCCAGATCCTTGAGAAATCGGGATAGGAATGATGTGGCGAGAACAACCTTGGGCCCCTTCAAGTATGTCAGTCATAACAGTTGATAACTATTTTAATCATAAACAGAAAACCCCCAGCCTCCAGCCTCTACAACAGCAGCCTTCAAATGTAGTGGGAGCATTCTAGGTCCCAAAGGCAAAATCGAGTCTTTTAGAAGGGAGCTGCAGTTCTCCTTCTGGCCACTAGGGGAGCTTTCAGTGATTGGCTTTTGCATTCCCTGAGCCAAAGCTGGCTAGGGCGGGGACGTGGTCAGCTTGGAAGTTGCTTGAAAAATGTGAATTCCAGAAACTTACCAGGGCCGAATTTGATTCAAGCCTGGAGTTAAGCCAGGGAACCAGGAAATCGGGTTTTAAAGTGATATTGGCAGCGAGACTTAGGGAGCCCACCGCCACACACCACCCAGCTGCTCCCGTGCAGCCTGGTGCTAAAAGATCCGTGGACGTGGGCTGGAGACATGGCTCAGCAGCTAAGAACACTGCCTGCTCTTTCAGAGGAGAAGATTTGGTATCCAACGCCTGCATCAGACAGCTCACAACCACTTGTAACTCCAACTCTGGGGATCTAATGTCCTCTTCTGGACTCCTTCGGCATCTGCAGTTAAGCGCACTTACGCATGAGCACGCGTGCATACATGAATGCACACACACACACACACACACACACACGCGCGCGCGTGCGCGCGCACACGCACACACACAGACACACACACACACACACACAGAGCTGCTGAGTGCTCTGGTCAAGGAAAGCAAACCAACCCCAAGCCAGGCACTGGAAGAGGGACTCTGTATTTGCAGCCCCTGCCTGCAGCCCTGCCATTCTATTGACCTGCGAGAGAAATCCTCAACCTAAGAGCCCTTGGCTGTGCTGCCCAGATCCCCATGGAGCTGTCCTCACCTGGGCCCCAACCTCCTCTGTCCTGTTGCCTTCTCTCCTCCTGTTCTTGCCCATGGTTTTGACCTGTCCCTTCCCCAATTTGCCCCCCTTCTCAGGAAGCACCTAGGCTTCCTGCCCTTTTACCCGGTAGTGCTCCAGGCCCAGCTCAGACACCCACGGGGTGCAGCAGTTTTCCTGCTCCTCTTCTGTAGGCACAATTCATCCTTCAGGGCAGGAAGCTTCTCAAGCCAACTGCTCCCATCTCCTGACCTCTCTGCTGACCTGGCCCGTGAGCAGCCCTGTAGGACACTGTCTGTCTGCATAGTTCAGGCTGCCCCTTGGCACCCTGAAAGGTTTAATATAACCTCCTTTCCACTGTCACTCGGCCCATCCCCCAAAGTGGACGCTTGCCATCCCTTTCCTGACATTTGCCTTCTTTGGCTTTTCCAAATGTCTTTGTCTCTCCTCCTCATAGGACTCCCAAGGCTGGCCAGGGTGTTTCTGTCGTTATCCTGAGCACACACAATTCACACTCACATATATGCACATGCGTGCATGCACAGGCATACATGCACACTTGCATGTGCAAGCCGTTCACCTTTGGCTTGGAGCCCCTCCATGGCCCCAACCTCTCTATGGCTACAGAGCCCGTGCCTGTTTCCATGGTTAGCAGGAGGACCGGGATGCTTCTGCATCGTATCGTATGGGAGAGCAGAGGCCTTTTGAAGCAGGAAAAGAGGGTGTGCTTGCTGAGCCAAATTGCTATTAGGTAGCCTCGCCTGCCCACTTTCCCCAGGGAGACCACAGAGTTTACAAACCACCACCAGTTCATGGAGAGGACAGGGGGGCAGAACACGCTACAAAACTGTCTGCTGCCCTTTGGTGAAGCACTGGGGTCCTACAAGTAGAGGGCTGGCTTGTGCTACCCACCCCCATCTCCAAAGATAGATTCCTAAGGGTGGGCAGGCACCCTCTGCCCACTGCTGTCGCCAGGTCCTCAGTGCCCTGCGCAGCAGTTTAGTGAAGGGTTGTTAAGCTAATGAGCTGGTAGCTACTGCTCTTGAGCAATCAGCCTGTCTTTGGTTTGCACTATCTGATTAAACCCAGCATTCGCTGTGTGATAGAGCCCTCAGGCCCCCTTCACATGGCTCCAGCTGAGGACGGAGTGACTTAGCTCCCTGGCAGCCTGTCCTGAGCTGATGGATGGAGATTAACAGGCAGCCCCATCTCTCCTCTGGAGAAAGGGGTTATAGTCTAACCAGGAGCCTCCCAGGGACAGCATTGCCCCCAAGTTGTTGGGAGCCACTAGCCAGCCCTAGGCTGTGCTCTGGGTGAGTGGAATGTGGTCTTGATTTACCCATCATTTAAGAAAAACTTCCTTGCTAACTGCAGGCATAGGAAGACAGGGGAACAAGGAAATTGGGGCTCTTTCCCTGGAGTGGACATTCCTAGCTCTCAACAGAGAATAAGAAGTGACTGGGCTCTATCGGCTGAGCTGCAGTTTCTCTGTGGCCTACACAGTGAGGCAGAAAACACCTCATCAGAGAACAGACATTCTACATGTAGGGGCCAGCAGCTGGAGCAGTCGGTGTGTGTTTGGAGAGCTCAGAGGGTGGGCCTCAGTGTCCCTGCTGAGTGACAAGCCAGGGGAGGCAGAGCAGTATAGAATCTTTCGGTGAAATGCAGCTTCTGAACCAGGCCCAAGATTCTAGAAGCCACCCACTGCCCAGACAAGGCAGCACTGCTGGTCCTCAGGCCAACGAGACACACCGGGGAGGCTGAGACAGGAAGATTGTTGAGGGTTCGAGGCCAAACTGAGCTAGAGTGAAAGTCTGTCTCAAAAAAAGATAAATTAAAAAGAAATGAACCGTTCTGAGTTCTGATCCATTAAATAAGCCAGTGGGGCAGGGACCCAGAAGTCAGGTCTGCATGAGCCCAAGCTGATTTCAGCCAGCAGGCAAAGTGAAGACAGCTGTCCAGAGCATTCTGGGCCAAGGGAAATCTTGAATTGTGCTCTAAGGGTGGGGAGGAGCCCCTGAAAATGTTCATTTACAGCTCGACTCCCCCTGAAAGGTAAAGGGTCACCATGGGGGTGATGGGAAGGGAATTAGAACTGGGAGGACACACTGAACCCTGGTGGACTGGAGCTGAGGGACATGATGAGAGGCTCATCTGACTCAGGGAATGGCTGCAGCACAGACAGGGGGCCAGGCTCTTCCCTGAATTGGGAACTGGTGAGGTCTGGGCTGGGTGCAGGGTTCATAAGTGCTGTTTGGATATGGGGTACCACAGTGGTGGACCCCTAAGTGGAGAGACGAAGCAGACCACTGAAAACACAGGTCAGGGAGAAGTCACTAGAATCACTGACACATAGAAAGACTTAAAGTCACTGTCCCCTCCCAGACTCTCAGACCCGCCAGAAGCCTTCAGTATCACCCAGGCCAGCCCTTTCATTCTCCGGACGGGTAGCCAAGGCCCAAACCACACAGCAAGTTGGCAGCAGAGTCAAAACTCAAACTCCAGTCATCTAAGGCTGTTGTCTCCATGGCCCAGCCTGGGGGACAGAATTGCTAACATCGAAAATAATTTACCTAGAGTCAGAAAACCCTGCGAGCGAGTGTGTGTGTGTGCACGCACACATACACACACACAGTCTTTTTACTTGTAAGTAAAACACCAGTAACAGGCTGCCAGTTTGACTACTAATTATATAACCATTTTATTACTGGTATTAAAAAACCTGAAGGCTGAGACTGTCCCAGAAAGGCCTAATTTAGTAAACAGCTCAGAACAAAGTATTCGTCACGCAGGTGCTGCTGCTCATTAAAAGGGCTGTCGAGTGATTCAGATCTCCTCCTTAACATGTTAT
>JADRCH010000185.1:3249388-3268826 GCA_019843965.1 Rhynchomys soricoides
TGTGTGTGTGTGTGTGTGTGTGTGTGTGTGTGTGTGTGTGTGTGTGTAATTGCCTGTGTATTGCTCTCAATTTACCCATAACCCATTGCTCACTGGCCTGACATGGCAGGAGCTTCCTTAGTGTCTCATTCTCTGTCCCATATGTCCTAGAAACAGATTCTTTCATTCATCGCTCTCTCTGCACCATCCTTAACTTCTGGAAGCCTGCCTGAGGCTGTTGGTGCCATGAGTGCAGTGATTGGATGAATCTAATATGAGGTAGCAGCAGCTGGGGGCCCTTGGGGACCCTCGAGGGCCATGGGCAGAAGGCTGACATGTGGCATGCTGGTGAAGCAAGAGTTGGCTACTCTGTAGGCGTCCGCTGTCCTGAGCTCTTCTGGCTAAATCAGCAACCCCATCACCAATGCATGCTTGGAACGAAGCAACTTTGAGGTTGGGCTTGTGGCTCAGTTGGTAGAAAGTTCACTTGGCAAGGATGAAACTCTGCACTCCATATCCAGCACTATATAAACGGGGCAGACAGACAGTGTGGGGCAGTGCCTGTAATCTAGCGCATGGGATGTGGACATAGGAGGCTTAGGAGTTTAAGGCCATCCTTGGCTATTGATCAAATTTGAGGTCAACCTAGGCTACATGAGACCCTGTCTCAAAAAAAAAAGTAAATCAAACACCTACCATCCTGTTCCTAGGCTATACCTATGATCTGTGACTCCCAATTTGTTACCTCTTAGAGCTAAAGCCTCTCCCTGAACCTACTGAACCCTGAAGTTTCTACTTCTCCCCAGCAAGGACCTCTGCGATGCCATCGGCCATCTGGGCAATCCATCAGGATCATACCTACAAAGCCCCTCTCACCATAAGAGGTGACATATCCAGACATGCGCACCTCTGAGGGCACATCCTCACACAGATCACTGCAGCACCAGATAGGAGTGTCTGCAGTCGCCTTCTCCCTGGAAGGTGACCTCATTAGGAATGGGGGGAACGGGTGCTCCCCTCTTCCCTTTGACAGGGTCTGGTGCAGCACAAAAGCCCATGGCACCTCTGGAGCTGGAGTCCACTAATTTACCCACGTGTTCCACCAAAGTCTACATGGATCCATGCAGTGTGAATCTGTGGGACTGAGTCTTTCCCCTGCTGAAGATGCTGTGTAGGGCCAGGAGGATGCTTTCTCTAGTGAAAGAAACTGAGGCTGGAGAGGGAGGAGGGGAAGAGAGGTCAAATAAGAGAGACAACGCTCACAAGGACCAGATCCTCCCGAAACACCCTTCACATGGGTCCCTCCCAGGTCCCAGCTGTACAACTGTGTAATAAAACCAAAACATAATGAATGTTTATGACAAGAGGTGCTTATGACATGCCAGAGTCATTCTGGAGCCCCAATCTCTGATTTGCCACTGACTGCTTTGGAGCCCTGGCAAGTCACCGTCTCTTAGGGTCTCAGTTTCTCCCCCGCCAAAGAGGAGATGGTGATGGCAGTGCCTATCTACAGAGGGCTTGTCAGGCAGAAATGAAGCAGGCAGTGTCCAGGACTGGCCCAAGGCACATGAAGGAAAAAGCTGATTTCCGGGGAAGGGGTGTATGAGCCACAAGCCTTTAATGAATACTATCCCTTGTTGGCTGGCTGTGGGTCAGGCATGGTTCTGGGCTCCAGGGAGACAACTGTGGACAATCCAGCTACCCAAGGCTCCCCTTCACCACAAGGGTAGAGCTTACCAAGGCTTCCATTTTATAGAGGGGGAACCAAGCTTGAAGTTGGCAATCACCTGCCTGCAAAGTCAAGGACCCGGCGTGAATAACAAACCCTCCCTCTCAGCCACAATGCTCTGAACCTTCCTCATGCAGAGCCGGTACTCAGAGCCCTGGAACCCTGCCCTGGATCTTTCTGGAAAACTTGGACTCGGTTCCTAAGCAGTGGTATCTTCTCCTCATGATGGCCATCTAGGGACGACGTGAAAATTTGGCTTTGATCAAATTAGGCCCGTGTTGTGGCGTAGCTTTCTCCATTCACCACAAAGCTAATAAATTAATATATTAGACAAATGAAAATATCCCTGGCCAGGGCCACATACTAAAGCATTGCCCTAATTGCCTTCACTGGCCGGGGCCAATTTCTCAAATTTCGCCTTGGCCAACTTTCCCAAGCTCACCATGTCCCTAATAAGGCATAGCTCACTCTATAAACATTCAATTGACTTGTTTTAAATACTACTGGCTCAAAAGCACCCCCATGAAACCACTCTGGTGCATTTGCTTCCTTAGGAAGGAAACCAATCCAGGGTTTGCAAAACCAACGATCTCTAGTGTGGGTCAACACAGCCCAGTGCGGTTGTTCCTTCCTAGCCAGAGTACATGCCTGAGGATTTTGTAGGCAGTCCACACAGATAAAGATGGCACAAATTTTGGGTGGTACTTGTCCCTGAAGCTGTGTGGGGCCCTGTGCTGTGACATGGTCATCCATTTAAGGTTCTGACACAGGGACCATGCATGGGTCCCTCTCAGATGAGTTGCGCTTTTCAAGAGAGAAGAGTGAACCAGGCAAAACAACTTGCCTAGGGCTACAGAGAGAGTGACCCAGCAGAGAAGAGGCCTGGATAGGATTCAGTTTCAACAGCTGGTGTGCCATGTCTCTTGCGCTGTCCGTGTGGATGACTGACATGTCCAACCTGGCAAACACCTGGGGACCCTGCCTACTAGGAGACCCCCTCCTTGAGCTTATGGGAGGTGTTCATAGCCTTGTGCATAGACAGGGATGGACAAGCAGGACTGTGTCTGTGCTCAGGGGCAGGCACATGGTGAAGATAACTGTAAGACCCTCAGAGTCTACAGTGGTCATCTTGGCTCTGCTGGAGGAGGTGAGGGAGGGACAAGGACTTCATGCATCAGCCAGAGATCATAGTTGGCATGAATGAGTGGGCTGAAGCTGGATACAGAAGAAAACAGCCTTCCAGATATAACGCATAGCAAAGGTGTAGGCCGTGCAGGGTGTCTAGGGATCCCTGTCTGCTGTGAAATGGGATGAGCAGGACTGGGGGATCCCAGCCACAGACAGCATTTATTATGTCTCCCACCTACTACCGGGGTGTCACCAGTCACCCTGTGGAGACCTGGAAGCCATCATCTGAGAGTCCTCTCATCTTGGGATCTCTGTCCTCATGGCCCTTCCTTCCTAAGCTTTGCCTGACCATCCAGCTGCTGAGGGCTTCCTCTGGGTAAGCCCGCCATGCCTGTCACACTGATGATTTAGAGTGTGTTTGAGTGGCTCCTTCCATCTCCCCAACCCCCGCAGCACTAACAAGCAAACTCCACTGGGACAGGGAGCATGGCTCACTGTCATTGCTGTCCTGGTCATTACCCTGGGAACTATGAAGTGACACATGTAAACTAAGTGATATTAGTACATGGAGGGAAGAAGCTAGGTGGATGGACAGACAAAAAGATGAAGTAGATAGATGTAGGGATAGTAGCTTGCAGATGGGTGGGTGGATGGATGATGGACAGATGGATGGACGGATGGACAGGTAGACAGAAGGATGGATGGATAGACAGATGGACAGATAGACAGATGGATGGATGGATGGGCAGATGGATAGATGGACAGATGGATGGATGGTGGATAGATGCATGGTGGATGGATGGATGGATGGATGGATGATGGATGGATGGATGGACGGATGGATGGATGATGGATGGATGGATGGTGGATGGATGGATGGATGGACGGATGGATGGATGGATGGATGGACGGACGGATAAATGGATGACTACACTAAATGCTAAGACCCTGAGTAGAAACCTCATCCCATGGCTGGCATAGCAAAGTCATGTTCATGAGGTGAGAGCCCAGGCACGCTCTAATTCTGGGTTCCGGCTTCTCTCCTGCCCATTTTCTGGAAAGCAGAGCCCTTGATGGGAAACCAGGACCCAAAGCCAACCCCAAACCTGAGGCATGACAGAGGCCAATTGGGGTTGTCAGCAATGCCAGTCACTGGGTCTGGGCTCTGCCAGGCAATATGCCAACCAGCAAAGCCAGGCCCTGGAGACCTTGGCCCTGTCAAAGCAGAGCTGCCCCCAGCCTCTCCTTCCTGGCATGGGCCTGGCCAGCCCCATGACCTCCAGCATGAGCTCCAGAGCTGAAGACTGGGGGAGGAATATCTCCTTTCAACAGAGGCAATCACCCTAAACTTTCCAGAAGCCATGGCTACCCTGGCCCTGCTCAGAGCCGCAGAGAGTGTTCCTCGTGTTTCAGCCCCTTCCGTCTCCAGCCCAGGTGTGGACAATTGTCTCCATCACATAACAGCCTGCCCCTCTCCCTACAGTAAGGTCCCTGAGGTCGCAACTGTCCCTGCTTCTCAGCCACAGTCCCTCTCAGGATTGCTGGGAAAAGCCCAATTTCATTTGCTTCATGTTGGGGGCGGGGAGGCAATCATTGTTCGAGTGTGCTATGGAACATGCAACTTGTACCTCAGTTTCCCCAGCTGCCAACTCACCCTAAGCTCTCTCTGAAGCTACACAGAAAGTATGGCACCATTCCCTGTGCCCACCCCAGCTCTAGGTGTGGGGTAAAGTCAAATAGCTTGTAGACAGTCCTTAAAGGACAGAGACCGCCCCTTGTACAGGGCTGATTGGCATCTCTTTCTGCCGATCCCTGGGGATTTTGCATCTAGTGCCTGCTCTTCAGGGTCGGGATTAACCATTCTACAAATCAAGCTCTCTGAACCCATACAGTCTCAAGTAAGCTGTGGTTGGTGTTGTCCATGCCAGTTCCTCCAGGGTCTGCATTTGGTCTACTACAGGGGATATGACTAGGGAAAGAACCTTCTAGTCTTTCTCGCACTGCTCTCTTACTCCTGTGCTACTGGCAGCAGAGAACCTAACTTTACAAATTAGTTTGAACCAGCTGTCCATGGTCACAGCGCCCCCTTGTGGCAGGAGGTTCAGCAATGACCATAGCGCCCTCTAGTGGTGGGGTTCAGCTTTCACCAATCTGCTGAATTCCAGGGCAGGAGCAAAGGCCATTAGTTTCAACCCTGTTCTGGAAACTGCTTAAGCTCTCTGAACCCTGATCACCAGGGAAACAGGACTCAGACATCCAAAACTGTCTGAAATATAGCCACCCATGGAGCGCATATGTTAATAGAAACATCTGCTTGAGTTCCCGCTGAGCATCCCGGTCCCAGGACCTCACTGCCCTTCACCCACCTGGCCTTCTGGCATGAATCCACACCCTCCCAAGGCCTCTCAATGACCCCTAGGCAGAACCAGTAGCTGGAAGAAACATGAACCCTAACATAGGAGTGGAGCTGTAAGACACTGCTTGCCTGTGTTGGCTCTGGGCACTGCTTCTCCATAACACGTATCCGCCTGTTATTTTGCTTAATGCTCTCAGTATCACTTATGGAAGATACCATGATGGCACCAGTTTTCAGATGGGGAAACGGAGGCACAGAGTGATAGAGAATCTTTCTCCAAGTCAGCTAACCAGAACGGGGAGGAGTGAGGTTCAAAGCCAGGCCGCTGCTCCAAGGTTCGTGATCTTGGTCTCTGTAGTATTCTCTTGGGTTCTGGCCCATGGGTTTGGAGACTGCACAGCAGGTGTAACCTTGGCAACAAAAGCCTTACTTCATGCTGGTAGTGGGACTGTTGAATAGGCATACATGCAGCAGGGTAGTGGGCTGCACCACACCCTGGTGCTTGCTTTTTGTTGGGTCAGCTGGGATATAAATGATGTTGCCATAGGAATGAGGGGAAGATCCAGCCAGGTCTTCCTCCCAAGCTCCCCTCAGCTCCCCATTCTTACCTCCCCAACACTGCCAGAGAGCACATCTCCCATTCTGGAGCTCAACAGTAAAAAGATGGCGGGGGGGGGAGGGCTTTGGATGAGTGTTGTGACCACTAGCACACAGCATCCCGCTAGCCGCTGCTCACTTCCGCAGCCTTGTCTCTGCTTGGGAGGTGGGCTTATGTATGTGTGTGCACCTATGTGTGCAGATGTGTGTGTGTGTGTGTGTGTGTGTGTGTGTGTATGTGTATGAGAGTATGCTTGGTCAAGTGAGACTCTTTCTGTCTTGGCTTTGGGATAATCCAAGTGACGCCCCTAATACTGAGATCCCACTGGGACACACATTGGGAGTGTAGGTGGCTCCCAGTTCTGCTGAGGGGCGCCACCTTAGTACCCAACCACCTTGGTTCTGTCTCTCTCCCTTTCGGAATCTTCTGTGAATCCCTCCCTCCCCAGCCTGGAACTTGAAGGTCAGTCTACAAGTTCCGTGTGACTTGCATTGATATTTCTGTTTAATTGAATCAATAACAAACTCCGGAGGATCGAGCGATTTCACCTGGAAATCCATGTGTGTTGGGTTTCCGTGAGGAGGCTGGACATGGAACTTTTGCTTTAGTGGTTATTTACAAATTATAGTCATCAAACACACAAATAGAGGCTTTAAATCAAAAACTGGCCTCTTCCTTCCACAGCACCGCATCATAGAATGAGTTTGACAATACATAGGGAGGGAGGGAGGGAGGGAAGGAGGGAGAGAAGGAGGGAGGGAGGGAGGGAGGAAAAGAAGGACAGAGAAAATGAGGGAGGGAAGGAGAGGGAGGGAGAGAGAGAAAGGAAGGAAGGAAGGAGGGAGGGAGGAAAGGAAGGAGGGAGGTGAGAAAGGAAGGAAGGGAGGAAAGGAGGGAGGAAGGGAGGGAGGAAGTGACAGAGGGAAGGAAAGGAAAGAGGAACTTAACCAGCAAAAACTGTTCTTGCTCTGCCTATGTCAGGATCCCTGGGTATCAAGGATTCAAGTCATTTCCCTCTTGGTATCTCCATTTTCAAGTCTTCTCAAGGTTCAAAGAGGTTGCTCTAGCTCCAGCCATTAGATCTGTACTCCAATGTATCAGTGCGCTTTGCTGGGGACCCAATACTGAGACTGACAACTTAGAGGAGGAGAGATGTTAGTTTTTGTTTTGTTTTGGCTGTCAGTCTGTGGTTACCTGGCTCTGTTCCTGAACCTGTGGTGGGGCTGAACGTGGGCTATAATATGTGGTGAAGTAAACTTCCTGTCAGCAGGAAGTAAAAATAGAGGGGGGGGGGAAGGAGGAGGAGGAGGCGAGACAAGGTCTCAGTCTCCCCGAGGGACACACAGTGACCTCGCTGTCCTCTTTCCCAATACCAGCTCCCGTTAGTCCTTTAGCCCTGAAGTCTAAGCCCCTTAGCATTAGCAGGGGTGGGGGTCTGCTGTCCTACCTTAACTTCTCTCCTCAATCACATGGCCGCCCTGCTGCAAGGAAGCCTGGGAAATGTAGTCTTCATGTCAGTCAACCTGTATCCATAGTAACTGTGGGCTGAGTCGTCCTCTAGAGCCCCTGGGACCATGCTTGTTGTGGATTTGGAAATTTTTCAGATTCTGGAATATTTGCACAAGTATTAATGAGATATCTTGGGCATGGGCTGAAGTCTAAGCATGCAATCCATGTTTCCCATGCTCCTAACACACACAGCTTGAAGGTAACTATATGCTCTATTTTTTTTTTTTTCTTTTTAAACAATTTTGTTCACGGAGCAAAGCTTCCATGCTTGAATTTTCCACAGTGGCGGTCTGAGCATGCTCAGAAAGCTCCAGACTTCTGAATCTCTAGGATCCCAGAGTCTCACATTTAGGATGCTCTACCCGTGCAGCCATGAAGAGGAGAGATGCTGAATCACCCAGTACCTCCTCCAGGCTCTGAACTCAGGGGCATGAGACCCGGCTCTGTCCTGGCCGCTCAGCATCTGTCACTTCTGGGAATTGACATAGTGTCCATCTCATAAAGTTGTTCTGAGGGACCCACAAGAACAGGAGGGACAAGCGTGTGGCTAGCAAAGCATGTGAGGTTTAATGTAAGCCGGGTGACTGTCACTTCCTTCCATACACGCATCCCTCCGGATATCACGTGACCGCCCTTCAGGTCTGGCATCTCTTTTCCATCCTCCTTCCTGAACACTGAGGCCTCCCCTATTCCCAAGTCATTCTTTCCCTGCCCAGTCTGTTTTCTATAAGATGTGCATATGATCATGCTATCTGCCATGCTGTTATGTGTGTGTGTGTGCGTGTGCATGTGTCTGCATGTGCATGTGTGTACATGTGTGTTAAGGCAACCTCGGGAGCTCTTCAGACACCATCATCCGTGCTTTGAGATGGTCTTTCATTTACTTGAAACTCGCCAACTCTAGGCTGGCTGATTAGCAAACCCATTGAGTCTCCTGTCTCTTATCCCCATCCCACTTCCATCACTGAGATTACAAGCTACGCCTAGATTTCTTACCTGGGTCCTGGGGATTGAACTCAGGTCCTCATGCTTGCAAGGCAGGTACTCTACTGACTGAGCTATCTCCTCCAGCCACTGGTTCATACGTTTAAAGCTTACTTTCCAAGTGTGTGTCTGCTACATGTAGCTAGACTGTGGACTCCCATGGACAGTGGTTTTTGGTGTGGTGTTGGGTTTAGATTTTGAGACAGGCTCTCACTGTCTAGCCCAAGCCAGCCTTGAATTTGTTCTGCAAACCAGGCTAGCCTTAAACTTGTGGCAATCCTCCTGCTTCTGACTCCCCAGCGCTGGGATTATAGATATGCATCATCTTGTCTGACTAGACTGCAGATTTTGTTTGTTTGTTTTGCTTTTTTGCTTTAATCTGCCTTATTCATGGCTGTGTTTCCAGGACATAAGACAAGCTAGCACATAGTAGGTGCTCAAAAAAAGCATACTGGCAGAATAATAAATGAATGGTGGGATGCTCTCCCTCCTCCAGCACCCAGCACTGCTGTGCTCCTTGTCAGAGACAGACCAAGAAGCCAACAACCTTTCAGCTTCCAGCTCCCCATGGCAGGGAGCCCAGCACCGAGCACACTAAGATAAATACCTATTACCTTGGATGGGATCTCTGTGCCGGCTGGAGTCCAGGCATTTTAATTTTGTTTTGACAAAGAGGCTGATGGGAGAGGTTAGCGAGGCCCCCTGTCTCCCATCTGCCGTGGCCCTGGGCACCCCAGCCTGCCCTTCTCTGCCTTTGGCAGCGTGTAGCTCAGGACTGTGAAATGTAATTGGCCTGCCCTACTTTTTAACAGAACGCAGACTGAAGGATTGGGTTTTTGGTGGGCTGACCCGTTTAAGAGCCTTAAGAGGGAGCTGGGAGTTTCAATTTTCCACTGCCAAAGCCAGGCTGTTTTTAGCTTGGCTTTGATGAGGCAGCAGGAATTGGGTTCGGCTTGGGGTCACCCATCAGCTGACCTCATTGACAAAGGCCTCCTGCGAGGCTCCAGGCCCAGCTGCTGCCAAGCAGGGAGAGTTAAGGTTTGCTTTGCTGATCCGAGTAATTGGTCCTGTATAGATGCTATCCCTCTCACCCACCCATCCCAAAGCAGAGATCCCCACTCCCAACTACAGGATGCACTGTGAACTGAGTTTTCCAGACCCAGCTCCTGCCCCAGCTGTTGGCCGAGGAACCCCTGAGTAAGTGCTTGGCCTCTTGGGGCCTCTGTTCCCAGTCAGTTCAACCAGCTCCATCATTCTCTTCTGGCTGAACTGTACCTGGCTGACCCCAGCGGGGAGGGGGTCAGTATGTACCAACTGCTAGGCTGTGGGCTGACCCCTGGGTTGTCTGAGGCTTTGAGATCATAGCATGAGAACTGCCTCCCTGCAGGAGACAACTGCAGGCTGTTGAGCCGATCAACAGCCAGAAAGTAGGGCCCAGCCAGGTGTGCTCAGCCCTACCCAGGAGCCCACTCTGAAGTGTGCTGCTCTGGGCATCCTTTGGCTTTGCCAGGGGCCATGCCCCTTCACTCTGTGACTATCTTCTCAGCCTTTGTCCAGCTGTGCTGAGCAGACTGGCCTGTGGGGGCTTTCATCCCATATCAGAGGAGTTTGTGTGATTTTTTTTATCAGCATTTGCTTTCAGGGATAAAGAATAAGATGTGGTGTCTACAGGGACCAGAAGGCAGGGCCAGGCTGTGCCTCAGGCCCCAGGCTTTCATGGCTGGCCATAATAGGCGGGCCTAGAACCACAAATTCTCTGCCTCATGACCTCCACTCCTACTTGCCCTTGTGACCCTCTAGCTATTGGCACAGTATCCTCCCCTGGTAGAAACTCTCTGGGCCTCTTTTATGAAAGCAAGAATGCTACCTCAGCTGCACCCCACAGGTCTGCTGGTGGCTGTCATCACATTAGGGTTCCCCAAGGAGAGTGACCTACTGCAGGTGTCACCTCTGGAGCCTCCACCATGACACTGCCCAGCTGAGTCCCCTGACTTTGAGTCAATAGTAACCACCATGACAACCAGCAACCTGTGCCTCAGTTTCCTCTTGGAGCTGTTGTGAGGACTGAGATGGGAGAAAGGCACAAATGCTAAATAACCTGCCAAGGACACTCACCCTTAGCCAGCCATCTCTGGGAGCTCCCTACGGCCGTGATTGTCCCAGTGGCTGAGCTCTGGGGGAGAGTGGAAAGAATTCAGCTTTAAAAGTCCTTGAAGAGAGTCTGTCATGAAGCAGAGGCTAAGGGTACAGGCACAGACATATTGCAGGCCTGTCCTCTGGTGTGCTGAGAACAGGAGACCTCATTCTGGCCTCACATACAGATGGGCAGTTGTGTTCACTAAACAAGGTCGGAATGGTAACCAGTATAGAGGTGGATGAAGGGAGCCAGGTGGTGGTGGCACACACTTTTAATCCCAGCACTCAGGAGTCAGAGGCAGGCGGATCTCTGTGAGTTCGAGGACAGCTTGGTCAACATAGAGAGTTCCAAGACAACCAGTGCTACACAGAGAAGCCCTGTCTCGAAAAACAAAACATACAAACAAAAAGAAGAGGAGGAAGAAGAGAAGGAGGAGGAAGAGGAGGAGGAAGAAGAGGAGGAGGGAGAGGAGGAGGAAGAAGAGAAGGAGGAGGAAGAGGAGGAGGGAGAGGAAGAAGGGGAAAGAGGAAGAAAAAAGAGGAAGAAGAGAAGGAAGATGAAAAGGAGGGAGAGGAAGAAGGAGGAGGAAGAGAGGTGGATGAGAGGCTTCCCACACTTCTCTGATGACCTCCAACTGTGGTCAACATCTGTGACCTTTCTTACGCTGCTCTGGCTGGCTTGTGCAGGGACAAAGGATAGACATTTACAAAGACAGAACCAGCAGGATTTCTGGCTCCCTTGATACCCAGCGCCCTCCGTCTGATTTCTCTTTGGTCAGTTGCCTAGTTTCTGGTCTGTGTTTCTGCCCAGTGTTCTTTCGTGCAGAGTCCGTGCCCACACGCTGTGCCTGCTGGGCCCAGGTGCAATGGGGTAAGGAAGAAAGGACAGGAGCCTCTGGTCCCTTGTCCCTACCATATTTCTCTCCAGCAGTGCCCACAGCCGAGAGCCAGCAGGCATGAGCAGCCTGACCGACTGTGAGGGGCTAAATGAATCCATCAGGACCTGGAGGAGGAAGTGGTTTCCATGGTAGCGGCAAGAGGCCAGGAAGGGAGTTCTGCAGATGAGGCCAGGAGTGGGGATGGGATGGGTCTGAATGGGAGGGGCAGTGGACAAAAATCAGGGTAGAGTCTACAGAAGAGGTAGAGAGGGGGGCAGGGAAGGTGAGGGTTCAGGTACCAGACTGTGGATCCAGATAGATAACAGGCCAGAGCAGAGAGTACTCTACATGGTCCCAATCTGTCATCTCACAGGGTCCCTCCTGGACTTGGAATCCCCAGGCTGGCTCTCTATGGTTTTTCTTGGACAAAGGGAAGCAGCTGCCCACTGGTAAACCATGGCCCGTGTCTGTGGAGCAGCCCTCAGGTAGAAAGGAGGGCATCTTCCAGGCACACTCCACCTTCAAGAGCTCCACACTCAGGGTTCAGGACAAAGGGTTCACTGTACCGGAGGCAGAAAACAAGGTTCAAAGAGCAGCCCATGCACCATCCCACCCAGCTTCCTGCTGTCCACTTCAGACAGTCCTAGACAGAGACTGAGACAGGAGCCTCTTCTGGGCATTTCTCACACAATACAGGGAGGGACTGGTCAGAGAGTGGCAACCATTGGACACCTCAAACTCTTGACAGAAGGGCTTAACGGTCTAGGACGGATCTGTTAGTCTAACCCATCCAAGGCAGGTGAAGGTCCTCCCAAGGTCCCTGGAAAGGACAGGGGAAGGACACATCCTGTCTACATGCCTCTGCCCTTCCATCCCTCTCCATTACCCCATCCCATCCCCTACCCAGCCAGCCTGTATGTGATAAGATGCCTTCAGTGTTCGGTACCCACAGAGCAGCTGGAAACTCGTTTCAGGTTCAAAGGGATGAAAATTGCACTGGTGGCTTTTAAAGGCCCTGGGAAAGGAGTTTACACAGCCTCTGCCAGGACAGGGGAGAAAAAAGAGAGACAGCAAAATGGTACCCAGACCCCCACGGGGCTAGACTTTTATGAAACCTGAACACCTGCCCAGCTTTGCCCCTGCTCACTTGACCCTAGTCAGATCATTCATCCCTGGGTCCCCAGCAGGAGCAGTTCAGGTCCCAGGACAGCCCACCACAAGTACCTGGGGATAGACCCAGCCTGTGCCCAGCCAGGTGCCATGTTGGAGTATAATCCCTATATTCCTGAATGCTCTGGCTGGATGCCACAGGTCTGGTGACCTTGGAGTGGCCATTGCTGAAACAGACTCTGCTCTGTTGTTCTTGTCTGTCCAAAGATCAGACCAGACAAATGGGAAAGCAGTAGCCTGTGTCTGCTCCCAGAGGTTACATTAACTAAACTGATGACAGCAGAAAGTCTTCCACGCAAGTCATTGCCTGTCTCCAAGGCCCTCGTACTAACAAAAGGTATTATTTGTGATTATCTTCTACCAAGCCCACCCAATTCCCCTAAACATCAGTTACTGCCTTCAAAACCACCTGGGTCCCCTGCCCCCTGACCCCCATGAAAAACCACACAGCGGCTGATCGTTCTCTGATCATTGTCTTTCTTCGATATTCCCAGGAGCCTGGGAGTTGTTTTCTAGTTCCTTACTTGTGGGTGTGTGTTTGTATTCGTGTGTGTGTGTGTGTGTGTGTGTGTGTGTGTGTGTGTAACTTCATCTTTGGGTAAGGTACATATAATACCAGAGATCTAACTGTCTTCAGTGATTAAGTTAGCCTGGCTGTCAAGTCAGCCCCAGGGATCTGTCTGTCTCCATCTCCCCAGACCTGGGATTGAAAAGGCACCCCCACCAGCCTTTACTTTTATGTTTAATATGGGGGGATCTCGTTTTATCAAGGTCAGGGGAGTTCCAGAGAACCTTCCGCCTCAGCCTCCTGAGCAGCTGAGACTACAGGCGTTTTACTACCGCCAACTTCCTTGGGGTGTGTAGGTGGTTTTTTGTTTTTTTTTTTTTTTTTTCTTGCTACTTTGTTTCAAAAAAACCTTCATTGGCTAGGAGTGGAGCGAGACCCTTCCCTTCACTCCTGCAGGGAAATGGCTAGAGAGAGGGCTGTCATCCCCAAAGAACAGTTCAAACGGATGCTTTACCTTTCTGAAAGGGCTGAGGGAGAACGTGGACCCAAACTCACCAGCCTGTGTGTGACAAGATTACTATTTCAACTGGATCACGGAATCCTGTCTCATGGAGACTTCTGCTCCCAGCAACCATTGCCACAGGCTCTGAGTGCCACTATGCATCCATCCTTGTGGGAGGATACTGTTATCAGGTCACCCTTCCTCAAGCACCTGCAGGAAGTGTTCACCTGCCCGCCCCTTGGCTGGTCCCATCCTCTCTTCATCTGCTGCTGGCCAGTGTCCTTAGTATTCTTGCCTGTTAAATGTGAGGTGGCCAGCCGTTCTGGCATCCTGGACCTGAGGACTTTCTGCTGAAACTGGGCAAGTCAAGGACACACACACACACACACACACACACACACACACACACACAGATTAGATAAGCAGGCTATACTAGGCCGTCTGGTAGAGAGAGAACATAACTATTTACATCCTGTGCCTGTAGGGGAGTTGCCTTTGCTCAAGGGACAGGCTCTGTGTGTGGCGCCCAGAGGTCAATTTCAAGGACTGTTCCTTAATGCTGTCCACATTGTGTTTTGAGAAGGTCTCTCATGGGCCTTTATGGAGTTCATCCATTAGCTTAGAATCCTCTTGTCTCTGCCTCTCTAGTGCTGGAATTACAAGTACTCCGCATCATGGCAAGTACTCCCTAGCATGGCAAATCCTCCCTACCCTGGCAAATGCTCCCCACCATGGCAGGTGCTCCCAACCATGCAAACCTTTTTCACATGGATTCTGGGTTCTGGATTCTGGGTTCTGGATTCTGAGGTGGAACTTGAACTCCAGTTCTTGCAAGGCAAGCACTTTACCACTGAGACATCTTCCCAACTCCTGGGACAGCCTCTTTCTACATCTGCCCCTCATGTCACCTCCACGAATCAATCCACCCTTCTTCAGTGGGCTTTTGCGAAGGGCTTTCTGAAAGAGAAAACCCAGATGCATCACAAAAGGTGTGTGTAGGTGAAAGGCTGTCATTTTTCATTCCAGACTGTTCTGTCCTGTTTCCTGGGAGTTCAACTTCCCTCTTTGTTACTAAGTGGCTCAGGGATGTGCCTACACTGTGGTGGAATGTGGCGCTCAAGTATTGCCACTGCAGGCGATTTTCATCAAGTCAGATGAGACACGCTGCCCTTGGCCTGGCTCCAGAATCTGTGTTTCTTCTAGACTAGGCTTGACTTTAAGTCCATCTCTAGGGGGAGTGAAAGCCAAGGGAGGCATTGAAGCTAGCAGAGGTGGCTAGGAACAGAGAGGCTCCAGAGAGCAGGGTAGAAGCTGGTTTTTTTGCGTGTGCGCGCATGCGCGCGCGTGCGCGCGCATTTGTGTGTGTGTGTGTGTGTGTGTGTGTGTGTGTGTGTGTTTAGCTTTCTGACAGCCCTCATGGTTGAGAGGACCCCTGAAGGACTGTAACATCTGTCATTTCATTCTGTCCATTGACACCTGCGATGGTGCAAGCATATCCAAGTCCTACCTTCCAGTTTGGGGGTTGGAGAAGCCCATTGATAGAAACCACCTGGCCTGTTTTGTGGGCAAATTTCACCAGAAGGGGAGTCCCAGATCACAGGGAGAGCCAAGAGCAGGAGACTCCGGGTGTGTGCACTGGCCAGCTGCAGCCTCAGCTCCCCTACCACACCCCATCCAGAGCCTGAGAGATGCCTTGGCCTACCTATGTCTGGCAGACTTCCAGGGGGATTTCTGTGCTTGCCTAAGTTTGAACCATATATCCAGCATTCACCCAAGGTCTTCCACTGAGGAGCCCACCCCCAGCCAAGTTGTCAGCATCTTTTCCTGTTGTCCTCAGATCCCTCCCTGGGGCCCAATTCTACCACCAGTAACTAGTCTGTCTCCCACGCCTAAGACATTGAGAGGGACTGTGAGGTTGCCTCTAAGTGGATGACAGAAGGGTAGGAAGATAGCTGAGGACAGGGAACAGCTGGGGCTGGCTGAGCCAGTGCACATCTGGATCACGGGTCCATACTTAAGCCATTTCCCAGCTCCTGGCCAAGCTCTTTACATTGTACAAACGCAGGGCAGGAACCGCACTTCACCTTCCTTTCATACAAGAGTAAGCAGCTCTTATTAGCAAATACCCAACAGCACCCAAGGCTGCCAGCGAGTTTACGGCCATTTTTATTAGCTCTGCCCAGGCAGAGCAGACATCAGCATCAGAGGGCATGACCCTGAACTGAGAGGGAAACAGGTATTTGAGGGAGACACGGGGGGCTGCAGGGGGGCAGAGCAGCCAATGGAGGCAGCCTAGTGGCTTCAAGAGCTGAGCAAACCTCATAACTTCACACTTGGTCTCTTTCCAGCAAGGGTGAGGGACAGCTGAGCCCAGCAGGCTCTAGGCTCATAAGATTGCAGGGGGTGTGTTTAACCTACTTGCAAGAAAGAACTCTTCCCAGCCCCTCAGAGGCTCCGTTTCCATGCAAACAATGCTGTCCAAATGAAAAGGCACTCTCATCTCTTCATCAAGGTGTGGCCTCAGAGGACCCATTGCTACTTGAATCCGCACTCCTAGCCTGCAACGAGGTGCCGCGGGTGTATAAATAAAGACGTTTGAATTACAAAATGCCGTTTAAATAGAGTGCATTATACAAGTTTGCTCCTGAAGAGTCTCCTCGGTTGATTGCTGGATTTTGGCAAGAGACGTGAGGCCACACCATTTTCTTCCCTCCATCTGTTCCCTCCTTCCTCCTTTTTGGGCCCGAGCCAGACCTGAGCTTGCAGCTAGACTGGACTTAATCCTTATGAGAAAGGAAGCCTAGAGTAGGCTGTAAGTGTGGGGAGGGATGGGTTGCATCCTCACAGGCAGGAGATCACCATGGCAGCAGGATGCAGGTGGAGCAGGCTGGATGAGCTGGGGCTGAGGGTGACGGGAAGGAAGGAAGAAGTTTGTCCATGAACATACCTACCAGTGCAAGGAATGGAGAAGAGGGGGCCAGAGAAACAGGCTTGCACCTCAGAGACAAACCCAGAGCTCCCTACCACTCTCCCAAGCTGTTTTGTCTGGTTGGTACCGCTAGAGCCTGAGTTCCTTAGCTGGGAAAGCAGATTGGATGTCCAGGACAGGTAGTGCGGGAGAGATGCTTCTAGGAGGCTCATGAGTGGCGTACATAGAAAGGCGAACTCAATCTGAGGAGCTGGCTCAGCAGGTAAAGGCATGATGGCATACATCAGGCGAACACCCCCTTCCCCCCGGTACACATGTGTTCATCTGGGCTCAATCCCTGGGGAAAGAGAAATGAGTCCACAAAGTTGTCCCCTAACTGCTGACATATGCCACAAATCACACGCCCAGACACAACACATGTGCCTACTCACTCACACACAAAATAATACACTTTAAAAATAGTTAAATATGAGAGGCTCTGACTCACCAAGTAAAGGTGCTTGCTGCTGAGCCAGACAACCTGAGTCTGACTCCCAGAACATGCTTGTGGTGAAAGAAGACTGACCCCCACTGCTTGTCATCTGACCTCGACATGTGTGTCGTGCCATGTGCATGTTTATGCACACCCATGCACATACGGTAAATTAATAAATGAGATGAAAGTTTTAAGTACAAGAATAAAGGCAAAAAGCCACTGAAGCACAGGAGGGGGTACTTATCTGATCCCTTTAGAGCCGTGGTTCTCAACCTGTGGGTTGCGACCCATCTGGGGGTTGGATGCCCCATTCGCAGGAGCTGGCATATCAGATATCCTGTGCATCTTACAAAATTACAGTTATGAAGTAACAGCAAAATAATTTTATGGGTGGAGGTCTCCACCATGTGAGGAGCTGTGTTAAAAGATCTCAGAGTTATGAAGGTTAAGAACCACTGGCCTAGAGGACACTCCAGCCATGCTGTCCCTCTGTGATCACACAGGGGAAATGAAAGCAGATACCCAGGGATGTATTGCAGCTGCATGGCTAATGGTGAGAGCCTAAAGCAACACAAGTGCCCATCAGTGGGCAGAGAGATAAAGATGTCCTCATGGAGGGATGACGCTCATAGCCAGATCCATGCAATGGTGTGTGACTCAGCCACAACCAAGAAGGAAGTAGTGTGGACAGAGGTCACCCACAAGTGAATGGCAGGGTAATGATGCAGAATGGGGATCCAAGTTAAAGGCTCCGACCCCGGCTTGGTGCTATACCAGGTTAAAAGAATTTTTGAATATACGTGTGTGGGTAGAGAGAGACAGTGTCAGAGAGAGATGGAGCGAGTGTGTGTGTGTGTGTGTGTGTGCTCACGCGCGTTTGCACTGTGGCATGTGTGCTAGCTGACCCACAGCTTGCCAATGACTGTCTCCACCTCCCATCTCATCATAGGAACGCTGAGATTATAGATCCACTCTACTATACCCAGTTCTTCATGTGGGTTTGGGAATCAAACTCAGAAAGCACTTTAACCCACTAAACCATCTCCCCAGCCCAGTGGCCCAAGCTTTAAGAGGCGGGGCCTGGTGTGAGGTCTTTAAGTTATTTACAGTATATCCTTAAAAGGGAGAGTGAGACCTGCCTCTTCCTCACTTGTCTTTTCTGGGCTATTCTGCTTCTCCTTGCCACCCATATTCTGTCACAGGCCTCAGAGTATCAATAGGAAGTCTAAATGAACCTTACTTTTGTTTAAGGTGATTGTCTCAGGTATTTTGTTATAACAGCAAAACTAACACAGAAAAGAAATAAAGTTGCAGACCTCGTAAGATACAGTTTAGTGATTGCAGATCCTTGGCAATATGTTTCCTAGGAATAGATAAGGAATCTGTGGCCATAGGGATAGATAATGAATCTCTGGTTTATTTATTCATTCATTCATTCATTCATTCATTCATATGAGGTCTCTGTATGCATGAATGCCTGCATGCCAGAGAGGGCATCAGATCCTATTATACATTGTTGTAAGATGCCATATAGTTGCTAGGACTTGAGCTCGGGATCTCTGAAGAACAGCCAGTGCTCTTAAACACTGAACCATCTTTCCAGCCCCAAACCTGTGGTCTTCTAAGCATGGGAGAATGAATTGCACAAAGATATGAAGAAGCTTCAGGGCAATGCAGGCAGTCATTATGTTAATGGTGGCCATAGTTTCAATATGCTGGAACCTGCTCAATACACCCAACCGTGTAGTTCATCAGTCATACTTCAAGAGAGCTTAGGACAAAACTTAAAACCAGCAAACATTGGGGAAGCGGCTCAGTTAGGGAAGCACTTGCTGTGTAATTGTGAGGACCTGAGATTGAACCTGACACCCGTGTAGAAAAGCCAGGCATAATGGTGCACACTTGCTATCCCAGCAAGGAAAGATCAGAGATGGGAAGGTCTCTGGAGCTCACAGGCTGGTGAGCCTACCATGATTGGAGAGTGCCAGGCCCCACTGAGAAAGCCAGACTCAAAACACACAGTGGCTGGCTCCCAAGGGACAGTAAGGTTGATCTCTCGCCTCTCTATACACACACCTATGCGCGTGTGCAGCCACATGCATGTGAACACACCCCGACATACGCATGCACACACACAAATGAACAATAAAAATAAAAGCAGAAGAAAGGCAAGACAGAGAAATGACTTGGTAGTGAAAAGCACACACTCCTCTTCTGGAGGACCCAAGTTCGATTCCCGGCATCATACTAGATGGCTCACAACCATTTGTATCTCCGGCTAGCGACATCTGTTGCTTCTGACATCCTTGGGCACCTGCACCCCCTGTGCAGGGACATGTGCACATAATTAAAGATTAAAAAAAATAATAATGTAGCAAAATTTAAAAGGTAGAAAACCCCAGCAGAATGGTGAGGCTCTTGAGATACATGCTACACAATGGTAAAACTAACCTAGCACAATACAAAAGCCCCAGAGGTGACAAGGTGGGACTGGTTTTATTATTATTATTATTATTATTATTATTATTATTATTATTATTATTATTATTATTATTAT
>JADRCH010000185.1:3275515-3296349 GCA_019843965.1 Rhynchomys soricoides
TAGGTGCCTCATTAAAATGGGAATGTCTTGAGGCTACGTGACCACACCCTCTACGTGTGGAGGGGTTTGGGGCTACGTAACTGATGGTGAGAGCTGAGGCCTCGTGTCAGGAGCCTGGGGCCCAGGAGCATGGCAAAATGCCTACCGTCCCTTGTAGAGTTATCTCCTACTGGGTCCCAGGGTTTTAAACCTTAGCTCAACCAGAAACCAGGCTGCCTTTCACATCCCACAAAGGAGGTGTGTCACTAGGGTTGGGTTTTGAGGTTTTAAAAGCCCATGCCAGACTCAGTCTCTCTCTCTCTCTCTCTCTCTCTCTCTCTCTCGCCTTCAGGTCAGGGTGTAAGTAGCTCTCAGCTACTTGCTCCAGTTTCATGATAGTCATGGACTAACCTCTGAAACTGTAAGCAAGCCCCCGACTGAATGCTCTCTTCTGTAAGTGGCCTTGGTCATGGTGTCTCTTCACAGCAATAGAACAGTAGCTGAGGCAATGATGGTTATGAGGAATGAGTTGGGGGAGACCTCATGCTGGTGGCAGCTAAACCTGCCTCACCCACATGACCAGCCCAGCAGTTGAGTTGCTGCTTGCGGGCACAGTTTTGGCTCAGGCTGAACATACACACACTGTTGGCACCCTGTCCCGAGCCGCAGCACCAGGCACAGAGCCTGTGTACAGTGGGTGGTTCCCTAATGCCATCCTTCCTTCCAGTATGGACCACAGGTGGACATTGTCTTTGCAGAGTACTGGGGTTGGCCTCCTGGAGCAGTCCCTACGCAACCCTGCAATACCAGTCTTACCCCTACATCTGTTTCTCTGCAGGCTGCCCGAGGTCCGAATCTCAGACAATGGTCCCTATGAGTGCCACGTGGGTATCTACGACCGAGCCACGAGGGAGAAGGTGGTCCTCGCCTCAGGCAACATCTTCCTCAATGTCATGGGTGAGTCATTGTCCCAAGAAGTAGGGACCCAAGTGTGTCCATGCACCCGCAGCAGGCTGTTCAGAGGCACCTTGTTAAATCCCTGTGGTATACATACAGTACAATCTACTGCCCTTGTCTGGGAGGAGGAAAAGGCCAGACTGTGGCAAGTTGTGATTGTGGAACCTGACCCCAATGGCCTCTTGTGAGGGACTCATTCTCTTCCCGGTCCCATGTTGTAAGCACCCAGAGTCTGCTTCATCCCTGACCCTCATGGGCTAGGTATGTGAAAGGTTGCTTGTTGATTAGACAAAGAAGTTTACCACAGCCCTGAGCTTCTTCACAGAAGGTTGGCGAGGGATGTCACTCTCTAGAGCCACTCAGGTATAGACGCTGTGGCATGGTAGGGCTAGAGGAGGGAAGCCTTGAGCCCGTGGCTCCTGCAGCTCTCTCTCTAGGCTGAGTGAGGCCAAGGCTGTATCAGGAGAGGCCCAAAGGAGCAAGTATCATGAGAATCCTCTGCCAGGGCTGACTGCTGCAGCCTCCAGGGAGGGGACCCAGCACCTCAGCTGTGACACACTCCAGAGACTCCCTCCATTTTCCTCCCAGGGCTTTTCTGGGAATATTGAAAGTCCAAGAAGTTAGAGAACATTCTGGACTGAGTGTGGTGGTCTCCTGGGTTTTCACTCTGGCTCTGTATCTCTATTTACGTATCTGTGACATGAGATGGCAATACTAGAATCTGTCCAGTGGATTCATCATTGATTGAATCAACACTCACCCAGCCTCAGTTTCCCCACTGGAGATGCAAAGGCCTTGCTCTGAGTAGTCCCAGAAAATTCCACCAGCACAATGCTCTTGGGACATTCTGTTGCCACTCCTCTGGAGGAATGCTTCAGTTTGGCCTTGACCCAGCCTCCGTGTCTTTGTTTTTCCTATCAAATAATATTTGTCAAGACAACAAAGCTGGCTCTACTTTGGCAATCGATGAGAACACAAAGGCCCTGTGAAAAGTCCTCGATCTGGGGAAATTGAAAACCTCCAAAGGTTTGCAGACCTTGGGAACAACATTGATTCCACCACGGTAACTTGGCATTGCTAGGCAGACTGGCCGGCTCCTCTGACAGAGCATGCCTAGTGCTCAGCCCAGCAATGGCCACTCTAGGAAAGAAATGCAGCTCAGCCTATACTATCCAGGGTCTCCCAGTCCAAGGAGAGATCCAGGCTCCATTAATTATTTGTCAATATTTGTGGAACATCCAGGGCACTTTCTCTGGGTCCAGAAGCAGGGACAAACTTTGAACAGAATGAAGTTCCTCTCCTCGGTGAATTTGTGGTATACGGTGTGAGCCAGGCGAGCCAGGCATAAGATGCATGCGCAGATGAAGCAGCGAAATGTCAGGTGACTGTGACAGATGCTAGGAGGAACATAGAATTGAACCATGGGTAAAGAGGATCTGCAAAGGGAGGCCATGCTAACTAGGAGGGTGGAAGGCAGAGGAGGCCAATCCCTCTGGGGCCACTGGGTTCTTAGCCTAGGTCCCTTGTACATGTCCACACATTGTGGTACTCCCTCCTCACAGCTAACCAGGAAGGAAAGGCAATCCTGAACCCTGTTTATTTTTGTCTGTTTTGGAATTTGAGACAGATCTCATGTAGTTCAGGCTGGCCTCAAACTCACTACCTAGTCAATGGGGACTTTGAACTTCCAATCTTTCTGCTTCTACCTCCCAAGGGCTGGGATTATAGGTGTGTGCCACCATTCTCAGTTTATGCAGTACTGGGAATTGAACCCAGGACTTCATGCATGCAAGATGAATACTCTACCCACCCAGCCACACGCCTGGCCTTATGAGGAATGTTTTGTAGATGCCTCTCTGTTTGGCCAGTGTTTATGGCTCTCCAGAGCCTTGAGTCATCTGAGGAGTGAAGGCCCCAGAAGCCTGGGGTGTTTCTGGGGGTGGAATGGGTAAGGAGGGCGCTCTGCCTACTTGACTTCCCAGCCTCCTCTTTAGAGTTTACCCGTCTTTGACTCTGATGTCCATCTGTCTTGCCCTGGAGAAGGAATCAGGATCTACTGCAGCCTTGAGAAAAGCAGCAGCCACCCAATGCCGGTTGTAGAAGTCTCCCCTCCAATGACATTCATGCCACCCACCCACCATGACTCTATGACAGCATCCTTTCCTTCCTTTGTGGTCTGCACCCAGTGACTCTGGGAAGATAATGATGTCTTGGCACATGAGTTGTTGGGCACATGTGTATTATGTGTCCTGGGCCTTGTGTGTGTACAGAGACCAGGGGGAGATATCAGGTGTCCTCTGTCACTCTTACCCCAGTGGCAGGGCCTCTTTGTGAACTAGAAGCTTGAGTTTTTTTCAGCTAGACTGGCAGCCAGCAAGCGCCACCAGACCCCTCTCTTCTGAGAGAGCAGATCCAGCTTTTACAGGGAGGGGGGCTGGGATCTGAACTCCAGGCCTTCTGTTTGCATGAAAGTTTCCCTTAACCACTGAGCCATCTATCCAGCTCATAGAGGATATAGTTTTAGTTATTAATTATCGTGTTTGATATCAAGAGTTATCATCCTCAAGAGCTCTTCCGTAGAGGCAGGATCTCTCAATCAAGCCCAGCGCTTGCTGATATGACTAGCCTGTCTATCCAGCTTGTTCTAGGGAATTCCAGGAGGGCCACCACATCTACTCACCATTAACATGGACTTGGGGGGGCAGGATCTGAACTCTGGTTCTTACACTTGTACCACAAGCTCTTTAACCCCTGAGCCATCTCCCAGCCCTAAGAGATTTTCTAAATTATGCTTGCTCCTAACTCCACGACTTTCTTCAAATATGTCTGGGTCTAAGCCAGTTTCCAAAATCGCAGGTCATCATGATCTACACTTGTCGGGGGCCCCACCTAGATCCTTTCACATCGTCTCAGAGACTCTCCAAGTGAGTAGAGGCTGTTCAGTGCCTGGGTCCCCTTTGTGTCATGAGTGTGAACCAGCTAACAGCAAGGCAGGACAGGACCCCAGATCTGGAAGTATGGAGAGCCTCTGGCATAGTGGGGTGTATAGCATACAGGGCTCAGGCCACCTCCATCAAAGCCACCACACACTGTCAGTCCCTCACAGCTGCTCGCAGAGCCCTCTGGGTAGAGATGAAGCTGAGAGAGTGGCTGTCATTTCACTCCTCTTACATCCCACTATGTGGTAGGAAAGACATTTGGGAGGCCCGTGAGCGACACTCAGGGTGTATGCTGCATGCAGCCATTAAAATGTTTCTACCCAAGCTGCTGACAAATCGGGAGCCAATTTGAGAACTACGTGCTGGGCTCTGAGACTATGAGACTCCGTGCAGTCACTGGAGAATGGTGAAGCTGCTTCCTGGAGGTGCAGGTCATGGGGGTGAACTGCAATGGGGCTAGTGTGACAAGCAATTAAACATAATGAGGCCTGGGCTCCTCGCCTCTACCACTCCTCCTGAGTGGCCAAGGGCAGCACCTCGGCCATAGGCCGTGGCATCTTGCCTGTGCTGGTCCCAGCTCAGTGCACACACCAAGGCTGATCACATATCCCTACAAGGGCTCTTACTGACAGTGTCCTTGTTTACAGACTAAGGAACAGAAGCCCTGAGAGTTAAGAGACCTGCCATGTGGGAGACAGAGTCTGGGGCTAAGGTTCTATATGGCTTATCTTGTCCACAACTAGCAGCCCTAGCTCCCCCCAGACTCTCCAGAGAACACCTCTACCTTTGACACGGGTTGTTTGTGAACCAAATACCCACTATCCGGATGTGTAGGCCAGGGGTCTCACCTGGAGCCCAGGCTGGAGCATCTGGCGCTGAACTCTCCTATAGTCAGGTAGGTCTGTGGTACCTGGGGGAGTCAGAGGAATCATCCACATTGCCTTCGCTTCCATTTCCTTCTCTCCAACCTCTGCCCAGAACGACTCTCCCCCCTCAGCCCCTCCTAACAGAGCACTGAACTTGGCACCTTGCAGACCAGATGGCAAACTCCAGTGAAGTTAGCGTCCACTCTGACTCGGGTGGAACACACCATTCAACTTCTTTTCCAGTAAAAAAAAAAAAAAAAATTAATAGTTAATAATAAATAATGTCTTTTTTTTAAAAAAAAGAAGAGAAAAGAAAAGAAAGGGTCTCATGTAGCCCAGGCTGGCCTCAAACTCATTATAAAACAGCCATGACCTGTTGGGTTAAAGGTGGTGTGAAGTGATTCCCGTGTCCCCCCACCCCCACCCCCAGGGCTCAGGCCTCTGGGAGAAGCAGGAGGAGGGAAGCTTGACCACAATCACCCCAATGCACCGCTGTGCGGATGTTGGACTGTAAGAAGCAGCAGCAGGGTACCGCCCAGAGCCGGCTCCGTCTGGTTCTCGGGCTCTTGGGCATCCCAGGTGCCGCTGGATGCCGAGGAAGAGCTGAGAATGGAGTGAGAGCCTGCTGGGTGGATCTAGCCCTGGTCAAGGGGGAAAAGGTGAGGAGGAGCCTGGCTGAGTCCTGCAGGGACCAGGTTCTTGGCTTGTCGCCTGCTATCTGGGTTGGTTTAGTAGAGGCCATGGCTGGGAGCACTGAGAGGCCTTCTACAGGAGACTAGATGCAGCTCTTTAGATGAAGACCTGTTCCATCTTTCCCCATTTCCCACAGCGGCTCCGATGGAGAGAGACAGTCCATGGTTTTAGGGTGCTTATTTTCATGGCGGAGAGTGGTGATGAGTGAATCCATACCCTCTGACCTCAAGGAGGGCAAGGTTGAAATACCTTTTGCAGGGAGGAGTGGCTGGGAAGGGGAGTGGCTAAGCCTCTAGGGCCTCATTAACATGGGGGATGTCTTGAGGCTATGTGACCACACCTCTACCTGTGGAGGGGCTTGGGCGTTCCCCTTACATGACTGATAGTCACAGACCTATGGAGAGCTGCAGCCTCCTGTCAGGAGCCTGGGGCCCAGGAGCATGGCAAAATGCCTACTGTCCCTTGTAGGGTTATCCCTACTAGGTCCCAGGGTTTTAAACCTTAGCTCAACCAGAAGCCAGGCTGCCTTTCATGGTCCCACAATGACCTGAACTTTTCTTTTAAAAATTTATCTATTTTTAATTTAAGTGTATGAATGTTTTGTCTGTGTGTGTATCTGCATCATGTGTGCAGTGTCTTCAGAAACCAGAGGAGGGCATCAGATTCCCTAGAACTGGAGTTACAGTTGGTTGCTAGCTGTTGTGTAGGTGCTGGGAATTGAACCTGGGTCCTCTGCAACAGCAGCCAGTGCTCTTAACCTCTGAGTCATCTCTCCAGCCTCTGGAGCTTTTACTCTTCCCGACTCTGTATCTCAAGTGCTGGAATTACAAACTGCACCATGCCTGGTTTTCTGAGGTGCTGGGGACTTCTGTCCCGCAGGGCTTGATGCATGCTGCGCAAGACTCCACCAGCTGAGCCCAGAATAATCAATCAGAAAATGACTCTGATGTCCTCAGGGTCCTTCTCCCATCCAATATTTGGGAAGTGTTTGTTAAAGAGCTAGCAAGCATGTTCAACCCTCAGTCGACCGTGTGTGTGGCCCTGGGTCATTATGGCTGCCACTCAACAGAATCTGGAATGTCCCTGGAACGCTATGAGGTGTCCCTGGAATGATATGAGATGTACTTTGCAGTTTATAGGTGACATCATATCGCAAGATCAAAAAAATGGACACACTCATTCCAGGTACCACCCTATGCACTGAAACATGGACAGACAAAACTGCCATGTACTTCAGGTGCAGACTGGAAGGTGGGCTCTGGGCCTGTGCTGCAGCCATACAGTGTGCCCAAAAGTGGTCAGGGACCAGCAGAAAGGTGGGGGTCATTTTGGACAGGGCCCCTTGGAGAGGGTGGCATTTTGAAAATGTACAATGTCCACTGAGGAGTTCCTTACTCAGCAGCTCCTACCCCCAGTCCCACCCTTAGCTGAGAGTCCAACAAAGAGCAAGACTGAGTCCTCACCTCAGTGACCTGCCTTTTAACAGGAATGGCACAGGTTGAGGTGTCCACATGGAAACTGAACCTTCAAATGTGTGTTCATTCTCCAGGCCTTCCTGGAGCTTGTGACCATGAACTTCTAGACAGTGGCCGTAGTGACTGGTGGCTGGTGACTGCCACTGCCTTCACCCATCTGTCACGTGACTCACACCTCCTTCATGCAAGTTGGTCTATTTGGAGACAGGGTCTCATGAAACTCCATGCCTTGGTCTTGTGACCTTGAACTTGTGATATTCCTGTGTCTGCCTCAAGATAGCTGGGTTTATAGACATGTGTAGCCACATCAGGTTTACATAATTCTGGGGATCTGACCCAGGGCTTTGTGCATGCTGGGTAAGCACTCTCCTAGCAAAGCCACAGCCCAGTCTGCTCCCTACACTTCCTTCTTCTGAGAGCACAGGTCATTAGATTAATCCGCTCTCTGATGCAATGTGCTACCATCTCAGTCTAATTACATGCGTAAAGTCACACTCTCAGGACTAGGGCTTAGGACTCACCATATGTTTGGGGAAAGAATGTCAACCATGACAGTAACAGAGGGAAGAGGGAGGAGGGAGGAGGGAAGAGAGAGGAAGCTGTGATTGGGAAGCCACTGGTCTGTGTTCCCAGCGACATGGTCACCCATCATTGTGCAGTTAACACACCAGGCTCTACTGTTCACATCCTCTGTTGAGGACACTCAGGGGCTTAAATAGGTAATCCTGCCGCTTACCCTTTACTAGAGAGGGAAACAGAAAGGTGGTGTCACTTGCCTGGTTTCCCTAGCCAGAAAATAGTGGGCAGGGCAGGGGGAACAAAGATTTATCCTAGGCCATTACAATTAGTCTTGGACCTGGTCAGTGTTTTATTGCTGTGAAGAGACACCATGACCACCGGCAACTCTTATAAAAATAAAGCATTGAACTGTGGCTGGCTTATGGTTCAGAAGTTTAGTCCGTTATCATCATAGCAAGAAGCGTGGCAGCAAACAAACAGGCATGGGCTGGAGACGTAGCTGAGAGGTCTACATCTGGATCTGTAGGCATCAGAAGGACAGAGTGAGTCACCGTGCCTGGCTTGGGCTTTGGAAACCTCAAAGCATTCTTCCTCTAACAAGGCCATACCTTCTAATCCTTTCAAATAGTGCCACTCCCTGGTGACCAAGCATTCAAATACACAAGACTACGGGACCATTCCTATGCAAACCACACCACCCACTCTGAAGGCACCTTACCAAGTAGTGGGAAGCCAGACAAACAGGCCCTGGTGATGTCAAGAGGATTCTTCTTGGGGAGTTTGTTCATTGGATACAGTGACAGCCTACCAAGGATGAAGCACTAAGATCCATCCCCTCGTAATCTGGTCCCGGTGGTGGCCACCCATACTCCTAGCATTCAGGAGCATGAGGATTTCAATGTTATCCTCAGTTATGTAGGAGCTTGGGGACAGCCTGGGCTACATGAAACTCTGACGAGAGGGAGAGCGAGCAATCCTCCTCTCAGGAATTCCCCAAACCCCTGCTCACTCTAGAGCTGCCCCATGATGCTAGCAGAGTGAACTTTGATGCTTTCCACACTTAGAACCCCAGAGTGCAGTACTAGTGGGTGACATGCTCACCCTGGCATGTCTGCTTCCCAACGTGTTCTGCACAGCTTTTCTTGTGGCTGGTGTTCATTCCCCCCCCCCCAACCTTACTATTTTACTCAGTGTTTCTATTGAGTGATAATTCATACTCTGCCATTCATTTAATGTGTCCCATTTGCACTCAGAACCCTGCAGCCACCGCCATAGCCAGATCTAGAATGTTCTCACCACTTCCCCAAAGAAGCCTCAAGGGCATGACCACACAGTCACCATCCCCCTGGCTTATCTTACCATGGATATTTCAGATAACCAGGATCCTATAAATCATACAGCTCTTGGTGACTGGCTTCTGCCATTAATGTTCTCGAGGTTCATACTTGGTATATCGTGTGTCAACATTTTGTTCTTCCTTTAGTATTAAGTTGCATCCGACTGTAGGGGTTTCCATTATTCATGGATCTTTTGTCTGTGGAGGGAAGGGCTTCGGGTTGCTCCCACCTTGTGGAGCTCACAAATCGTGCCGCTGTGAATATCTGTGAATGAGTTACTGTGCGAACATAGTTTCTGCTTTCTCCTTTGTGTGCCTGGAAGAAAATTGCCAAGAAAGATGTGAACCGGCTCATGGCCTTTTAGAGGAAGCAGGAAGCTTTCACGGCTGCTGTGCTGGTTTTGGGGGGAATTTGAGTGGAGATTTTTGTTATTGTTTCACTTAGTTTGTTGTGTTTGAGACAAGGTCTCCCTCTATAAACCAGGCTACCCTTAATTCACAGCAATCCTACTGCCTCAGCCCCCCTAGCACTGGGATTATGTGAGACTTCAACATGACTATCTTATGTTTCCCAGTAGCATCTGAGGAACCCAAATTCTTGCCAAGACTTGTTATTACAAGGCAGGAGTCTTTTTAGTCTACCCTTCCATCCTGGTGACGGGAGGAGGTGGCATCTCCTTGCAAGTATGAACCTCACCCCTCTGGAGGGGGCTCATGGCCATGTCCTATCTCCCTAGGGACTGGCCAATTCCTAGGCTTTATTTCTGTGTTGTTTGACTGTAAGAGTCCTTGATCTCCTAAGTCCCTTAGTCATCTGATCTGCACACCCCTCTCCCAGCCTGTGGGCCTCACTTTCAGGAGGGTGGCCTCAGAAGAACAGAGGATTTTCATTCCAGTTTATTATATCTGTTTCTCTTCTATTTCCCTGTTGTTAGTACCTTCATTAGGGGGCCTTTGGCTAATGCTAGGTGCAATTTACTGCATATTTTTCTTCTAAGAGTTTTTAGGACTTTAGCTCCTTCATCGGGCAGACAGTGCATGCTGAATTATTGTACTGGCGAGGGTTCCAGATGTCCCAGCAATTCCTGTGGCAAGCTATCCATGCCACTGAACTCACCCAGCCTGGCTAGCAAGCATGCACTAGGCTGGGACGTTCTCTGCATGATTCTTACTCAGATGGCGACTGGGTCCCACCCCATTTGTGGGACTGTACCTCGCCATCTGATAAATGAAGGGGAAGATATGACAGAGTCAAGTCTCAGAACTGTCCAGGGCTTGGGCAAAATGCAGATACTTTATGGAGTACTGTCTCTTGGTGGCCAAGCCATCTTTCAAAAAAATTATGTATGTATGTATGTATGTGTGTATGTATGTATGTATGTATATTGGTGGCTTACCTGTTTGTATGTCTCTGTGAGAGTGGCAGACCCCAGGAACAGGTAGCTGTAAGTTGCCATATGGGTGCTGGGAATTGAACCTTGGGCCTTTGGAAGAACAGCCAGTAATTATTTTAACCTGTGAGCCATCTCTTCAGCTGGGCAAGTCATCTTTGATAGAAAATAAATAAATGAATAAAATCTTTTTCACACACCTGGTTTGTTTTTAGTTTGCTTATTTCATTAATTTCTGTGTGCCCCCTGCATGGGTTTATGTGTATCACCTGCATGCAGGTACCCACAGAAGCCAGGGCCACCTCATCCCCAAGAGCTGCAGTTATAGGTAGTTGTGAGCCACCTGATATGGGCATTACAAACTTAAACACAGGTCCTTTGCAAATGCAGTATAACTGCTGAGCCATCTCTCTTGCCCCCACAACTGGCTTTTTATGTGGGTGTTAGGATCCAGAATCAGATCTTCTTGCTTATCCAAAAAGCATCTTGCCTACTGTGCAGTCCCTCCCCACCCCCTACGCTTTTGGGACTCTCCATTCTGCCTCACAGATCTGTGCCCGTCCTTATGCACACTTGTGACTGGCTTGGCAGCTGTGTGACTTTGGGCACTGGGTTTATGGGGAAGCTGGAATAACTGTGTTATTTCCCAGGGAAAGAAGCTTGCCCTGGCCTGCTGAATGGAAGCTTCTAGAAGAAAGGAATCAGGAATTCTTAAGGATTGGTGGAAGCCCCTCTGTCTCCCTGAGGTCTGCTAGAGCACAGGCTTTCTGTTGCATCTCCCCCAGTGCCCTTTTCTTGAGAAAGGCACGTTCCCAAGATTGGTTTTTTATAGAGTTTTCTCTTGTCTTGAATATTATTCTGTTGTGACAGAACACCATGACCAAGGCAACTTAGAGAAGAAATAGCTATTTGGGACTCATAATTCCAGAGGGTGAGTCCAGGACCATCATGGTGGGGGTTGGGGGCATGGCAGCAAGCATGTACACAAGGCTCTAAGGCTGTAGCTGGAAGCTCAGATTTTGAGATACAACCCTGAGGCAGAGAGAAAGAGACAGATACCACACAGGGAATGTTGGTAAGTCTTCTGAAACTTCAATGGCATCCTCCTGTGACACACCTCCTCTAACAAGACCACACCCTCTAATCCTTCCCAAACAGTTCAACTCAGGACCAAGTGTTTAAACATATGAGACTAGGGGAGACAATCTCGTACAAATCACTACACCTCTCAAGAAGCCAGCACTTGCTCAGGGCAGAGATGGGGTGGAGAGGGAGTTGGGAGTCCAGGGGGCACAGTCCACCAGTGGGTAGGAACACCCCGCACCGCTCTGAGGTTCCTGGCAGGGGCTGCTGAGAGGCAGGGCTCACAGCTGCAAGACCATGCACCCCAGGATGCCATGCCTGCTGGGAGGAAAATGATCAGCTCCAGGCCTGGTCTGGGAGCCTGAGGAGATGAGCCAACCTCTGGGCACACACTAATTATAATAAACTTCCAGGTCACAGCTGCGGAGAATTGGGGAGAACTCAAAACTAAGATGTGCTGGGAAGTCAGGCTGTGAACCCCAACTCTTACCTCCTGCCTCAGAAGCTCTCAGAGCCTTGAGGCAACCAGAAGCCAGCAAGGCCAGATCTGTGGCCTGTCTCCTGGGTTAGGGACAAACCAACATTTCATGTCCCCTAAGCTACAGAAGGAGGTGCCTGAGCAATCAATTCCTAACTGGAGACTTATCCTCAGCTAGATTAGGTGTGGATGGAGCCCACTTTGCGAATGAGAGGCATGGAGGGCTTTGTGTTTGAATCTAAATTTTCTACCCATTCCTGAGGCTGTCTACTGAGTGTTTATTAGCTACCAGGCATGGCTCAGCACCTGGTGGATTCTGGGTAGCAGCCCTAGAAGTGAGATCTGTTACTTGTTTTCCTATTTCACAGATGGGAGAACCAAGCTGAGGAGCTGTGCCTAGGGATACAGTCAGGGTAAAACAGCAGTTTCCAACTTTGTGGGTCTCCACCCCTTTGGGTGTTGAGCAAGCCTTTTACATGGGTCACATATCAGCTATCCTGCGTATCAGATATTTACATTACGATTCATAACAATAACAAAATTATAGTTATGAAGTAGCAACAAAAGTAATTTTACGGTTGGGGGTCACCACAGCATGAGGAGCTGCATTAAAGGGTCACAGCATTAGGGAAGTTGAGAACCCCTGAAGCCACCAGAGTGGAAGCCACCAGTGTGGAAGCCACCAGAGCAGTGGGCTCTCTGCGAAGGTGCGTGGATAAGAGCTGACTGAAGCTGAGCTCTGATCATGTGTCCTTAGAAAGAACTGTATGGACAGCAAAGGGGCTAGTCATTAAGGGTGTGACACAAAGAGACTTGGAAGCGTGTCACTCCACGCCTGTGGCCTGCTCCAAGAGAGCATGAAGGGAGAAAGGGGGCAAGATAAGGTCCCCAGTGGCTTTGATGGGTCATTAACTTAATACCCACCTCAGTTCATACAACACAGACTTCTTGAGCAACACAGCCCTGGTAGAGGGAGGGTTGAATCTTTTCTCTGCCACCCTTCCTATGTTGATCTTGGAATCTCTTCCTCTGTTCTCTACTCTCCTGCCTCCCTACCGAGCTCCCCAAACACCATTTCAGCCTGTTGTACCCTCCACCTCTCAGTGGAGAGTGACCTGGGATGTTACTTGATTTCCCTGGGGCCTCGGTCTTCCTTTCTGCTAAGTGGGTTTACAGTAGCATTCTCCCCCCAGCTTGCCCTCCCCCCACCCCACCCCCGTTGAGGCACAGGCATGTGACTATCAAATAGAGCCTTGTGCCCCAGGCCCACAGTGAAGGCTGTTCTCCTTCCCCCTCTTTGGCCAGGACTCTCAACTGTCAGCATCAGCTTCAGCAGGGATAAGGAGCAGGTGACAGCTGCAAGAAATGTTACCAGCTAGAGGCGGATCTCTCAGCAGGATGGAGGCAACACTGTCCCCTCCCAGGGGTTTGGCTGCCAAGTGATGGGGGAGCATGGAGCCAGCACCCCACCCTGACCACTCCTGCTAGTCTCCCTGTTACTTCGTCTTTTAGTGGGTGTTCTTCCTTGGAAATGGGTCTTCTCTCCCATGGGGCTGCCACAAGGCACAGATGACATAGTGCCCATAAGTAGACAGGAAGTAAGCCTGTTGGAACAGGAATTGCTCAGCTTACACACTACATACTGTCATTGCCAAGTTGCCAAACAGGCATGGAAAGGCAGAGACCACACAAGCCAGCCCCAGGACTGAACAATAAGCATAGCATGCGGGCATGAGGGACCATTCTGCACAGCAGCCCCCAGGCATGGGGACCAACTGGAGAGAGGGGTCAGGTGAGAGATGGCTGACAAGACACAGCACAGGGTTGAGATGTTCATCTGAAAAGGTAGCAGGACAACCATAAAATGTCATTCAGTGCCCCCAGCTTCAGGGATATGGGACAGAGATGGAATGCCCAGGCACCCGTCCTGTCAAACAGATAGATCTTCCAAGGTGGGCAGCTAGATAGACAGTGAAGAACCTGAGGTAGAGGCTAGGCTGGACTGGGCTGCCATGGTGGTCCAGAGCAAGGGATGCAGTCCAGAGGACTCAGGCCAAGGCCTTCTAAGCCAGGTACGAACATGCCCAGAGCCTGATGTTATTGTCTTGAATACCTGGAAGCTGCTGGGGGGGAGGGGGTCAAGAAAAGGACTTATGTCTCCTCCACCTACCCGCCTACCCACAGCCTTCCAGTTGCCAAAGCCACCAGCTGAGTGCCAGTGTGGACAGGCAGACAGATGGTATAAGCTCAGCATTACATTTTGGAGTGAATTAGCAAGGATGGTCACTTCTGAGCTTCAGCCCCAAAGGTCTGAGCCTGCTGCCTGCCTTCTGTCCAGGTTCCTGGAATCCCCATTCACCCTCTGCCAAGTTGGGGTGCCCTTGACAGAAGCCCACTGTGCACCTAGAACAGACCCAGCACATCCCATCAGCCAGCCAGCTCCTGGGACCCTTTCAAGGGAAGTGGGACAGAAGATATTCAGCCAGGGACAGCAGGACAGCCGTGTGGCCACTGAATGATAAGTAGCCTCTACCAGACACCAACATGGGCAGCGTGACATTCCCAGGCACACTGTGAGCTGGCACTCTAGCAGCCTGGATGTCAACAGGTCCCTGTTTTACAGAGGAGGAAACTGAGTTGGCTCCTGAGAGGGAGCACCAAGTTGGTATTCAGTCAGCCTCAGATACCTGTCTTTCTCCACAGAAGACTTAGGGCTTAAGCTGCAGATGGATACATAGCCACTGACACCCCTTCTCAGTGTGCTTTGGGAAACTGCATTAGCTACCTCCACCATGATTGTGAGCAAACAGCTTGGTCAAATAGCACACATGGCTGTGAGTGCAGGGTCCCTAGGACCACAGAGCCCAGGGATTCTCCGCTCCTCTCCAGGGACCTCAGTGAAGGAGAAGAGAGCAGGTCATGTGTCCACTCACCTCTAATTCAAGCCACCGTCACAAGCGCACCCTAGGCACCTGCTCCATTGAACAGATGAGTCCTTGTCTTCCTACAGAGCATCACCTAGGGGAGAGATCATGTCAGTAGAGGGCAGCCTGGGAAGGTTGGCTATCAGTGCAGACTTTGCCCCAAGCTCTTTAAACAAGGTAATAAATACCCTTGTGACACAGATCTTCCCCCCAACATTAGTCAGTGAAGAAACTGAGGCCTGGAAAGATTATATATCATGATCAAGGTCACACAGTGAGTCAGCAGCAGAGTTTGCTTGCAGGCCCCGTAGCCTGGTCCCAGAAGCTTCTATATGGCCTCTCACTGAGATGCCCATCCTGCCTTCCTGAGCCAAACAAAAGCATCTCATCTCATCTCCTTAAACTGTGCAGCCAAGTGGCTATAAACCTCCAAGTCCCTCCAACCTTCTGGACCTTCGGCATCTTGCCACCAGAGTACCAGTCTGTTTGCAGAGATGAATCAGCTCTGCCTCCAGATCCCCATCCGAGCATGCCCACAGGAGCACAGTTAAACCCTGACAAGTGTTAGGTCAGCAGTGCTTTATTCCCACACCACCCAGAGCAGGATTTAGTGTCTCTGGCAGAAGGTAGGCTCCCCTCCCTGGGACAGAACCCTTAATTACCTGTGATATGTGATGCTGGAGCTGCCATGTGCCTCTGGCCCAGGGTTGTAAAGAGAGCAGAAGGTTGGCTTTTCGGTGTTCTGGTGTTCCCATAGCCATCTGACAAACACGAGAGCCTGGAGCAGGAGCAGTGGGGGGCTGGCAGTGTGGGAGCCAAGTGCAGCCCTGAAGGAGTGGGCTGAGAAAACACAATCCTAGCACCAGGTATTGCAGGGGAAGCTGAGACCAAGATCATGCCACAAGTGGCCTCATCCTGGGGCTCACAGTCCTGGCTGCTGATCTGGCTGCAGTAGATTCCTGAACTTGGTTTCCCTGTAGGTCCAGAGGAAGGCAAGTTCCCTTCCTTCACTTCTAGTCATTAAAGCCTTGGCTGATGGAGGTTCAGGGTGAACCAAGCCTTGGGCAGAGTTCTTCAGGGGGGGGTTTACAGAAGCTAATATGAGGAGACAAGGAGGATTATTCCCATTTTACAGAAAGGGAAACTGAGACCCAAAGATTCCAAGGGCTGCTATGTGCATCTAGGGCCTGACTTCCAAACTCCAGGATTGACATAGGGCTGGAAAGCCCAGCTCTTCCTCAAGGAGTCCATGACTGACAGGGAGCTGGGCAGGAAACCAGGTCCCTGGAAGACCAGGAATGGGAATGTTGGGGAAGACTAGAGAGTAAGCTGAGGTATGTGGGCATCCCAGGCAGCAGTCTGGTCCAGGGTGGCACTGACTTTAGCTGGTAGAAGCATCCTGTGGTTCCAGACAGGAAAGGAAGGGTAGTATACATACTTCAGCAGTGTCCTAGTGTCTCAGGGTTTTACTGCTGTGAACAGACACCGTGACCAAGGCAACTCCTCTTTTTTTTTTTTTTTTTTAACCTGAGACAAGACTGTGTAGCCCTGGCTGTCCTGGAACTCACTCTGTAGAGCAGGCTGGCCTCAAACTCAGAAATCCGCCTGCCTCTGCCTCCCAAGTGCTGGGATTAAAGGTGTGTGCCACCACTGCCTGGCCCAAGGCAACTCATATAAGGACAATATTTAATTGAGGCTGGCTTACAGGCTCAGAGATCCAGTACATTTTCATCAAGGCAAAAACATGGCAGCATCCAGGCAGGCATGGTGCAGGAGGAGCTGAGAGTTCTACATCTTCATCTGAAGGCTGATAGGAGAAGACTGGCTTCCAGGCAGCTAGAATGAGAATTAAAGCCCAGGAGGCCATACCCACTCCAACAAGGCCACACCCACTCCAACAAGGCCACACCTACTCCAACAAGGCCACACCTACTCCAACAAGGCCACACCTCCAAATAGTGTCACTCTCTGGGCCAAGCATATTCAAACCACTACACCTAGTCACTGCTCTGTTGCTGTGAAGAGACACCATGACCAAGGCAGCTCTTAAAACATTTAATTGGAGACTTGTGTACAGTTCCAGAGGTTTAGTCCATTATCATCATGGTGGGAAGCATGGCAAAGTGCAGGCAGGTGCTGGAGAAGTAGCTGAAAGCTCTTCATCATGAGAGAGAGAGAGAGAGAGAGAGAGAGAGAGAGAGAAGAGGAGAGGAGAGGAGAGGAGAGGAGAGGAGAGGAGAGACTGGGCTTGGCATGGGCTTTTGAAGTCTCAGAATCCACCTCCAGTAACACACTTTCTCCAACAAGGTCACACCTTCTAATCCTTCTAATCCTTTCAAATGAGCCTATGGGGGGCATTCTTATTTAAACCATCACAAGCAGGGAACACCACTGTGTGCTGGAGCATAGGCAGGGGCAGTCAGAGGTGGCAACTGTACTAGCCATGCAATTAGCTGGTTGCAGGCAAGGGCCTTAATACCTTACATAGTATTTAGTAGAACCCTGTAAAGCCCATATGATGATGGTCCCATTCTACAGAGAAGGAAACTGAGGCACAGCAAGGATAAATGACCAACCAATATCACATAGCTATTACATGTCTGAGTGAAGATGCACTATGAGTCACCAGAGTCCTAGGTCAGAGGTGAGTCTGGGGCCCCAGAAACAAGCATGCTCCTTCCCCATGCTCCAGCATGCAGCAATGACACCCGTTTGTGGTGGTTTGAATAAGAATGGCCTCCAAGGACTCGTATATTTGAATTCTTTGTCACCTGGGGAGTGGCATCATTTGAAAGGATTAGAAGGATTGAGAAAGTGGTGAAGAAGGGATATAGACCCTGAATCTCTGTAGCTTCAGTCAAGCCCTGCCTACTGGTTAGCAGTTGGGCATCTTCTAAAATAAAGCTTCACTCAGCTCTTTCATGGATCCAAGAGAAAGTCAGTAATGGAAGCAGTTGGGATGTGTAATTATGCTCCAGTGCTTTTCCATTGTGTGTGTGTGTGTGCGCGCGCGCGCGCTCGCACACGTGCGTGCACCTATGCGCAGGTGTGTGTGTATATGTGTGTGCATATTTGCATGTATGTGCATATGGGGGCCCATAGTTGATGTCAGAAATCTTCCTCAAATGTTCTTCTACCTCATTCATTGAGGCAGGGGGTCTCAATCAAACCCAGAGCTCACTGATACAACAAGTCTCACCAACCAGCTTGCTCTGGGGATTCTGTGTCTGTCTTCTGTGGCTGGAATTACAGGCAAACCACCACACCCACACAGCATTTACATGGATTCCAGGGATCCCAACTGGAGTCCTCATGCTTGTGTGGTAATTGCTTTAACCACTGATCTCCTCAGCCCCTATTGAACTTTATTCTGAACTATGGAGGAGGAAATGTGGGAGTCCCCTCCTACCACATACCCTCTCTGTAGCTCCTGATAATTACAGTATGAATAGCAAGGCAAACAGATGATTAATTTGCCTCCGACTTAAAAATCAATCCTGAAATGCTCATAGGATGGGAAAGGCAGTGGACTCAATGCCTCCTGGAAATCTGCCCCACCCTAGAATGAAAGCTCTGAGCTTGGGTGTAGGGTGCAGGTGTGAGAATAGGTGTGGGTGCAGGTGCGGGGTGCAGGTGTAGGATGCAGGTGCAGGGTGAAGGTGTAGGTGCAGGCATGGGGTACAGGTACGGGGTACAGGTGTGAGTGCAGGTGTGGGGTACAGGTGTGCATGCAGGTGTGGGATGCAGATGTAGGATGCAGGTGCAGGTGCGGGATGCAGGTGCAAGGTGCAGGTGCAGGTGCAGGGTACTGGTGTGGGGTGCAGGTGTGGGGTCAGGATCAGGGTTGAGTCAGCATGCTGCTTTTCAGAAGACTGGGGAGGCCCAGAGGGCTGAACTGGTGGCAGCTAAGACTGACTGCTATAGATTGGTGTGTGCAGGACCCCTGGCCACTGTCTGCTGTGGCATGTTTAAATAGGGAAACTGAAGACAGGGAAGGGAAAGTCATTTACCTGTCAGAGTCAAAGCCTTTACAGACTGCAGCCCTTTGATTCCCACTGTGCCCATGGAGTCCCCGGAGTGGTCAGAGTCCATGTGTGCCCGTGAAGTGCCCAGAGTTCATGAGTGCCCTTGAAGTGCCCAGAGTCCATGTGTGCCTGTGAAGTGCCCAGAGTCCATGTGTGTGTCTGTGGAGAGCCCATAGGCTGTGGAATTCCCATCTTCACCTCCTGGTAGTGACCCAGTGTGGAGAGTCACCCCAAGACTCTTAGCTCTGGGAAAAACTGGAACCCAAAGTTCAACTGAACATGGATACTCCTGACTCTACTTGCTCTCTAGATGGAATTCTAAGCCAGGGACCATCCAGCTCCATCTTACTCCCCTCAAGCTGCTCCCAGAGACAGTCCCACCATCCCTTGCCACAGCTGCCTAGGAACCAGCTTGCCCAGCCAAGACTGCAGTCTCCCAGCTGGAGTTCCCAAGCCCTGTGCATTGAGGCAGGGGTGAGCCTGCTTCCAGCCGCCACCACAGAGGCTCTGTGTGTGTTCGAAGGGACATGGCTCAGCTAGTGGGACAGTGGTGTTCCAGAGTGGGGCTTCTTGGAGCCCAGTAGCCCCAACCTTGATGATGCCTGGGGGAGAGACCACAGTGTGGATTAAAGGAGATTTTTCAGTATATTTCTCCACTTGCAGGGCCTCCCAAGTTTCCACAGACTTCCAGAGGCTTCTAGTACATGGACACATACAGCATAGGGTGAAACCACCCACGTGTGTAATCTGAACCTGCCAGCCCTGCTGCTATAAAGCAAATCTGTGGCACACCCATAGATTTTACCTCTGCACCTATGGCAGGTCTTTGACACATTCTCTCTATAAAGCATAACAGCCATGCAGGGTGGGTAGCTGGGAGAGGGGAGAGCTAAAGCTCACAGGAGAGAGTCACTCACCTAGGCTCAGGCCAAAGAACCCCAGGGCCAATGGAGGGTCTGTTACATGAGACTGGCAGCTTTAAAGGCCAATCTAAGAACCTGGATTATTAACAAGCAGCCAGCCCTGGCATGCTAGAAAGTTGCCCCCGTTGTGGGAGGTGGAGCTTTGGGGTGTGAAGTCCTGGATCCAATGCAGAGGGTTGAGGAGGCCCTGGAGAGTTCTGCCCTGGTCCTGTGTGCTGAGGCTTGGGGAACCAGGCTGGTCCTCTCTAGTCCACTCGAGCCTGCTCTCCCTAGATAGTAATAGCCTCTTTACTGACTAATTGAGCATCTATTATGCACAAAGCCCTCTGTTCAGCTGAAGCTTGTCTAGATGGTGGCAGAAGTTGGTGCATTTGAACTTGCCTTGGGGTCGCCCGGAGGAATTGGTAAAGACCAATAGATGAGTAGGGGAGAGGCCCAAGGACTGACTCCGAGAGATGCTGGCAGTACTCGTTCAGAGGACATATGTTGAGAACCAGTAGCTTTGTGGCATAGACTAAAAACAGCACTGGAGGGCGGGTGAGATGGCTCAGCAGATAAAGGGGGCTTGTTAAAGGGGGCTTGTGGCCAAGTCCTCTGACCTCCTCATGTGTACATGGCACAAGCATGTGTACACACACACACACACACACACACACACACACTCAACAGAGGGGTGGGGTGTCAGTCCAGATCCAGCAGGGAATATCACTCCCCACTGGAGTGTGGGAGTGTTTCTTCCCCTCCCTCACCAACACACATTTCCTTGGCTCTCCAGGGGTAACCCTGCTCTCCAGAGCAGTTAGCCAAAGCTTCCAGCTGAGCTGTTTGTCACCAGTCACAGCTGGCAGGGAGGGGCAGGCAGGTTAGAGGGCTTGGCCAGCCACTTTCCACAGAGCAGGCTCAGGACAGCAGGTGATACTTGATGGCTGGGTTCCTCCTTAGCCCAGAGAGGTCCCCATCTAAGGGTAGGAAGGATCCCAGGGACAGCAGGTGTCCAAGCTGGCAAGGACCTGGCTCCAGACTCTCTTATCCTGCCTTAGCACAGGGATCTCACAGCCAAGCTCAGATTCACAGTGGGGGCTCAGCTCTGCATCTCTCTCCTGTTCATGGCTCACGTACTTGTCATGGGTTTGCTCCTGCATGGGACTATGACTATTCAGGTCAATCTGTTCTTCTCCTTAACTGCAGATTTGAGGCTTTCCCTTCCTCCCCTCTTTCTTCATTGGTGGGATCCACCTCTTGTGAG